>CM046377.1:3210828-3292199 GCA_025413485.1 Ficus microcarpa | reverse complement strand
GTATTTCTACAACAACGTTCTGCATGAAAACCATCGTGGTAGGTTCTTTACCATGATGGTTTTCATGCAAAACTATCGTGGTAGAGAGTCCTAACACGACGGTTTTCAAGCAAAACTATTCATGATAGGGCTCCCTACCACGACGGTTGTCAAGCAAAACCATCATGGTAGGGCTCCGCTTATGGGTGAGGGATGACATTTTTTTTAAATGGTTGAGAATACTCATGGGTATGAGGGTTAGGATTAGCCTCGCACGTTGATGTGGGGCGGGGATCGGAGAACTTGCACTCGCTCTGCTTATGTTTATACCCTTATTAATATACATATATTATTATATTATTAGGAATTTGAGTTTTTAGTTTGTATTATGAATTTAGTTTATAGATTTCTAGAGTTTGGATTTATTTATAAGATTTTTGTTTTATTTTTAGTTACATTTAAATTTTATGAAAACTTTAATAAAATTTGTTGAGTTTTTTTTTTTCTTAATTCTTAATAGATAAATGAATAGTGTATGGGCATAGTATCATTAATGTGGATTATCCGTACCTACACTCGCATGAAATTAAGCGAGTATAGGGACAGGTATGGTGGTAAAGAAAGAGGCGAGTATAAAGATGGGGGAAACATACTCACTCCCATTCTATCCCATTGTCATCTCTGAATTTTTTGGAAGAAATTGGAAAAGAAAAACTAGTAAAATCGAATACCTTAACAAAATGGGAAAAAAAATCGACATATATATAAATTGCAGAAATAAATTGAAATAACTTTTTTTTAAGGGAAATTTTGGTGACTTTGTGTGATATTTCTTAAATAATAATAAAAAAAACAGAGAAAAAAAGTATCAAACAAAACAAAATACTAGGTGGACATGCCACTGGCATCAACAATTGATCATTCTGATCCTAGATATGGCAAAAGAAAATGTGAAACCGAGAATATTGTACTATTTCAAATGATCATAAGATGCTCTATACATATTTACTGCGACGTGGTGTAGCCAAAGTGAAAGTGTTCTAATCCAACAACTCTGACGAGTGTCGGCAACGCACAAGGGAAATGTGCATATACATGTATGTTTTTCTATAAGCGAAACTTTATTTTGAAAAAAGAGAGGGAAAAAAAAAGTTTACAATTCTAAAGTATAAGAGGTCTTGAAACAGGCAGAACAATTAAAACAAAACTAACTGCAAAAATTAGAGTAAGACCGAAAGAAGCATAATTAGTTGCCTTTTTCTTTTTACTGATCTTGTTTACTTTTATCTTCAAACTATCCGATTCTACTAATTTGTCTCAAGATCTTTAAGTAACAATTTCCAAATCTTTTTTAGCATATTTTATGGCTCAAAGCACGGTCCACTTCAGGGGTTCGATCTTCAATAGGGTAGCTTCCAATTATATTTTCCATTAAAGACATTTCTTTCCTGTAACTTATGTCTAATTTTCATTGACACTCATGTCTGTTTGTTGAGCCTTTTGCCTAAGAGACTGGCAAACACCAATATTCATGTATAGACTACTTGGAAAGATCTACAAATTAACCAAATTTGTGTCATTATCAGAAATTATGGAGCTTCATTATCAAAGTCTTCGAACCAGACGTATTTTGAGAATTTCACACATACTAAGAGCCGAAACAATTTTGGGTCTTTATTCCTTACAAGTTATGGATCCCATATCTATAATTTGAGGTTGCAAATTATAGATATGGGATCAAAGAACTAATAAGGTTGCAAAACTCATATAATTTTCATATTCCACTCAGAATATTTGGATCCCAATATTCTATCCTTCACTCAAGAAACCATACCCATATCTGAGCATTCAAGGGTCGTTGAATCTTGATCAAAATGTGCATATATACATATATATGCGTTTTTTATTTACATGAAAAATATATCCTTTTTTCTAGAGAGATGAATAGATCCTAGAGTCTGTCTAGAACAGGTTTTGCTGTTACTTTTAGTCAATAGAAAATGAGAAGCAGAAGTTGTGGTTTCTCAGTAGGTGTTTGAAAGCGATGAGCTTATATGATCAAAATGATCTTTTAATTTTCTAATAAATACTAAAAACATTAAAATGAAATTTATAATGTCTAATCTAAACTTTTTTATTTTTTAAGTTTTGAAGTCTACTCACAATAATTTTTATTAGAAGTCATATTTTTTTCCTTTGGCAAGAAAAAGTTCTGGGCACTAAAAATTATTTTGATAGATCGTAAAACACTTTTAGAAACTACCTTTGGACCTAAGATCAAGTCAAAAACATCTTCAAGAAAACTTTACCAAGTAGGTCTTTGATATATATGTGCATATATATTAAGTTTTTTTTTTTTTTTTTTCTTACAAGAAAGTTAATATATGAGTGAGGACTATGTATTCGCACTTTAGGTCTTTCCCAAAAAGGAAAAAAGTTAAAGAAGAGTTAATATTAATAACTCTGGTATGCATAAAGCACAATTTGTTCGTGGTTCCTGATGTCCCCACAGGAACACATGCGTAGTTAACAAACAATTAAAAAAACAAAAGTTTGAGGCCAGTTGATATTAAATTATTACAATATTTTGCTAATCAAAAGAGAGTACTTGATAATTATTGCAGTATGAGAGAGAGAGAGAGATAAGTGAGTGGATGTTAACTATTCCAGTATGCCTCTGATATGTCTCTGGGAGAGATTGTCTCTCCAGAAAAAATGTTAGACAGAAAGAGAGAATTTTTTTCTAATCAAAAGAAAGTTGATGTTAATTATTCCAGTATGCCTAAGCTGATATGTCCCTGAGAGAGAGAGGCAGAGAGATTTGTCTCTCCAGAAAAAAAGTTTGAGAGAGAGAGAGAGAGAGAGAGAGAGTTATCAATTTGTGAATTCATGGTTTGTGTGGCTTACACTAGGATACAAAAAAAAAAAACAAAAACAAAAAAAAAAACAAAAAAGAAACCAAAAAAAAAAAAAAATCCCAACAACAACAACATCAAAGTGTGGCTTAAACATATCAAACGGTATCTTCTAGGAAGGGAAAAAAAGAAAAGGAAAAAAAAAAAAAAACAGTATCAAAGTCTAATAAAACAAAGTACTAGATGGACAGGCACTAGCATTAATTAATTAATAATTTTTTTGTGGATCAATAATTAATCATTGTGACTATATATCGCAAAGAAAGCATATGAGAAATGTGAATGTATAATGCATGATGTGCGGAATCAAATAATTATACCGATAAAAAATAATATTGTACTGTTCAAATAATATGATGCTCTATATATATTATATATTTACTGCAACTAGCTGTAGCCAAAGTGTAATCAAACAACCCTTTCCAAATGTTGGCGTGAAATTTATAGTATATCTAAAATGCACAAGAGAAATGTGCCTATACATTTTATTTTATGATAAGTTGTTTTGTTTAAGTTCTTAAGTCAGTGAGAATCTTATCCCTGAACTATTTTTGTTTGTAAAAATACCATACTAATTTTAAGTAGGTGAGACCTTGGTCACTAATCGATATACCTTTTTTAAAAACCCTTCAACTCTTAAAAAAAAGGTGTGCTTTGGTCCTTACATTAAATTTTGGATGAAGGATTGGGGTACGTCAATGCCATTATAGCAATGAGGGAGGTTGCCTCGGCTCGCTGAGTACAGTGACGAACATCTGTTTTTGAACAAAATAAGCTCAAAGCAAGTCTTCAATAAAAAACAGTCTTTATGAATTAAAAGAAAAAAAAAAAAAAAACTCTCAACTCATTAGAAATCAGAAAAAAATAATAATAATAAAGAGAGAAAAAAAATATTATTTCTTGTTAAGAGACAACATCTTTTATTTGTCGATTTCTAAAAATTTATTTTATTTTTTATATGAAAATTTTATTTTATTAATTTACTTATTATTTAATTCAATAAAATTAGTTTTGGTCGAGGTTTTCTGGACTCACTGATTTGTTAGGGTAATATAGTACTTTCATTCAACAAAAAAAAAATGTCATTTGCCATTCTCCGCGAGCCCAGGCGAACTCCCACATTGTTGTGGCACCAGCATTGTACCACCACCTCTGTAAAAAAAATTATCAAAGGACCAAATTACATCTTTTTTTTTTTTTTAATAGTTGCTAGGTATTTTAACCAAAAAAAAAAAATTAGGGATGAAACTCTCACCTACTTAAAAGTTCAGGGGTTTTTTTATTTTTTATTTTTAATTCAGTGATCAAATTCTCACATACTTAAAGTTCAATAACCAATCCAATAATTCACCCTTATTTCTATAAAGCAAACTTTATTTCTTTTAAAAAACAGATAAGAGGTCTCGAAAAGGAAAATACAATTGAAAGAAATTAAGAGAAAGACAGAAACAAAAATATTAAAATTTTCTCAATTTAAAAGTCTTATCACGTTCTGAGTTTCTTATTTACAAAAGAAACTTATATGAATATATATATCCTTTTTTTATAAAGAGATTAATGGATCTTAATATAAATGTTAATATATATTAATTTTTTAATTTACAAGAAAAATATATGAGTGATGGTACTTTTTGTCTCTACCAAAAGAGAAAGGTTAAAAAAGAAATAATATTAATAATTCTGGCATGAAGCACAATATGTTTGTGGTGGGCGATGTCCTCAGGTACGCGAAGCTTAGCATAGCGTTTGACGAAGGAACTGCAAAGGCAATTGGCGATAATCAGGACTTGGGCCCATGATTTGGGACAATTTGCCCGAACACATTTGCCGCTTCGAACTGAAGTACCTTTCAACAAACTAAATGAGAGAATGAAAGAGCCATTTTATGAAGGAATGCATGTAAGTAGTTTATATATATATATATATATATATATATATTCCATGGAATTTGAATTGATTTTTGCAATTCTAACACTTTGATTTGTATGTTATGTCGGAAAGGTATCACTTCAAAATGATGAATGAGATTAAAAGGCAACGGATCGTTAGATGTCCTCCCAACATAGAAGTTGGAGGTGTCAATTACGCGTGGATTTATATTTTAGACTTAGTTTCAAGTATGGATTTCTATTTTAGATTTCAGTTTGGTATATTGGTACTAAGATTGTAGACGTGTAATATGTTTGTTATAACTTTATATGTTTTATTTTTATTATTATAAATCAGACTTCTTCTAATGAACTCAACTATCTCAATAAGACTAAAGCATACTTCCTTCAGCTGCTAATAGTAAATAAAGGACTTCGGCTTAGAGTCCTAAGAGTAAGAGCAACAAGATTACTTCTTATGATTTTTTTTTTAATTTCAATACTTAAATTAGTATTGGATATTAAAAAAAAAATAGTTAAAACAAAATTAAAACTAGTAAAAACAAAATAAAATACCTTTAAAATTACCAATGCCATTAAGTGTAGCTAAGTTTAGCTTTTTAAAAAATAAAAAATAAACTTGGCAACGTTAGATGGTGTCACTAAGTTTCCCTGAAAAAGCTATTTTTCAGAAATATGATATTTAATTTCCTAACGCTAAGTGGTGTCACTAAGTTTGGTGTCTAAGTTTCAAAAACTTAGCAACGCATTGACCATGTTAGGAAATATGTTTTGTAATGACAATTTAGTGACGCCTCTCTTGATGCTACTGTGGCGTTGCTAAATAAAATTCCTGATGAATTTATCAGTTTAATAATGCTTTGAATCTAGCATTTTCTAGCAGTGATATATTGGCAAGTGTAAAATTCAATGCTTTCATACACATTTAATCCTCTGTTGAGAGTTATATCCATATGTACAATTACTTAAACTCTTTAATTAGTATATCAATTTTATTAATTTCAAAATAGTCCATTAAATACTTGAAATTATACTATTGGTATTATAAATATGATTTTCTCAAAAAATTTAAATCATCCATTGATATTATTACAATATATATCAATCCTTCATGGGTATTCATGGGTATGAGGGTTAAAATTAACCCCGCATCCTGGTGTGGGGTGGGGACGGGAGAACTCGCACCCACTCTGCTTACGTTTATACCCTTATTATTATACATATATATTACTATATATAGGAATTTGAGTTTTTAATATTTTAATATTTTAGTTTTTTTATGAATTGAGTTTACAGATTTCTAGAGTTTTGATTTGTTTCTAAGATTTTAGTTTTATTTTTAGTTACATTTAAATTTTATGAAAACTTTGACAAAATTTGTTAGGTTTTTTTTTTTTTTTTTTTAATTCTTAATAGTAAATAGATAGGATATGTGTATAGCATCTTTAATGCGGATTATCCGTACCTACACTCGCATTAAATTAAGTAAGTATAGAGACAGGTATGATGGTAAAAAAAAAGAAGCAGGTATAAAGATGGGGAAAACATACCCACTCCCATTCTATCCCATTGTCATCCTTGATTTTTTGGAAGAAGTTGAAAAAGAAAAACTAGTAAAATTGAATACCTTAACAAAACGGAAAAAATAAAAATAAAATTAAAACACGACATGTATATAAAGTACAGAAATAAAATGAAATAACTTTTTTTAGAGGGAAATTTTGGTGACATAGTGCGATATTTCTTAAATAATAATAATAATAATAATAATAAAGAAAAAAAAAAGAAAAAAGTATCAAACAAAACAAAATACTAGATGGACATGCGCTAGCATCTACAATTAATATTGTACTATTCAAATGGGCATAAGATGCTCTATAAATATCTACTGCAACAAGGTGTACGTAGCCAAAGTGAAAGTGTGCTAATCCAACAACTCTTTACAAGTGTCGGCGAGGTAAATATAATATACGTAAAGCGCGCAAGGAAAATGTGAATATACATGTATGTTTTTCTTTAAAGAGAAACTTTATTTAAAAAAAAAAAAGTTTTCAATTCTAAAGAGGTCTAGAAAGAGGAAATTCTTGAACGATGGTAAATGGCAGCACTCACGTGCAATGGTTATATTTAAAGAGTAAATTATTGACGAGGAATGATTACTTAATTAGCCTATTGGGTGAAAATATGATGTCCAAGGTCTTAGATTTCACGTTTAAAAATTTGAGAGATTTTCTTTTCAATAAATAAAATAGATATTTATATGCATATATATGTGTTCTATGTATGTATATTTTCTTATTCGGGAGCTTAATTTGTAGATTTTTTGTTCATAATACTAACAGCCAGTTGATTCCTAGAATATTTTTTAATTGATACTTGTTTTTTGCATCAATAATTGCTAAATAGACTCATAATATGTATAATTTTAGATAAAGTTATAAGTAAGTAAACTATCAAATCAGTCTGGCTATCATAAAGGAGAACATGCATATATTATACATATACATATGTTTTGAATCATGGTTATAGGCAATGACCTAAAAATAAAATCCATATATGCCAACAAAGTGGGAACTAACATAATTTAAAAAAATCATGGTTTTTAATCAACTGGTTTTTAAAGTGAAAAAAATCTTCTAACATAAAATTTTTTTTATTCGAGTTGCTACTTTTTATCCTTATTTATTATTTACTTAGTTTACTCTTGACTGTTCTTCTTCTTCTCGTCACATTCCTTGAACCTTTGACCTTGTGAAAGAGTGACAACACACCTAACCACCTAGTCACAAAGAGGGTTGTTACTCTCGACTGTTTTTACTTCTTCTAGACCTCTTAAATTTAAAGATTGTATGGCCTTTTTTACTTTCTCTTTAGTCATTTTTTTCCTAATTAAAATTTTGTTTCTTTTTACTAGAGAATTAAATACTTTAACGACGGTAAATTCCAGCACTTATGTGTATTGGTTGTAATTTTGAAAGATTTTCTTTTCAATTAATAAATTGGATATTCGTAGATATATATATATATATATATATATATAATATCATGTCCAATGACTGATTTGTATAATTCTTTTCGTAAGTTATTGTAACAATGAATTGATTCTATTGTAATATTTTTCGATGATACTTATATTTTACAGCCACAATTACCAAATAATTACCATATTACACATTAAACTTCCGGATCGGTCTGCCCATCGGCAAGGAGCGTATATCTTTGAATAGAATAAGTTATAATCAATGACAATATTTTCCAGTCTTTACTTTTTTGTTCCAACTTGGAAGATATTGGTGTGTGAAAAGAGAAAAAAAAAATTAAATAAATAAAAATAATATAACCACGTTTTTTTAGAAAAAAACATTATCAAATTCCTTAAAGTTTGAGCTGTATAAATTGAAGCTACCCGTTTCATCTACCTTCCACCAAAATTCAAGTACTCCATTCTCACAAAAAAAAAAAAAAAAAGGGTCTCCAATATGGCACTTCACCATTTTTCTTCACTCCCTATTTCTGCCTGTAACTTCATTAGTAGACCGAGAGAATTTATAGGTCCAATCTTAAATATTGCAAGGTTAAAGAGAGGAACTAATCCTTCAGTACTCTCCAATGCTTCCCGTTCGGTTAAGTGCATTGTCCATGAAAGAGTTTCTGAAGGTAAGGATATTATTGCTAGAAGATCCGCCAACTACCAACCCCCAATTTGGCATTTTAACTTCCTCCAATCACTTAAAAGTGAATACGTTCAGGTAATATTGCTTTTCCTTGTATTGTATTTAACTATAGTACTAATGGTTTATTCAACTACTAATGTACGAATAAAATTATATATATATATATATACATATATATGTAACATTTGTTGTAGCAGGGTGGAGCATTTGTGAAACGCGTCGAGAACCTAAAGGAAGAGGTTAGAGAGATGCTTAAGAGGTTGAAGGATGACCCTTTAGCTCAACTTGAGCATATAGATATACTGCAAAGACTTGGATTATCTTATCACTTCGAAGAAGAAATAAAAGTATGTTGGAAGAAATATGCAAAAACAAGTCAAAGAGGAATAGCCTATATTTCACAGCTCTTGAATTTAGACTCCTACGACAACATGGTTATTGGGTGCCTCAAGGTGTGTCTTGTATGACTTTACTTTTTAGATTGCAAGTTTGAACCAATGATCTAAAAGGAAACTTAGATCTCGATAATTAATAACAGACATATATATTACTCACATGCAATGTCCATTGTTTTGCAGAAGTTTTTAATGCTTTCAGGGATGAGAGAGGAAATTTCAGCGCCGGCACGAGTGAGAATAATATCCTTGCAATGCTATCTTTATACGAAGCTTCATTCCATTCGATAAAAGGTGAGGGTCTTTTGGAGGAAGCAAGAGATTTTACAACAAAATTCCTCGAGGAATACGTCAAGAGCAACAAAGATCAGAATGGTATTCTTTCGTTTCTCGTGAATCATGCATTGGAGCTTCCGTTACACTGGCGTATGCTAAGGTTGGAGAGCAGATGGTTCATTGATGTGTACGAGAGGAGACAAGAAATGAACCCTTCTCTACTTGAGCTTGCTAAACTAGATTTCAACATTGTCCAGGCGACTCACCAAGAAGATCTTAAACATGTTTCCAGGTAATTAAGTGATTGGCACTTAATGGGATAGAATTTCACTATTAAAATAGGTCTGTCTTCTCAAAGCCTTGTGGGACGCCTCCTCAAAAGGAAATTTTTTAACCAAAAAACCCATCACTTCTAATGAAGAAGAACTAAAAATATAAACTAAAAGTAAACTTTCCAATAAAGTCAAAGTAATATTTTTACAATGTCAAAACTCATTATGCATCAGCAACAAGCATCTTTATGGGCAAGTAGCTAAGAAACTATGAGTAAGATATATCCTCGTGATTTTGTTGACTTCTTTTTTTTTTTTTTTTTTTCAAATTAAAACAATATAATGATTCTTAAAACTAAAATCTTTTTTTTTTTTTTTTTTTGGTTTGTCTCCTACATTCCACTGCTTTTTGATGATTTTCCCCTTTACTCTCCTATATGTTTTTTTTTTTTTTTTTTTTTTGGAAGATCTCATATATGTTTTTGAGCTGACAAGATTTCACGACACTCATCTCGATTTGAATTGTACTGATGTACTATGTAAACTAAAAGGATAATGCAACTGAAATGGCTGTGTATAGAACAAGTGAATGATGTTACATAGTTTTCTGACTTACTTCAGAATTTGTACTGTTAAATATAGAATGTATGTTGCAATACTCTGTCTATTTCTTTTCTATATTTTATTATGTGAAGGTGGTGGAGAGGTACCGGTTTGGGAGAAAAGTTGGATTTTGCTAGAGACAGAGTGATAGAGAATTTCATGTGGACAGTGGGAGTTGCATTTGAGCCTCAATTTGGAAAATTTAGAAGAATTTCCACCAAAATTTATCTCCTACTCACAGTTATCGATGATATTTATGATGTTTATGGGACACTTGATGAATTGGAGCTATTAACAGATGCTGTTGAGAGGTTGCTACTTTTTACTATATTATTTTCACCTATTCTTATTAACTAATAATAAGGAAATTGAGTTTGCTTATAATATTCAAAATTTCTTCTCACTTGATTTTTTTTTTTTTTTTTTTGGGTTTTCAGATGGGACATAAATGCAACGGATCAACTACCAGAGTACATGAGAATGTGTTTCTTTGCTTTGCACAATACCATAAATGATATGGCGTTTGTGGTGTTGAAGGAACAAGGCTTCAACATTGTTAAATACGTTAAGAAAGTGGTAATACTTAATTGCTTGTCTTTTTTACTCTTTTTTTTTTTTGTCTCTGGTTTTGATATATTATGTGGGTGTTTCTATATCATATGCTTGTAGCTTCTTTGGCTGAACGAGGTTTTATTATTTCTCCCAATTTTCACGTATGGTTGTGTGCTATTGTTTTGTTTATTTTTCCCCTCGGATTCACTCTTTATTGCAATCAGGTCATTTTTTTATTTGTGAAATATGTGAATAAATGGTCCTTTTTAAAGCATTTTTAAATGAAGATTCAAGATTTTTAAAATTAAAAAAATTACCTTTTTTTTTTTTTAATAATCAATCATTGATATGTGTTTTTGCCCGTCAATCAGTTGGTCAATCAGGATTTAAAAAGAAAAAAATTTAGGCATTTCTGAAATAAGTGTTCAAAAACATTATCTCAATCTAATTCTTTCTTTAACTTTATCTTTTTCTTTTCCCTCCCTGTTTTATTTATTTATTTATTTATTTTTTGTATTTTCAATTGTAGTAATGCCAGCAAAAGTAGTAATTCTAGTTCTTGTGCTAACTTTTGGTTGGAATGTGTTCTAGACATGTGATTCCTATGCATACATACATATATATATATATATATAACATTTTTATCTATACTATATATATATACACATACACTACATTAAAAAAACCAATCCAACTAAAAAATTTTTCAACGCCTTTCTCTTTTTGACACTTGTCACCACCTTAGGAAAAATTAGTTTGGTTTTAACTAATCCAACTGAAAACTTTTTTAATCATTTTCTCTTTTGACACTTGTCACCACTTTAGAAATCTGACTAAAAACTTTTTTAACCCTTTTCTGTTTTTGACACTTGTTACCATCTTAGAAAAATTAGTTTGTTTTTAACTAAACAAAGTAAAAACTTTTTTAATATCTTTCTCTTTTGACATTATCTTTTCTCATCATTACTTACAGTATTAAAAAGTGAACCAAAAAGGAAGTAAACAAGTGAAAAAAGAAGCAACTAAGCCAAAAACAAAACAAAACCAAATGACTAAAAGAGTGACATGTAGTCATGGAGAAAAAAATTTAGTTGGATATATATAATAATATAATACCTAATAATTATTTTTTCATTTGATTTATCAAAAAAAAAAATTTTCAAATGCGCATGGCACGTCAGTGCAACCACTAGTTATTAAAAAAAAGAGGGAAAAGTTTCATTTTCACCTCATTAATTATCTTTAGTTCAATTATTGTAAACTAATTAACAAGGGACTGATTCTGTTTTGCATAAAACTGTATTCATTAGTGGACAGACCTTTGTAAAGCTTATTTATTGGAAGCAAAGTGGTACTACAGCGGACATACGCCAAACTTGCAAGAGTATATTGAGAATGCATGGATTTCAGTAGCAGCACCGCTGATGCTTGTACATGCTTACTTTTTAATTGAAAATCCGATAACAAAGGAGGCATTAGATTGCTTGGAAGAGTATCCAACCATTATCCGTCAATCATCAATCCTTATACGCTTCGCTGATGATCTTGGAACAGCACCGGTAAGTGGATTAATATAATGAGCATTACTTTATGGATAATAAACATAAAAATAAGGTTAAATCTTTTGATGTTTATGAACAAAAACTTATAAATGAAGAAAAACAAAATATAAAAGGAGTACAAAATTTGTTTCTATTTGAAGTTGAAATTTTCCCACATCCCTAAGTTATTAGATTGCTATATATCACTTTGGCAGCACTATCACTAAACTAGTTTTTAGTAATGAGTTTTACCTTAACTTATTCAACATGGGATGATTTGGAGGATTGCCTCCCTAAAAAAGGACAACTCTAGTTTATTGCCCTAACTATAGTGGCTTCAAGTTTTTTGACCTCCAATTAGTTAAGTCAAAGGTCAACATAACAAATTTTATCAAAATAATCCCTGGCTAGTAAAAAACGTAATGTAGTAGATTATCAATGATAATCTACCAGATATCACTGTAATCAAAATGGGTCACCACTAGTTTTCCATGATTAGTGCCAGAACAATATAACGGTCACCGAAGGTTTCCGGTCACCGGCACCGGAATTTTTAGACGATAGTGGGTTTGGATGTTGTTCCACTTGCATGATACATTAGACACAAGTGAGGGTGTTAGAAGTTAAAATTGTCCCACATTATTAAGTTATTACTAAGTTGTTATGATATTTATATGTGGATTAAGAACTCTCTCTCCTCAAGTTAAGTTATGGGGATGAGTTATAATCAAACTTATTCAATACTAATTAACTGCAAGAGAAACATAAGCCAATATTAATAAGAATAAATTAATATTATATCTATGTTTTCAATCTTCTTGGGGATAAATTACCTATCTTCTGCAGCAATATTTTTCCTTGTTTTGAAATGTAGGATGAAATAAAAAGAGGTGACGTTCCTAAATCAATTCAATGTTACATGCACGAAGCTGGAGTTTCGGAAGAGAAGGCCCATCAACATATTAAGTTATTAATAAGTGCAACATGGAAGGATGTGAATGAAGATAGGCTTATTGCAGAATCCCCTTTCTCAAATAGATTCATTGAAAGTGCAGCAAACCTTGTTAGGGTGGCACATTGCATGTATTTATATGGAGATGGGCATGCTAGTCAAGATCGTGAAACGCAGGAGCGTGTCTTGTCCTTATTTGTTAACCCCATTCCTCTCAACCAAGAAAACTAAAAATAATGTCAAATATGAAGTATCCTTGTCTTGATACTTATATTAACTCCCATGTCATATATGACGTACTATAAGAAATAAAATTGTGTGCATTTAAATGTCATTTTTTTTTAATCATTAGAAACAAAATAATAGATTCACCAAAGAAAAATAAAACAATAAAATAAAATACAAGATGGGCATGCACCAGCATTTACAATTAATCATTCTAACTATATATGGCAAACAAACCACATGAGAAATGTGAATGCATAAAGTATGATGTCGGGAATTAAATAGTTAAACCGATAAAAAAAATTAAAAAAAAAAAACAATATTGTAGTGGTTATATAATATGATGCTCCATATATATTTACTGCAACTAGGTGTAGCCAAAGTGCAATCCAACAACTCTTTACAAGTGTCGGCGAGGAAAATATAATATATCTAAAACGCAAAAAGGAAATGTGTATACACATAAATGTTTTCTATAAAGCGAAACTTTATTTGAAAAAACATTAAAAAAAAAAAAAAAAAAAACGTTTACAATTCAAAAGGATAAGGATCTAGAACTAGGAAGTACAATTAAAAGAAAATTAAGCAAATTTTAGAGAAAGACCGGAAAATGCAACTAAACAGAAAAAGTTAAAATTTTTTCAATTTAAAACTCTTCACATTAGCTACGAGTTCTGAGTGGATAATTAGTTGGCATTTTCTTTTGACTCTTTGTTCAATTTTATCGGCAAAATATTCAATTATCCTAATTTATCACAAGATCCCGAAACAACAATTTTCAAAAAAATTTTAGCAAATTTTATGGCTTAAAACATGCTCTACTTAAGGGGTTCAATCTTCAATAGGATCTCTTCCAAATTATATTTCCTATCAAAGATATTTCTTTCCTTTAACTTTTGTCTAATTTTCATTGACGACCATGTCTGTTTATTGAGCTTTTTCCTGAGAGATCGGTAAACAACAATATTCATTTTCAGAATACTTCGAAAGATCTACAAACTAACCAAATTTGTACTATTATTAGAAATTGTGGAGCTTTATTATCAAAGTCTTAGAACCAGATGTATTTTGAGAACTTCTCATGTTTGGAGCCGAAACAATTTTGGTTCTATATTCCTTACAAGTTATGGATCTGCCCTTGTCGCTTTTTCTTTTCGAGCTTGCAAAGAACCAATAAGGTTTCAAAACTCATGATATTTTCATATTCCACTCAGAAAATTTGGATCCGAATATTTCAGCCTTAATTCAAGAAAGCGTACCCATACCTGAGCATTCAAAGTTCGTTGAATCTTGCAATATGTTTATATATACGGTTATATATATATATATATATACATATACATATATGCCTTTTCTAGAGAGATAAGTAAATGTGTCCGTTTGACAAAGTTTTAAATAATGTTTTTATTCAATACTATAAGAGAAGCAAATATTGTACCTTCACAAGAAGTGTTCGGAATAAGAGAGCTTGAGAGTTCAAAAATGATCTTAAAGTTTTTTTAATAAATTATAAATATTTTACAATTAAGTTTTGACATCCAACTTAAACTTTGTTATAAGTTGTAAAGTCTACTTCGAATAGCTTTTATTGTAGGTAACTTTTTTTTGGTTTTGATATGAAACACTTCTGGATACTAAAACCTTCTCCAATAGATTTCACTTTGAGAAGCTACTTTAGATCTAAGAAGGCAAAACGGCTTCTAGAAAACTTTATAATATAAGCCCTTAATATAAATCTGCATATATATTAATTATTTTATTTACCTGGAACAAAATATGGGTGATGACAACATATTCACACTTTTTCTCTTTCCAAAAAAAAAAAAAAAAAGGTTAAAAGAAATTTACTAATAATAAATATGGAATGCATGAAGCACATGTGACAGTCGTCTTATAAGGAAATGATAAGTTGTGCAGTCCCACATCGTTTGGGGATGAATATATATGATGGTTCATATGTAAAGAAACCACCTCTTAATGGTATGAGACATTTTGGGGTGAGCCCAAGAGCAAAATCATGAGGGCACAAGGCCTAAAATAGATAATATCACATCAAAGGGAGAGGCATGGGTTATTAAAAATAGTATCAGAACCTATGCCCATCTGGAAGTGTGGCCAACGAGAACGTTGGGCTCTAAAAAGAGGGGTGACTGCGATAATCTGGAAGTGTGGCCAACGAGGACGTTGGGCTCTAAAAAGAGGGGTGATTGCGACAATCATAAGTCCCTATAAAGAAATGGTAAGTTGTGTAGTTTCATATCGCTTCAAGGTGGAAATATGTGATGATTCATAAGTAAAAAGACTACTTTTTGATGATATGAGGCCTTTTGGGATGAGCCCAAAAGCAAAACTGTGAGAGCATGAGACTCAAAGTGGACCATATTACTAAGGAGAGGAATAGGTCGTTACAACACAACAGAGAGACATGGGTGTTGACAATGTATTTGCACTTGTTCGCACTTTTTTTTTAATTTATCAAAAAAAAAAAAAAAAGGTGATGACAACGTATTCGCACTTTTTGTCTTTCCCAAAAGAAAAAAGTTGAAAAAGAAAGTTAATAATACCAATTTTGGTATGCTTGAATTCATGACTTTGCACTCCAGCTATAATCTAAACTTTTGAATATCAACAAATATAGTATATGAATTAACACTATTTTATTCATAAGTGTTGCGGAAAGTCACTCACAGGTATACATGTCACACAAATAATATAAGATAAGTACAAATATCGTTCCCAAGACATTTAATTTTGAATTAAGTACTGAAATTGGTTTGTTCTAAAATTATTTGAATGCCGATTGAAAAATAAAATAAATAAATAAAATAAGCTGAATTGACAAAACAAAACCAAAAGAACAAAAAAGACACAAACAAACAAGGCTCTAGGGACCCAATCTCATCTAATCAATCTACAAAACTACCCAATTTCAACCTAATTCAGTTGCCTAGTTAAGCGATAACCAGAATACCTCTAACCTATCTACAAGCCCCACCTAATAGTCAAGTGGAAATATCCAATATTAAAATGATAAACTATATTTCTATGAATACCAATTAATATGAATTCATTAAGTTATAAGTTTCCTATAACGACTATACAATTCTAATAGGTCTATTCATATCTCACTAGTAATTATAGCACTATAGTTAGCCTAACACATAAATCCATTTCCCGATTTCATTATGATTTCCTAAACAATTAAATAGTGATCAATCATTTAGAAGTTAAAATCAAAATACTATAGAGCAATCACATAAAACAATTAGGCAAACAAAATTAAATTGAAAACTGGGATAAGCAAAGCTCAAAGATCAAGCTAAACTGAACCATAAGCATAAATGAAATTAAAATTAAAAATAAACAAATCAAGAGTTCAATTACCATCAAATTACTAAAATAAAGAGATAGAACATAAGCCCAAAAAAAAAAAAAAAAAAAAAAAAAACCCCTCCACAAATTTTTCCATGATCCTTCAAGCTTTCCCAACAATTTTCACCTCCCTCTCTTGCTCTTGAAGTTGCTTTCTCCCTTGAAAATTATGCACGTAAAAACCCAAAATTTAAAATAAAAACTAAAATCCTAAACCGAAAATTCCTTCACTACTCTTTTTTTTTTTTTTTTTTTTGCTCTTTTGCTTTTCTATTTTTATTTTTATTTTATTTTTCTTCTTCATTTTCTCTTCTTCCTCTCTCATAAATTTTTTTTTGGCCCCTGCTTCCTCGGCCTCTAACCCAGAGCACTCGAACACCCTCCACCAATAAAACACCTCAGCTCCTTTCCTCCAAAACCCCTCTTTTTCCTTTCTTTTTCTTTTTCATTTTTTTTCTTTTCTTTTCTCGCTTCAGCAGTTGTTGTGGGCCAACTAGGGCGCACTGCATGTCTGCAACACGTAGCGACTGGTGGTTGGGACAGTTGGGAATATTAATAATTTCCTATTATGGGCTTACATATTAAATAACAATTATATTATAAGCTATCTAATTTAATAAGGTCAAATAAATGATCTATTAATTTGGCTCTAGAGATATCTATTGGGTGTGAGCTTTAATATGTAAAAACCCAATGCTAATTAAATTAGGGTTGATGGAAATCTAATTTAAATTAGTATACAGGGGTCATTATAAGGATTGTGATCCCCAAGTTAAATCATAATATGTAATATTTGATCTCCTCCTCTATTACCATTAAGAGAGAGAATCCATAGAGTATCTTAGGAACCTAAAGAGATTTGACTGTGCAAGACCACATCCTTCTCTAATTTATCTTTATGGATTTAAGTACACTTCTGATTAATTTTTCTTGATGATTTAATATGAGATCTTGAATTTAGTGATAGTTTTCATTAATTAAATTTTCCCATAACAAGTGTTATTAGAGGCACTCATGTTGAATCATTGAGATATCTGTGTTATGTTTGATTTGGTTGTGTTCAAATTCAACAATTTCCAGCATTAATTGTTGAGGTTGAAAATTTTTTGTTATTATTTTTATTTCCATATTCAACTTTTGGGTATATATATACGGATTAAAAATTACTTGAAATTTTGCATTCATGTTTTCCGGTTTTGGTTTTGGGAAAGAAAAAGATTTCTGCTTGCTCTTTGTAATATTGTTTGAATCAATAATCCTTGTATTGATTGATTTCACTTAAAAAAGAAAAAAGAAAAAAAAGAAAGAGAGATAAGGTAGTTTGCTACAATAAAAGAAGGAAAACAAATTAGGGTTTTTTGGCTTTTTCTTTTTTTCTTTTTTTTTTTTTTTTGGGGCTTGAGCCCATAATGTTTAAAAAAAATTAAAATCAAGTTGGGCCTCGAGCCCACTTTTTGTTGGGCCAGCAGGGCTAGATAAGGATCTAGATTAGGCTAACCCGACCCAGTCCAGCCCTGACTTGGTAAACACAGACTCATTGACTATTAATTGTCTGGTTTGACTATAAAAAAAAAAAAATTTATCTAGTATTTTAAAATAAATTGATTGAAATTATATGTTGCCAAAGTAACCTCTATAAAGTAAATTTGTTTATTTTGGAATACTAGACATATATGTCTATTATTTATGCGAATAATGATCGGCCCAAAAGAAGGTTATTGTTTGGTCAAATAATAGGCATACTTATGGTAATAGTTATATGACGATTACTAGGTTTTCTATGTGAGCAATGTGTCATTCCAAAAAAAGGCTTATTGCTTGATAGGATTAATTGTTAATATTTGATTACTGCATGGAGAGTATCACTTACAGTGGATATTTTTGTTCAAAGACTAAATGTCAATGTTGTACTATGTATCTTGTGTTAGGGCTCACCATTATGTGAATTGTTTGATCGTGTCATGTATGGATTTTTTAATTCAGTATTCTTGTTTTGTGACATAATTATTGATTGTAAGCTTGTTATTTTATTTTGTTCTCGATTCAGTTACAGCTTCTGCTTCAACAATATCTGCCAATATTAATTTCATTCCCGTGCTTAATGGCACAAACTTCAAAAATTGAAAAGAGAATGTTATGGTTGTTCTTGGTTGCATAGATCTTGACGTTGTGCTTCGGGAAGAACGTCTGCACCTCTTAATAACAAAAGTTCCATTGATGACAAAGTAAACATGGAGAGGTGGGACCGTTCTAATCGCATGAGTCTTATGATCATAAAATGTTCCATTCCGGAAACCTTTATGGGATCTATGTCCAAAGAGAAGAATGCTACAAAGTTCCTTGAGGAAATAGAACAACGTTTTGCAAAAAACAAAAAGGCTAAAACAAGTACCCTTTTGGCTAACCTTGTTTCCATGAAGTATAAAGGAAATGGAACATAAGGGAGTATATCATGGAGATGTCTCATATCGCTTCCAAACTAAAGGCACTAAAGTTAGAGCTATCTGAGGACTTACTGGTGTATTTAGTTTTTGATTTCTCTTGATGCACAATACAGTCAGTTTAAAGTGAGTTACAATACTCAAAAGAACACATGGACTCTTAATGAGCTCATATCCTATTGTGTGCAAGAAGAGGAAAGGCTGAAGTGAGAAAGAATTGAAAGTGCTAACTTAGCATTTGCTTCTAGGGACAAGAAAAGGAAAAGAGGAAAAGAAGCTACAGCTGGGACATCATAGCATAAGGTGCAAAAGAAATAGGATGAGAAATTTACCTATTACTTTTATGAAAAAGCTAGACATAAGAAGAAAAAATATCCCAAGTACGTCAAGTGGCGTGTAAAGAAAGGTATGCTTCTCACTTTGGTTTGTTCTGAAGTTAATTTAGCTTCTGTAACTAGACACACTTGGTGGATAGATTCTGGTGCTACTACTCACAGAAGTGTGTCTATGTAGGGTTGTCTGTGGACCCGACAGCCAAGTGATGCTAAAAGATTCATCTACGTGGGCAATGGAAAAACAATTGTAATATAGCTTATAGGAACTTTAATGTTATTGTTAAAGACTTGTCATTTTTTGAATTTGGAAGAGACTTATGTAGTACTGTCTTTTAGACAGAATTTGGTTTCAATTTCTATTTTAGACAAATTTGGTTATTCTTGTTCATTTGGAAGTAATAAATTTAGTCTTTTCCAAGATTCAAATCTTTTTGGTACTGATTCTTTATCTTTGGATGATAACCTATATTTATTGGATACCATTGCCTCATTTAATGAAACCTTGCATGCAAGTTCATGTGGTACAAAACGAAAATTCACTAACAGGGATTCCACTACACTATGGCACAAGCGTTTAGGCTATATCTCTAAACAGAGAATTCAGAGACTTGTGTCTGATGGGATTCTTGATCCCCTTAATTTGACAGATTTCCAAGTCTGTTTTAAGTGTATAAAGGGGAAACAAAAAAAATATTAAGAAATTAGGTGCCAATATATGTTCTGATGTCTTAGAACTGATTCATACTGATATTTGCGGAACATTCCCTACAGCTTCTTGAAATGGTCAACAGTATTTTATTATGTTCATAGACGACTATTCAAGGTATGGGTACCTATATTTGATTTATGAGAAGTCACAATCCTGGATGTACTTAAGGCCTTCAAAGCTGAAGTTGAAAATCAACTTGGTAAGAAAATTAAAGCTGTTAAATCTGACCATGGTCGTGAATTGTAACGACCCGCCTAGCACAGGCCGTTACCATACATACATGCACACATAACGTACTTGTTTACTTAACGGAAATAGCGGAAATTTTTTTTATTTACAAGCGTATAAACATATATGCGAGATAATTAACTAACGATGTTTGGTAAGCATATGAACAATAATAAGATAACGATGTTCTAAGACCAAATAAAATATTCATAAAAACAAAACGCGTAGCGGTTGACATTTCCACATTTCACAGTTTTGCTCTGTCACGCTCCTCCATCTTGTATCAATGGTTGCCCATAGGTTGCTTACCTACAGCATAGATGTAAGACGTGAGCTTTCGCTCAGCAAGTACAACTTATACATCCGCGACACATAAGTATAACACATAACATAACAGGACATCTCATAACATAACGGCATAACGTACTTAATCATGCATGAGCCATTTATGTTTCATTATGCTTTCTTAGACTTTTATGACATGATTCATATCTTATCTTAACTTATCTTGCTTATGGGCCCCTTACATAAGTGTACGTACCAGGCGCGCAACTATGGAGTGGCTGGGGCGGCCAGTCCATTTCCAACTCAAACCATAGTCCAACCCGACCTAATGCGGGTCGGTACGACACAGGCAAGCTCGCTTGCCATCATACTTGCTTTTCCTCATTTCTTACTTGATCTTGTTCTTATCTTAAGAATTGGTGAACATGCCTCGTAATGTCACACTTACATAGATCATAATCAAGTCTCAACATATCATATAACATGACATAATTATACCTTAGACTTTGCATGCCACATATCATAACATGTATCAAACGTATCACACATCAAAATAACATCAAACCCTATCACACATCATATCCTAGCATCACATGTTTCTAACATATCACACATCAAACATACTTGGGTAAGTATCACAACAAAAGCCTATGCTGTAGGCGGAGTTGTACTTACCTTGATTGCTATGTCCTACGTAAGGCTGCTTCTGACTAGGACGCCACTGCAGGTTACCTCCTGCTATATTAAAGGACATAGGTGAGAATTCTTGATCATCATAGGATGTTGGTAACCTAACCAACATTCATACAAAATCTTAGTTATATATCCCCTACAAAACACATCATAACTTACTGGGTTACAACAAGTAACCCTAACGTTTAATATCACCAATAATGGATCCTATCCTATTAGGTTACATAGGGTAACCTTGGATGCTAAGCCCATACACATAGGGTTAGGTCATCATCCTAACCTTAGGCCTAAGCCTTAACATTCTTAGCTCATAGTCCACTAGGTTATTATTGGTAACCCTAACTCTTAGTCCATTATTAAACTAGGTATCTTATTGGGTTACATTGGGTAACCCTTGGTGTGACCTAACCTTGGTTAATCTAGGTCAACTCCTATTGGGTTATTAAAGCCCAATTAAGTTGGATCCTATTGGGTGACTATGGATAACCTTGGGCTTTGGACCCAGTTCAATAATCCGGGTATCCTTCCCGATTACTGTTGGTCATCATCTAGTCTACCCAATTTTAAGTTAACTTAGGTCTATAATTCCTTTTGTTTTTCTTTGGGAAAAACTTAGCTTTTTGTGTCACTTTTTACAAAAATCATTTTTGTTCGACTTATAAAAACTTGGGTTTCTTAAAAAGGTGTTTGAAAAAGTTATTAAGTGTTGGAACTGCCATTGGAACAGTACCCATAGTCAAACTATCAGTTTTTGTGCAAAAATACCATTTTCCTGCACTGTTTTAGAAAATCTTGTACAGGAATTTTCTGTTTCCTGCACAGTTTTTAGAAACACAGTTTTATTTAAAAATCTGAGTAGAATTTGATAAAATTTGTCTTCATGAAAGTTTTAGATCTCAAAAAATTCCAGAACTTTCATGTTTTACCAAAAACCCAGTTCTGCATCTAACCCCTTCGTTTACCCCGTTGAACTTAACTGGCCGTGCATGAAGTCTGGGCATGGTCAATCTTGGATTTTCATAAAACCTGAGGCCGTTGGAGCCTCATTTTGGAAAATCATCTAAGCTACCCCCTAGAAAAAACCGTTCCCAACAACTTTCATGTCTTAAGTTTTCTCAAATTCGGCCTCTAAGGGCCTCAAAACCAGCTTTCCAGAAAACTGGCCAGTTTTCACCCAAATCTGGTAGTTTTCTTAATCAAGTTCATTTTACGTCCTAATCGCGTAATCTAACTCAACCAGCCACACATGCAGCGCTTTTCTAATGTAAGATTTCTTTAAACACATTTTACATCCTCTCCATGCAAACCCTAATTGACTTTGGATCAATCAAAGTTTGCATGGTTCTAGGTTGCACAAAATCAAACCAAGCATTCTAGTTCTATTCTAGCAACCTAACATGCCATATTTATCATCATGCTTGAACATAATTGGGGACATACAACTTATCAAATATCTAGCATGCAAACCATAAAAATCAAGCATAAGCATGTAATCAATCAAAGTTCATAAACAAACCACCCTTAAATCTAATCAAGCACAACCCTAAAATTCTAAACTTGGCCAATAAATTAAATTGAGCTTATGCTCTTACAAATTCAACTTGAAATACACCTAAATTTCAAATTGAAGCTCAATTTAAAGAGTTTGAGGTCAAGGGAGAATTACCTTGATTTGGCTCAAGATTTTGACTAGGACCAATTTTCTCCCCCTTAGGTTTCCTCCAAACCGGTTTTGCCTAGCTTGTTAGGGCACCAAAATTTTTGTTGGTCACTTGGTTGCTTCTCCCAAGTCCGGCCACACCTCCTCACCTTTTCTCCCTTCACTTTTTCCTTTCCTTTCTTTCCTTTCCACAACCGGCCACTGGGCCTATAAGGTTCCAAAAATTTGTCAACTCTTGCTTGGTGTTCTACAAGAAAACCGAACACTCCCTAGCACTTTTCTCTTGGGTTTTCAATTTTTTTTTTCTTCTCTTCTTGCTCTCCCTTTGGTGTCCGAATTTTTGAGAGGTAATTTTGGCATAGTTTAGCTAAATTTTCACAATTTTTTGGAGCTAAAAACCGCCCCCCTTGGCTATTTATAGGTGAAAAAGAATTTTTTTTTGAATTTTTTTTTAATTCAAACTTTGCTTAAAAACCCTGGAAGCAAAAATATTTGCCGAATAACGCCCCACATGGCCGGCCACCTCATGCTCTAGAGCAGCCCATGAATTCTTTCCAATTTTGCTTAATTCTATAATGATGTCATAAATGGGAGCTTAGGTGATGTAAGCCTAATTAAGGCTTGTTTGTCTTTTTCCTTAATAAACAATCCACTTTAATGCCAACACAGATATTGCCAATACTGTGCTTACTAATACACAGTACTGTTATGCCATACTGCAGTCCAAAATTTATCTGTGTAAAACTGGACTGTATAAAATTTTTCTTATTTCTTTAAGCCCTTTTGCCCTTTAATCCTACTTAGTGTACTTGATTTTTCTATGGTGGTTTTAATTCTTATTCATGTTATCTTGCCCGTAAAAACAATTTTCGCAGTATATTTTCCATACTGCTCGTCATATATCAGTGCGGTCAACCTTTGACCATTTTTAGTCAACCTTTGACTTTCTTGGTCAATTTTGACTTTTTTGGTCAAACTTTGACCAACATAAAATCATGGATTTTATTTCTCCTTTTCACCCAAAAAAGCTATTTGCTTAACCAAGCAATTCATTATTGAGTCTTATAAGGTCATAAGAGCTCATAAAATTAAACAAAAACCCTAATTATGATTTTTCATAAATACCTTCAGGGTACAGCTTGAATTTCTTTACAAGAAATTGTAACGTTGAAAAATTCAGTTATTACATGAATACTATGTAGATATGATGGATCAGGTGAACAACATCCAAGACTTTTTGCGAAATTCCTAAAGGAATGCAGTATCATCCCATAATACACAATGCCAGGCAAACCTAGCATGAATGATGTTGCTGAAAGATGAAACAAAACACTTAAGGACATGGTAAGAAATATGATTAATCATTCTTCATTACCAAAATCCCTCTAGGGAGAAGCTCTAAAGACTGTAGCATATATCCTCAATAGGGTTGCAAGTAGAGCAGTAGTTAAAACTCCTTATGAACTATGGACAGGCAAGAAGCCTGGTATTGTACATTTACACATTTGGAGTTGTCCAACTAAGACAAGGCCTTACAGGCCAAATGAAAAGAAACTAGACTCAAGAACTGTAAGCTGCTACTTTGTTAGGTACTCTGAACGATCAAGGGGTTTCAAATTTTTTGATCCCCCTGCTAAAACATTTTTCAAGACGTGAAATGCAAGATTTATTGAGAAAGTTGATTTTGTCGGGGGAGATAAGGTTAGAGATATTGTCTTTGAAGAGGAATTTATTTCTCTTCCTATTATTGCTATTGATAATGATTAGGCTCTTATTCCTGATATTATTCAAAATGAAAATCTAGAATATCAGGATAATGTAGAAGAAATCCCTATGCAAAATGAAGAAATTATACCTGAAGTTTAAACTTAACAACCACAAAAGGATATGCCATTGAGGAGATCCACTAGAGAAAGGAGAAATGCAATTCCGGATGACTATGTTGTTTTTCTCCAAGAACATGAGGTTGATATAGGAGTGGTGGAAGATGATCCAATCAACTTCCATCAAGGCAAAGAAAGTTCTAATTCTCAAAAGTGGATACATGCCATGAATTATGAGATGAAATCCATGATGGACAATGATGTTTGGAATCTCGTCGAATTGCCTAGATATACGAAGCTCATTGGTTGCAAATGGATATTTAAATCATCTATATGTGTAGTATGATGTGTATAGTTATATACATAAATATATATATATAAATCATCTATAAATACTAATCAGCAAACAAAAAAGGGGGGTGAGAAGTATGTTATCCAGAAAATACCTGTGTTATAGGATGTTAATTTCCAACTCAATTATAAACCTTTAAATGTCAAAACTTATTTCTGTAATTTAGATAAACTTATATAGCTTTTCATAAGCTTCCCAACGCCTACTCACTTATGCAAATCCGATATCAGAGTAAGAAATTATGACCAGTATACTATCTGGATACCTGCTAGTCACCAATCAGTTTACTATGTGCGATTATAGGTGTGAAAATTCTAAAAGTTGACCTAGCTGTTTCCTTTTCCTCCCACATATTTTTACACCCTAATGATAGCCATTCCTCACCTATTAAGAGACAATTAAACCAAAGAATTCAACCCCAATTAATTCCAAAATTTATTTGGTATTAAATTACTCACAATTTATTTCATAATATTCAAAATTTTCCTTTTTACATGCTCTCTCTCTCTCCTTTCCCTAGTCTCCTTCTCCCTATCATTCTAATTTTCTTTATCTGCTCTCTCTACCCCTCTCACACACAGAAAAAAAAAAAATCCACCAAACCTCCAAATTTTTCCAAGTCAAAATTAAAAGGATTTCAAGATATGTTTTGGTATTGTTTGATGGTGTTGATGATTTTGTTATTGTTTTGGTTTGGGATCCTTTGAGGGGCTAGATGATTTTTTCGATCTGTTTCTTTATGTTAGTTTAAGGAAAGGATGAGAAACATACATTTAAATGATGATTGGGGGAGGCTATATTATTGATTGACGATGGTTTATTGTATTTTATTAATAAGATGATTTTAAGGTTTTTGATTTCTTAATTCATGATTTTGTTGGTATGGTAATTTAACATTTTATATATTAGAAATATATCTTAGGGCTGTTTTGGTGTGTACGAATCATGTATGTTGTGGTGACAATTTTTATATTTTTAATGAATTTTTGGATTTGACCATTGCTATTGGAAATTTCTAGATTTTATGATAAGTTTTACAAATTATTTTTAAGGATGCAAACGAACTCAATTTTTAACAATTGGTATTTTTGGAAATCCCTAGATGTCTGCTTTCATTTGAAATCTTTTTCATATCATTTGGAGATATATGTGAATTTTTATGCTTTTTCGAAAAGGTAGAGGTCTGATGGCAAATTTTGTAAAATTTTAACGATTAGTATTCAAAACTGTTTTTGAGGATCCAAACGGTCTCTATTTTTAACAAATTTAGCATTTTTGGAAAGCCCTAGATGTCTACTTTCATTTCAAACCATATTGTTTGGAGACATATGGGAATTTTTGTGATTTTTCAAATTAGCAGAGGTCCGGCTGTCAGTTTTTGTAAAATTTTAGTAATTAGATTCAAACCTATTTTTGAGGGTACAAACGGTCTCTGTTTTTAACGAATTAGGTACCGTTAGAAATATGTAGATGTCTACTTTTGTTTACAATTAGTTTTAGATCATTTGGAATCCTATACGAATTTTTATGAATTTTTGAAGGGAAAGAGGTCTAACTGTTAGTTTTTATAAAGTTTTGTAATTTTGTGAAATTGTACGATTTTTGTGTTTTGATGTTATTGAATGATGAAATAGGCCTATTAGGCATTGTTATAATACGATAAATGTGTTTGATAAATTATTATTAGCTTTTGTTGATTTTACTAAAGGTGAGCATCCGAGACCTTACCATCGGAAAAATTTGAAAAGGTTAAGTAAAGCGTTTAGGTAAGTACACTCTCACCTGCAACATAAATTAAAGATTTGAGAAGTATATGTTTTGATGTTGATGATGATGTTATGATATTCTTAAATAATACATTTTCTATGATGACGTTTTGATGAAAAGTATATATATTGTATGTATATGTATTTTTATGTTTTGAAATGGTATTGAACACCCATGATGATGATGATGTTGTCCGGTGAGCGAATTTTTGTCACCGTTGGTTTGGGATTTGCTACCCCAACCTTTCTATGACTAGCACACTATGATGGTTTAATGTCGGGCCCAATATATGACAGTTTTAAAAGTTAAAAAGTTCTTAAATGATGTTTAAATTTATGATGATAAAAAAAATGCTTATTTATGTTCATGAGATTTAACTGTCATATTAAGCCCTTGCTTACATAAGTTAATTCATGTTGTAGATAAAGGAAATAGTAAGATATAGTATTGGAGGAGTTTGGAGCGGAAGTCGGATGATGTATGATAGGAAAACGGGATGAACGATCATGAGTGGACATTTTTAATTTCATATAAAGTTTTGAAACTTTAGTTTATTATTATTTGGTTGGATGATTCATATGGACTTAAATTTTATTTTATGAAATGGCTGTTTTTATATATATATATATATATAAATTCATTTTAATTATGAAAATTATTTTGATATAATTTTTTAAAAAAATTTCTAAAGTTTTCTAAAATCATCTAAGTAAAGTTTTCTAATAAATCAAGATTTTTTTAAAGATTTATTTCAAGTTTATTATTTTCTGTAATTTTATAAGAGATGAATCTAGAAAAGAAAAGTCAACTGTAACAGCCTGTGAGGGGTCATTACATTGAATATATTGGTATGGTGACTATTGATGGGTCTAGTTACGAATATATGTAACAAAGGTCACTTTAATCCTATGCTACTATAGTAGATAGACCAGATTGTAACTAAAGAGATATTTCAAAATAAATAGCTTTTCAGTACGTACTCAAGACTTTAAATAATTTAATTATTTCAGGAAACATATACAGCCCAAATGGGAGAATGTTGGGAATTTTATTAATTTTCTATTATGGGCTTACATATTAAATGACAATTATATTATAGGCTATCTAATTTAATAAGGCCAAATAAGTGATTTATTAATTGGGTTCTAGAGATATCTATTGGTTATGGGCTTTAATGTGTAGAAACCCAATACTAATTAAATTAGGGTTAATGAGAATCTAATTTAAGTTAGCAAGTAAGGATTATTATAAGGGTTGTGATCCCCAAGTCAAATCATAATACATAATATTTGCTCTCCTCCTCTTTCCCCATTGAGGGAGAGAATCCATAGAGCATCTTTGGAACCTAAAGAAATTTAACTGTGGAAGACTTCAACCTTCTCTAATTTAACTTTATGGATTTAGGTACGCTTTCGATTAATTTTTTTTGATGATTTAATACAGGATCGTGGATTTGGTGATAGTTTTCATCAATTAAAGTTTTCCATAACAGGGAGCTCTGTATGCATAGTGAGTAATGAGAGGATGAGAGATCCAAGCTCACATATCTTTCGTGTGCGCGAAGCAGCGCACCAGACAAGCCCCAAGTGCGCTGATGAGTAACTACAGTAAACGGGCTTTTGTCGCGTCTAACACTTACTCGGGCTCTGCAGTAGATTAGATTCTAATCCGATTGCTCACGGGGAGCGTGGGTTGTGCGTGGTTACTGCTGTGATTGGGTTTTGTCTGGATTTGGATCGATATCAAATTTTAATCCTATTTTAAGCATTTCGGTGACAATTTTGTCTTTGGTTCGAGCCCAAAATTTTCTTAATGCCCATTTTCACTTGATTAATCTACACAAATAAGAAAATTAACTATTTAGAGGGGTAAATTAATAAAAACTAATAAACTTAATATTAGACGAATTAAATAAAGTTAAATCAAATTACACAAAATCAAAATTAACTATCTAAATTAAAATAATGAAAAATTAAACTAAATTAACTTAAAATAAATTAAAATTCTTAAGAACATAGTCAATTGAGATGCTTAAAAGTAGTAAAATAACTCTATTTTATAAAGTTATCAATTAATGTTTAAAATATTATCACTAAAATTAATTACATCTGTCAATATGACACGTGAGTTGATATTAAGAAATTTAATATTAGATTTAATGTCTCTAGCATTACTCTTTAAAAAGTAAAAAATAAAACTTGAGGATGAGAGAATTAATTTACTGTCTTCGCATTATAATTAAGTTATGAGCAAAATCATTAAATTATACATGCAATCATATTTTTAATTTAAGGTAAAGACAAATGTTGTGGTAGTTATAGTATTAGTAAAGTAATTTGTATCTTTCTTTGTTTCAATAAAATATTGAAATAGAGTAATGACCTAAAATGGAGGAGTATAAATAAGAATAAAATAATAATATAAAATTTAGCTCACTTTATTCATGGAGGTGAGAACAATGACAATAAATGCCTGGCGTAAAAAAGGTTTGAGGCCTCCGGCAAAACATAATGAATAATAATTCAATTCACTTAGCTAACGATTCAAAGAAATTGATGAATTTCTACTTCTCATGTGTATCGCATGTGTTATTCCCACCAAAAATAGCACGTTTTAAAGTTAGAGTGAATCTAGAGATGTATGAATTATTAAAATTCAAGGACTTAACATATACGTTTCAAAATTCAGGACATAAGTTAATACTAGTGACAAAATTAGGGAAAATCATTCCTTTTTACTATGGAAGAAGATTAATTTTTCTTTTTTTTGTTTTTTCTATAATAAATGTCTCGGCTTGAAAATTTATGAACTTACCATGAAAATTAGTAAGGTCTTTGAGAATGTGAAATGCCACATCATAAAAATTAATATGAAAAAAATTAAGATTAGATTTTTGTATCTCCAGCACTTTTCATAAAATACTAATCTAATTTGCTAGAAGACTTGTAAATAACTAAAAACAAAAAACAAGACCACATTAGTAACATAAAAAGTCGTCACTCCACTACAAAGTGGATTACATCCGTGAACCTATAGCGACGAATATACAAAGTGTAGATCACATCAACCGGTGAAGAGTGGTCCGACTCTTAAGACTTCGAGCCCATTTGACAGAGATTTTGCTTGTTCTTTTAGCCAGTAGAAGAAGAGATTTTAATGTCTAATTTCAACTCCGATATAAGTTTTCAAACCTACTCAAAATAATTTTTACCGGAAGCTATATTTTCTGGCTTTGTTGGGAAGTTATAAGAGACTAAAAGTTTTTCTAATAGATCAACTACACACCTTCGGAAGTAACTTTTGAACTCAGGAAGCCTAAAGCAATTTCTAGAAAGCTTTATCCAACAGCCTTAGCCTCTAACGAAATTATGGTTGCTATAAGTTACTTATTGTTTTACTTAAGATATATTTCTCACCCGTGAGTAGAACCCATCCCTCGTCGAACAAGGGAGAGAGATGGGGAATCCATGTCTCACCGCTCATCGGAGAGAGATGAGCAATAGAACTTGGCAACACTCTAATCCTGATTACTTGGGGGAGAGAGATAAATAATGAAGTAAGTTTTGCTCTAACACCTAGTAGGAGAGGCTTTTCCCTCCAAGGAAGAGGTAGAGCTTAGCCTCGCAGGAGAGAGGGGGATTAGATCTTCTCAATGCTCTACACTAAGAGCATCACAAATGAAGGAAAGTAACAGCTCAACAAAATCCCGAGAGTCATAGGATTTAAACTAGAGAATATTCAATATTTGAAATTTAAGTTTAACAAACCACCTATAGTTCTTTCTAGAGTTCTCAGAAGCAATTCAAATTACAAACTTAGAGATATTTACTATATTTTATTTATTTATTTAAATTAATGGTATTTATCTAAAGGATGCCTATAAATAAGGGTCATTCTCTCCTTTGGAAGGGGACGGTGCTTTTTTTTACAGCCAAAGGCAAACACTTGTAATATCTATGAAAATAGTGAAACTCCAACACCAAGAGAGGACATAGCTCAAAAGATTCCGGCAAACCTCTATAAAATCTCTTGTATTCTCTACTTACCTACAAATTTACTTTTGTTGTTCATCGTGAGTGGTGCGTCGTGAGGATAATTTCGAGTTGATGAATTTTCGATGTTAACAATTGGCACTAGAAGGAGGCCCTGAACCTCTGATCACCCTATTCACTCCCACAACTGAAGGAGAATCCTCACCATGGCCCGAGGAAGGCAAGTTGAAGAGCCCCAACCTTTGTGCACCATTGTCCTAGAGCAACGCGTCGGTGAGTTGACTGATCTGATCTACACTCTCGTTGAGAGCATGGCAAGTCTGGTAGGAGGGTAACCTAATGGTCACGTAGGTTATGACCCGACAGACTATGCGAATCCTGGCAATCTTCCGAATGGGGAGAACCAAAGGGAGGAAATGAAGGGAATCGGAGAAACAAATGGTGACAACTAGCCCCCTCCTATAAGGCCTGCACGAAGCAAATCAAGGGGAAGTCATCAAAGGAGAGCCGAATGATGAGCCCAAAAGCTAGCGGCAGCCACATAGAACCTTTCTCCAGCAAAGGGAAGGAAAAATGGAGGAAGGCCTCCCAAGCCACCTCAACCTCCCTTGAGAAATTAATTTTTTGATGACGTGTCTACGACTGGACAATTCCCACACCATGAAGGAGACCGGAAAGACCATCTTGGGGCTTGTAGGAGAGAAACACTCGATGAGGATTCAAAAAGAGTCATTGAAGAAGCAAAGCAGATGGTGCAACAGTATAGTGATCCCTTTCAGTACTACAAAATGTGGATTCCATGACCATTTTTAAGAAAACCGTCTGGGAAAATGCGGAAAAAACACGGAGTGGAAAAGAGTTCTCGAAAACCATCGTGGAAGCTTCGACTTCTACGACGGTTTTCTAGAAATGGTCGTGGATGCTTCAAGCTTCCACAGCGGTTTTTAAAAAACCGTCGTGCAAAATTTGCAAAAAATTTAAACAAAACGCCGAGTGTTGTCGCCCTCAATTTTTCACATCAACAACTCTGCATATCCCAAAATAAGATTAGTAAAATCAACGTTCGCTTAACCTCACTATTTATTGCATAGAAATTACTTTGTTTTCTCTTAGTTTTAACCTCCTTGGTCGAATTCTTCTCCCTCTTATCTTCCTCACCGAATTCAACATACTCTCACTATGCATGTCCTTACTCCTCTTTTCACTCAATTTTTTCAACATCAGTTGATCCCCATAGACTTGTTTTGGTGTCATTGGAACTAGAGTGATCGTCCGTTTATTGTGTATTAATGAGTACTTGTTGGTGAAGCCGTCATGATGCACTCTTCAATCAAATTGCCACGGTCTTCGTAAGAGAAGATGTCCAACTTGCATTGGTACCATGTCGCACAATACCTCATCCTCATATTTACCGATGCAAAACGGTACAACAACCTGCTTCATAACCCTCACTTCACCACTATCATTGAACCATTGCAGTTTGTATGGACGAGGGTGCTTAAGTGTTACAAGCCCTAGTTTTCAACCATGGAAGTACTAGCAACATTAGTGCAACTACCGCCATTGATAATAACACTACATACCTTGTCTTTCACGTGGCAACGAGTATGAAAGATGTTCTCCCGCTGTATTTCTTCTTCCTCTTCTTTGGCTTGCAAACTCAAAGCTTGCCGTGCGACTAGTCCAAGCATCTCATCCTAATCTGTCTCAAACTCCTTATCCCCTATTGGGGCGTCCTCCAACGGTGGCATATCCTCTAGAGCAGCTTCATCGTCGGATTCAATTTGACCATTTTCCCGGATCACCTTTACTCGCTTGTTTGGACATTGGCTTGCTATGTGCCATCTCCCCTGACATTTGAAACACCTAATCTCACTATAACGAGTCGAAGTAGGGGTAGATTTACGTTGAGAGGTAGCAGTAATGGTGGCTGGTTTGAGTTCAGGTTTTGCCATGGACGTGGACTGGTTTTCCTCTTTCTCTAGGTGGTTCGACCTCCAGGGTGCTGCGCTTGAAGTTTGTCGGAATGGCCTTGGCCGTGTACCACCCCTCTTCAGTTCCCTCTCAACCTTGATTGCCATATACACCAAATCCTCCAATTCCACATAATGGTGCAGCTTAATGGTGTTAGCAATCTCTCGATTTGAACCATTCAAAAATCTGGCCATTGTCACCTCCCAATCCTCCTCCACATTGGCTCTAATCATCGCCATCTTCATCTCTTTATAATATTCGTCAACACTCCTATTACCTTAATGGAGACCTTGCAGCTTCAAGTAGAGATCCCGGTAGTGGTGACTTGGTACAAATCGTCATCTCATCATTCTCTTCATCGCATCCCAAGTTTCAATAGGACGTTCTCTGTTCCGTCTCCTATTGATGCACAACTGTTCCCACCATATAATAGCATAATCTGTAAATTCAATTACGACAAGTTTTACCTTCTTTAGTTAGGAGTAGTTGTGACAATCGAAAACCAGCTCCATCTTCTTTTCCCACTCGAAGTATGCTTTGGGATCACTTTTTCCTTGAAATGCAGGAATTTTCATCTTAATACTTCCCAAGTTGTTGTCTACCCAGTTCCTAACTTCTTCATCCCTGCTGTATCTCTTACGGCTGCCTATTGACATCCTATCAAATACCTCCTCTAAATCGTCCTTTTCAAATTCACCAACTTCCTCAACTTCCCTTTGATGCAACATATTCCTCCTTGGGGCGTTCGGAGCAAATAGTAGCTATCCCCGTTGTGTTCCTTCTTCTATCCTATCCAACCTCTCATGTATATGCTCTAACTCCACCTTCATCATCCGTCTCATCTCCCCTAATAACGCTTGCATTTGCAGGTTTGGAAGATTGGTTGGTGGAAGCTTTTCGTTTGTGTTCTTCTCTTGATCTTGCGACATGAATGAAATCTACAAACAAGGTTAGAACAGTATGGAAAAATAAAACAATAAAAAAAGGACCTCACTACACTCCCTCATGTGTTTTACTCGAAGAATAATTTACTCAAATCCACTCGTGTTGCACTCAAGTTAACTAGCTTTTACTCTCTCACACGCTCTGCCTTTTTCCACTCATATTCTTCTTTCAGTTCTTTCGAAACTAATCGAACAATAATAATAAGGATTCAAGCAGCAATTCAAGACGAGGAGTAAACCAAATGGATCAAATTTTGTCACAGATTTTTTTTTTTTTTTTTTGGCTTCTTCTTTTTGATTTTATAGAAACAAGCAGAAAGAGCAGGAAATAAGAACGTCAAATTTTTAATCCAGCATATCCTAATTCATGTTTCTAGGATTTGTAAACGTTGTGGGAATTAGATTAGGATTTCTAATTCCTAAAAGAATTGATATGAACCACGCCAATAACGTGACGAAACCCAATATAAAATCTAGAAACAATAACCCAAGATCTATCAAGTTTGATAGGAAACGTGACCCATTGCTTAGCGAAGCAAAAACCTTGGTATGGTGAAGACATTACAAACGGTTATGGATGTCCGTTTGATAAGTCGATTTGAACACCACAAGGAATCATTGATAAGTTCGAATAAGTTTCTTCAAAAACTCAAAAAGAATAACTCACAAAATGAATAAACATTAAAATCTTCTTTTCATAATCTAAGAAGTCAGCCTTATATAGCTGAATTTACACTTGTAAAATTCCTAATAGACCCTTAAGGATATACATGCCAAAAAACCTAAAAAAAAAGATCAGATTTATCTAAATAAATTCGGACTTAAAAAGGTGTATAAATTCAAATTTTCAACTAGAACTTTAAAACTCAAATAGGATTATAAAGAAATTAAATCTTGATCAAATTTTATAAACTTCTTGAATTTAGTTTTGAATCTTGAACTTCTTGAAAACGTAATATTGACTTGATTCTTTGTTATGAAAAACACCCCATCAACTTGAGTCCTCCTTGCACGTTTATTCACACATGATGTGGAAAACGTGACGAAACCCGATATCAAATCTAGAAACAACAATCCAAGATCATTTAAATTTGATGGAAACCGCGACCTATTGTTTAGCGAAGTAAGAACCTTAATATGGTGAAAACGTCACAAAAGGTTATAGAAGTCCGTTTGATAAGTCGATTTGAACGCCACAAGGAATCCTTGATAAGTTCGGATAAGTTTCTTAAAGAACTCAAGAAGAATAACTCACAATATGAAAAACATCAAAACTTTTTTTCCATCATCTGAAATCAACTTTATATAGGCAAAGTTTCAATTTGTAAAATTCATAATCTACCTATAACATTAAAAAAAAGGCCCAAGATAATTTAGAAAGAATCAGAAACTAAAATTCAAATTTTGAATTAAAACTTAAACTAAATAAGATTACAAAAAAATCAGATCTTGATCAGATCTTTTAAACTTCTTGAATCTTGTTTTGAATTTTGAACTTCTTCAAAACTTGAAACCGCAATCATTTGACTTTATTCCTTGTTGGAACACGCCCTCATCAGCTGGAGTCCTCCTTGAACGTTTATTTATCCACATGATGGCTCAATGGACGTGTATGGCTGATTGGCTCGGATCCACTTGAATGAGTAAGACAAGCCTTTGTTCATTCTCAGTGGTGAATACACTCTCTTCATGTTGTAGAAACCTCTGGACTAAGTTATTCAGCACTTCTTTAAATCTTTTTATTCAAACTCTCATCACCGGACCAATTAGAACTTGTATTGATTCATGAGTATTCCTGACAGCCTTGATATCCTCATCACCTTTTAACTTAAAAAAAAAAAAAAAAAAAAAAGCCATCTATTTAAATGGTGGAAAATTTTGGCCAAACTAATTTTAAAAATAATTAAATAAATTCTAATTCAAATAAAAAATTTAAATAAAATTTTAATCAATTTAGTTAAGAAGTTAGAGGTTTTATCATATTATATGAATATATATATATATATATATTCTCTTTGAGGGTATTTTGGGTGAGCATTTTAAGGTTAAACTTAAGTGTTAACTATATAGATTTATGAATTAAATGCTATAAATAATTTAGGTTGTATGAATTTAAAATGAAGTGTATACTTTTTTAATAAAAACAAATACAAGATATAAAAGGTGAATAATTTAAATAATAGTTTTTCATTTTAATAATCTTTTTGGTGTTTTTAAGTTAAGATTAAGTGTTGATTAAGAAAATAGTATAGAATTGTATAATAAATAAAATCTGATGGTATGAAACATAAAATTTTCAAAATAAACAGTATTAATGATGAGGCATTCTTTTTCTGATTAGCCAGCAGTAAGAACTTGAGCTCATCCAAAAACAAAAACAAAAACAAAAAAGGCCAACTAAAAAGGAAGTATTATTATTATTATTATTATTATTATTATTATTTTGAATTTGAGGGGAGATGATTCAAACTCTACTCATTGAGGTGAAGTTAGAGATGAAATTACTATTAGACTATATCGCTATAACCATTGAAAAGAAATTAATTATTCAGCCAAAGAAGAAGAAAACTAAAAGAAATTTAGAGACCTACAAGCTTTCATCCAGATATTATCGTCATCTTGTATATACTGGTCCTTTTATAATGTTGTACCAGTTTATCATAATTTTTACAAGCTTAGTATTTAAAATTTTCGATTTATATTATTCAAATACATAAATTATCATGTTTCATTAAAAATTTAAAAGTTCATGGTAGTTTATAAAATTTTAATATTTAAAATTTAAAACTTCAACATAAAATATTTAAGTAAAATATTTTGACATTATACTGATACTATAAAAAAAATTCTCATTAGATCATCTCCAATTTATAGGTCCATACTAATCTATAAATATATATATATATATATATATATATATATATGAAAATAACATTATCCTACTTACTTTGTATTCATATACATAATGCTCAAATGCCATTTTTATTTTTAATTGTTATTTTTTATCGTTTTAAAACTCCTAAATGTAAACTTTGAGTATTTACGTAATTTAAAACTAATTTTAAAAATAATTGAACAAATTCTAATTTTAATTAAAAAAATTAAATAAAATTATAATCACTTTTGTTAAGAAAATCGTAGGTTTCATCATTATATATATTTTATTTAAGGGTATTTTGGGTGAACATTTTGAGGTCAAACTGAAATGTCGATCAAATATATATATATATATATATATATATATATTTTATGTAAAGATGTTGATAAATATCAATATATATATACTTAGACATCTCAATTATATCCGCAGCTCTCTTAGTACTCTCTTAACTTACATATCCCATTGTTTTATTAAAAAAAAAAAAAAAAATAGCATAGAAGAAAAGAAGGGGAAAAAGATAAAACGACCCTAACAAATAAATTCTATAGATTTATGTATAGATCGAACAACTATATAGATTAATGTATTAAATGTTACAAATAATATAAATTGTTTGAACTTAAAATGAAGTGTATACTTGCTTAATAAAAACAAAATACAATATTTAAAAAGTGAATAATTCAAGTTTTAGTTATCTGATATTATTATAAAGAAAAATTTCAACATTTAAGATATATTTTCTTAGTCATAGTAAAATACAGAGTATAACTTATTTCTAATATAACATTTGTTCGTCTAGTTATTAAAATATGTTTATTTTAAATACTCAAAGTTTATTTTTGGGCACTGCTACAATGAGACAATTTTGTTTTACCATATCAAAAGAGTAAAAATTTTTGACCGTACGATCGATTTATATAGTCAAGAACGAAAAGATTTACCAAAAAATAATACAACCTACCACACCTGAACATTTCAAAAAAAAAAAAAAAAACTCACGCCAAAGATGTGATAAACCTCAGGCGGCCGCCCCTCACCGGCGGGGCCTCTACTGGCCGACCCAGCAGACTTGGGCTGCGATAAACAGGAGCTCGCGCCGCCGTCGAATAACTTCGATGCGGCCACGGTTGGGGAATCCCGACGGAGCAGCGGGATCGCGATCGAACAGTCGACGGCCCACAACGATGCATCGCACGTGCTTTCTCCGGCAACCTCCACCACCGCGACAGTGCAAAATCGAGATCTCGAACAGCGAGAGTCTGTGGACCGGTGATCTCGAACAGCGAGAGTCGCGACCCACGCCCAAATGTGCTTCTTCGCGAGCGACGGCGTCGGCTTGGTTCTCCGTCGTTGAATCCGTCCCCCTCCCAGCGCGCTCACCGCTGTCAAAACCTCACCCTGGTCGGAGATCTTTAGACACAAGCCGTGGACGCTGCAGACGAGGAAATCCGGTCGTTACGAATCCGCTCATGGCCGACGGCAGATCTGGAAAAACTCGAGGTGAGTGAGGAATCGGAGAAGGAGCGGCGGAGGTGGGAGTCGGGTGGGTTCTCCACAGCCCAAACACCGACGATATCGGCCACTTCTGAGGAGCCTTCCTTCGCCGGGGCCGGTGGTTATGGAAGAAGGATTTTTTTTTCCTCCGATTCCCCTCTCGCCGGAGTTCGAAGGGTAAATTTTTTTTTTTTTTTTATATAGTGTCAATATATAATGTCAGAATACTTTGGTTTAAATATTTTGGAGTATGTTTGGTTAATGGTTTATTTTAAATTAAAATGTATTTTTTTTATTATATTTTTATTTTTTTTTAAAAATATATTTTTATCTTTTTTAAAAAAAGTTTTTATCTTTTCTGAAAAATTACTATTGAAATTTAAAAATTTTAAACTAAATTCATTCACCAAACATCCCCTTAATTCACATTAAATTTTTAAATTTTAAATAATAAAAATTTATAAAATTATGATAAACTACAGTAAAAATTATGATAAATTTATGCAACAAGGTGTAATGATGATAATATGTGAATGAAAACTTGTAGGTCTCTAAATTCATTTGTGTTTGAATCATGAGTTTAGTTTAAGATTTTTAAATTTTAATAGTGATTTTTGTTGAATTTTCAGAAAAGATAAAATTTTTTTTCAGAAAAAGACAAAAATAATGATGATAATATGTGAATGATATTATGATAAATTTATGCAACAAGGTGTAATGATGATAATATGTGAATGAAAACTTGTAGGTCTCTAAATTCATTTGTGTTTGAATCATGAGTTTAGTTTAAGATTTTTAAATTTTAATAGTGATTTTTGTTGAATTTTCAGAAAAGATAAAATTTTTTTTCAGAAAAAGACAAAAATAATGATGAAAAAGTACAATTTAATTTAAAATGAACTTTTGATCCAAACACTCCCTAGTTTTCTTCTTTTTTGGCCAGATAAATGATTTCTTTTGAGTGATTGTAAGCATACTGTTTATAGTTTCGCTCATGACTTCACCGGAACAAACAGAATATGAATCTTACACCTTTAAATTAAAAAAAAAAAAAAAAAAAAAAAAAAAAGAGTTCCTTTTTAGTTGTCTTGTTTAAGATGAGCTCATGTTCTGACTAGAAAAAGAATGCCTCAGTGGTAGTTATTGTTTATTTTATAAATTATGAACTGTAAATCATAGCGAGATTCTTCAAAAGACAAAAAACAAAAAACAAAAAAAACAAGGCTTCTCTACAATTTCTAAATTCAAATTAAAGTCCGAAATGAATCTACACCCCTAAAAATAACATATTTTAGTGTTTTAAACACATCAAACCATCAATATTTAATTAAGAGTAATCAAACATATCTAAAAGATAGTTCAATATTTGTTTACTTGATATCCGTCCACTTGGTTAATTTAATAAAAAATAGAAAAAAAAAATCCATCCAACTTGTCCTTCGATGCCATGTCTTGAGAGAGAGAGAAATAGAGAGAGACACACCGAACAAGCAATTTTTCTTCTCCTCTATTTGGTAATGGAGAAGTGTAAGTGGCCGGGTTTTAATATAAATTTATTACAAGGTAAAATTATAATAAAATTAGGATTTTCATGAATTTAGTAAGTCAAATAGAATCACTCTTTTACTTTTCTTCTTCAATTTGGTAATTTATTAACGTCTTTTACTAAAGTTATTTCTCAATTAAAAGAAAAATATCTTGTATTTTGGTGTTTATGTACTAATTCAAATAAAAAAATTAAAAAAAAATGTTTTAGAGTATCACTTATGTTAAATATCACAATTAATAAAATTTGGATCTCACTTGTGTACCTCATGTTATGAGATTTATCATCTATTAGAGTGTGGTTTTAAATGTCACTTATGCTTTCTAAGATTGTTATGTGAATTCAAATCATAATTAAAGAACATGGTTCTATGAACACGTATTTATTATTCAAATAAGTCTAAAGAAAAACCATCAAACCTAAAAGAAAAAAAAATGAAAAAAAAAAATCAGCAAAAAAAAAAAAGAAAAAGAAAAAGAAAAAGAAATGCCATAAATTTTTACCAAGGTTTGAAAATGTATTAATTTTTCCTTCCCATTCCCAAGTCCCAACAAAAATTTGGTCCCCACAACGACATGGATCGACCCGGTAGAAAGGTCAACTTACTTTGGTAGGACTTGAGTCATGTATAGAATAATTAATATTAAGAATGCGTTTTTTTTTTTTTAATATAAACTATAGAATATGTTTGACATAGCTTCATGAAAGTTATATTTAACTTTTTAGATATAAAAATAACTCCGAAAAATATTTGAATGAATTGAGAGAAAAACTTTTAGTCTCTAATAAAGTTTTCTATTAAAGTAAAAAATATAGCTTCTGATAAAAACTCTTCTGAATATATTTAAAAACTTATAACTCCGTTTAAGAGACCGTTTAGAACAGCTATTAAAATTTATATTTTTTCCAATATGTTTTTTCAAAAGTTGTTTTTTCACCATTTCATTTCAAATTTACATATCTTTTTTCTCTCCTTTTCATTAAAAAAAAACTTTATTATTTTAAATCGAAATAAGATAATTTTTGTGTCAAAATGTTCACAACGATGAGAACAACAAATCAAAATCCACATTGCATATTTTTTCCTAAACACATTTCAAATTTTTTACATTATTCTCCATGTGATAATTAATTTTCACTTCATATTTTAACCAAACACATATTTCCAAATATTTATTTGTTTCTAATAAAAAAAACCTCAAAAACTCCAATCACAATCCGTGTTCTAAATGGACCCTAAATTAACCATTACAAATTTCATTTGTACTTTTTATTAATTATTAAAAAATTTTAAAAATCATTTTCACTTCATAAAATTCCAAACACAAAAAGTCATAGTTCTGAAATGTGACGCACAATTAATTGTCAAAAATAACATAAAGCCAGTCGTTATTTCCACGATTTCGTGGGTCGTTGGTACCTCCGACCAGTCACCATGAGCAATAACAATATCAACCCCTGGAAGACTTCAAAATAGAAAGAATTCTGTTCGAATTTGATTTTATCTTGAAATTTCATAGAAAATTGTTTGCTTTGACAACGATTTAGACATTGTTTCCAGCCAAAAAAAAAAATTTAGAAATTGTTGATAGCATAAATTAGCCAACAAAAGGAACAAAATAGTCGTCCGATAAAAGTCAAGGCCTGCCGGTGTCCTTTTTTATGCTTGCTGCTAAAAGTGATATATTTTTTAGTTGATTTTTCAAATTAAAAAGTGGAGAAATCAGGATCATGATACTAGTTTCGGTATTTTGTCTTTATTTTTGTGTCAACTTTTCTGTACCACTTTATTTCTTAAATTTAACAAACCTACAACATAAATAAAAGCTAAATATAATAAAGCTATTTAAGAATCTAAATCCATTTGGAGGGATCCAAAAAAGAAAACGAAAACCAAATAACAAATTTGAATTCTAAATTATGATATATAAATGATTCGTGCATTAATTCATATAAAGTTATTGGGCCATATCCCACTGGGATTTTAGAATTTCACCTTTAATAAATTCGCGCAATATCTTTATCAATTAACAAAAATTATTTCCAAAAAAGATAATATAACAAAATTATAATCATAGCGCTTTCACTAAATAATAAAAACTATAATTGGAAACTTATAGTCTGGCTCTGCCAAGAAACTGACTAATAATTTATAATTAGGGTATGTTTGATGAATGCGTTTGAGTTGAAAAAGCACAGTTTGAGTTGAAAATTTTTGTTAACTTTTTAGAAAAGACAAAAACTTTTTCAGAAAAAAACAAGTTTTTAAAAGAAAAGATAAAAATTGAGATGAAAAAGTTCAGTTTAAGTTAAATTATCAAATAAGACCTTAGACAACGAACTAATTTGCACAAAAAGACAGAAAGGGAAACAAATGAGGAAAAATAAAATAAAAGTTTAGAAAAATCATATATAATCGATAGTTATCCACTCGTTATTGCAAATTCAAGCACAAGTTCAGTTCACTACATAGAAAAAAAAAAAAAAAAAAAAAAAAAAGGAAAAAGAACCATCTCTAAACTTTTCCAGAAAGAAATAGTCAGAGAATCCAAATTCAAGTGATTAAAACTAAAAAACTGCACACAAGTTAAAAAAAGAAAATTAGAATGCGAGTACCTACTTGAAATGGAAATAAAAAAGAGTGAAACCATGGGAAGGGATAGTTTCAAAAAACGTCATTTTATTCTGAAATAAAAATAAAATTGTTTAAACAGGAAACAAACAGCTAGCCACCAATTTCTATAAATTCAAATGGGCACAGAAACTTGATAAGAGAAAAAACAAAATAGAATAAATTAAACAGTAGCTTTTACCAAATGGCAATAACCACAGACTTTTAACCACAGATAAAACAGTCATTTCATTGTCATATACTCATTAAAGTAACACAAGTAAATAAGTCGATTGATTGAAATTAGATTAAAAAAAAAAAAAAAAACCAAATGAATTCAAGATTTTCCAAGACCGGTCTCCACATGACAACGTTGCAGCACCTGGAGCTTCACTGCCGGTCCGACCGGAACCATGCCGGTTGGGCCACCGAACCGGACATAAGCCGGGCAGTTGACGTCCAAGTAGTACTTACCGGAGACCCAAGAACCGACCTTCCACTTCACTCTTCCGACGATCTTGACGTCGACGAGCAGGGCTCCAACGTTCAGATCCTGGCTCAGAACCTGCTGAAGATACAACGATATCGGCACGTCGTTTCCGAACAGCACCGGCGACCAGACGGTGACATCGCCGTGGCCCTGGTAGCTCGCCGGCAGCAGCAGCGCCGCCGTTATCTGCTGTCCCCGGTAGGTTGTGAAGACGTGGAGGTGGTTGTAGTAGATGCCGACGCGGTCGTTAGGGTTACGGGACGATAAGGTGACCTGCATAGTGGCGGTGAGGGTGTAGGGCGGCGGTCCGGCTGAGGGGGTGAAGGTGAAGTTATAGACGGTCACGTCCTGGAGGACGAACCGAGGTTTGGTCGGGTGGAGTATGGCCCATATGAGAAGGATGACCACGGCGAGGACGCCGAGTACGCCGAGGCCAATGACGACGTAGCGGACGTGCTTTCGCCGCTCGGTGTGGTGGTTTCCGCAGTCTTTTACGCTCATGACGGCGGAGATATGGCAACCGACCGGTGGACTGTCGGGATTATAATATCAAGTACTTGTATTAAGCTTGGGAAACAGAAACGTTGGAGAAGGGGGTCTTAATTTATTTTATTTTTATAGATGTGTGTGTGTGTATATATATATATATATAGAGAGAGAGAGAGAGAGGAAGAGAGTCCTTTAAAAAAAGGGGAAAGGAAAGGATCGGTAAATATTTTGTTTCAACTAATATTCTTTTGTAAATTTTCATTTTTAGTTTTTTTTTTCTATTTATCTTTGTTGCTATTTTGAGTCCATCAATAAAATTACTCAATCACTGTTTATTATTTGTTAAATAATCTTTCAAAAACTTTTGTTAATAAATTGACTTCAAAACTAAAGACAACAATTGATTTTTTAGTCGGTCAATCTAGTGTTAAAATAAATAAAGTTTATGTTACAAATTTCAATTTTCTAGGTTGTTATTTTGATAAATTCCTTTTTTTTCTTTTTACTGCCGATAATTTTCTTGAAAAATCATTAGCTCTAGCTCTAATTCAAAGAATATGCAAAGCATGCAACATTTTGTTCACACTACTTTATGAAAGAAGTAGAAAAATAAGACATATATATATATATATATATATATTCCATTCATTCATCGTATCAATGATTTTGTAAACAGATATATAGATTTATATATCTCTTTTATAATTAATGCCTACCGAATTTCAGAACAAAAAATGTATAGCTATGCAATCTTTAAAAAATGGAGAGAATCACAAGATGATAATTACAAGGATAAGTATGAATCAATCCCAGAAAAATGTCAACACTATAAACTAGAATATTTGGTGATGAAATGTAATTAGCAGTAATTAGTTGTATATGTATATTATATATAAATATATGTCGAAAGATGTAAAAAGTAGGGGAAACTTGGAGTGGAGGTAAAATGCAGAGAGTTTGGGTGGTGGGGAATTAGGGTGTCTGAATTTGGTGCAACCTTATCTTGAGGTAAATGATTGTGGAGAGAGACGACACAGAGGTGGGACCTCATAAGATTCAAACTCTCTTTGTTTGGACAGAGAAAATGTCAAGTTTTTATGCTATTGTCATTTGTCACCGACCATACGGCTCCGCAGACTGCATAGCTTTCTCTTTAATTTTGTTAACTTCGGCCGTCTGGCTGTTTTTTCTTTAGTAAGTCTGGAGGGTCAATACTTTATTTTGATGTGGGGCAATTGCTTTTAATGTTTGAAAAATCGAAATTTTCGTAGATATTCTTGCATGAATTTTCACATTTGGAAAGTACAGATACATAAACATGAGTGTAGTATATTTTCTACATAATATCTATCGAATTTTTTTATGGAAATTTTAGTAAATATTGATTTCTTTTTGAATATAGATTTTCATAAAATTGTAATTAAATGATCAAACGTTGTTGAAATTTCCGAAAAATTCCTGCAAAAGATACTGATATATGATGAATATTAATATTTTCATCATTGACATAGGTACTAACTATTTCTTTTTCTTTTCTTAAAAAAGATTGGTTGTATTGTTGATATATATCACATGTGACATCGGGAGAATCTTGATACTAGACCTTCAATAATTATTGACTCAAGATTTAAAGAACACACCGAATGCATAAATTAATTAAGTGATAGACACTCACCTACGACATAATTCCAGAAGCTGCGCTCTAATTAATACCTCAGTCAATTGTTATCCGAAAAAAGATATTAGAAAATTCACCGCCCTCATTGTTTTTATTTTTATTTTTATTTTTTGTGGTTTTTTATTTTTTATTTTTATTTTTTATTTTTATTTTTTTGTTGTTAAAGTTTCATTTGGATGCCTCTGTACGTCAATATTCAGTACTCTGATTAGCAAATTTAATTTAATTTAGCATATGTTTATTTCCTTAGGAATTTAAAAAAAAAAAAAAAAACTTGAGTTTGTGATTTGACTTGACAACTTATAATAACCCACATGAGTATTGAATGATCTTCAATATTGGAGGGAGACAGCAAACGCGAAAACCCCAAAATCAGTGATGCAAGATCTATCATCTATGTATTGGATCCCACGTAAGTTGCATGGTATAAGTTCTCTCTCTGTTCTCTTTAAAAAAAAAAAAAATTTTTTTTTTTTAAAACTAGTTGAAACATAGGTATAAGACTCAATAGTGCATTTTGCTATATTATTTCAAAAAAAAAAATCATTTGATTTTAAATTCAAAGCTTGAATCTATATTATACTTATTTTTTTTCCCTTCCAAACACCAATTTAACTAAAATTGTTATTTCAAAATGAATTTTTTCATTTGAAGATAGTGTATCATATGACCACTCAATTTAAGAGACTGTTTTGATGTAGATATCTGAGAAAGTCATTTAAATAGATCGGTAAAAAAAAAATATTTCAATAGGGTAATAAAAAAATATTGATGAATGTTGTATTATCAAATAGATAATGAAAGAGAAACTAAAATTTTAAGAGGATATTCGAGAAAGAAAGAGAAAATAGGAACGTTAAAGTTTGTTTTAAATTATTGTAAAAATGTACTGTAATAATTTTAACTATATGAATTAAACTAATGGTGTGTTTGCCAGGCTGTTTCAAATTTAAACTATTTATTTTGAAAATTCACCTTTTCAAATCTCGCATTGTATTCATTTTTGTCTCTCTTAAACATCCCTTCAATAAGTTAAAAAATATGAAGTAAAATATAAAATTTTTTGAAACAAATACATATAGAGAGTTTAGTAAAATCGCAAAAAAAAAAAAAAAAAAAAGTGAGGGAAAAAATTTTATTTAAAAAAAGGATATTTTTTTAGATCATCAAATAGTATGTTTTAGCTATAAAAAAAAAAAGTACAACATGTTAAAAAGAATACCAATGATGATAACAATTTTAGCATGACTGATGCAAACGAGATAAAGAAAATTTTGTGTATGAAAAACATAAAAAGAAAAGAAAGAACAAATGTGACCATTAGATAGAAAAGAGCAAAAATAAAAGGAAAAAAAATGGAAAAGGGCTAGAAAGAATCATGGGTTGACAAGTGTAAAAAGAAAAGAAGAGCAACATTGATTTTTTTATATATGTTAAGATAAAAATAAGATAAGATAAGATTAAGATTAAGATTAAGATAATTATTGATCACTAGAAGATAAAAATATATTTTGAAAAAAAAAAAATCATGTGACTATACTTAATCCTAGCATTACTTATAATTTCCAACTTCACGTGTCCTTTTGTGCAACTTCGAAGATAAAATAATAGGAACCCTAAAGCCAACACCTCGGGATATGTTAGCTTTAGATTTTTTTTTTGTTTTTTTTGGGAGTTTTTATGAGTTTCAAAATTCAGAAATATATAATATTAATAAAGATTTCTAACGTTGATGAGTGGATTATGATGTGAAAATAATTAATAAAGATTCCTAACGTTGGTGAGTGGATTATGATGTGAAAATAATAAATAGTAAGTAGAATACAGAGAGTAAATAAAAGACATATATTTATAAAGGTTTACTCGTAATGTGAGAGTTAGTCTTTTGTGGGGGTCTTTGTGGATTTTCAACCACTATAATAATGATGAGAAAATATTACAATAAGTTGATTATTTAGTTTCTTTATTTGGTTATTTGCTTAACTTTCTTTCATACCCTCTAATTGGGCTCAACTATTGGGCTGATTCGGTTGATTCTGTTCTTTCTTTAGCTGATTTGATTACTGTCTCTGTAAAATATTGAGAGGTGTTTAAGGGTGCGTTTGGTTAGTCATCTCATTTCAACTAAAACTGTACTTTTTTGATCTTTTTCCCAAAAAGTTTTTTATCTTTTCTGAAAATTCAAAAAAAGTTACTATTACAACTAAAATATTTCAACTCAAACTAACCAACCAAACAAACCCTAAGAATATTTTTCATTAACTTCCTGCCCAATGTCATATGTAAATTGACTTGTGAGGTTGGCTCTCCAGTGAGTCGATTTGACCTATTGAGAAGTCGTTTCGAGACTCATTTTTTGATATTTAAGAGATTCCAATTGACATGTATATGGTAAAAGATGATGTACAAAATCTTGCAATTATCATTCATCCAAATCTGAAAAGTAGAGGGGAAACTTGAAATTGTCAATATCTCATATGCAAGTAGAATGGCAGTTTCTAGTGTCAACATCGACACAAAAAATTAGAATTATAATGTCCAACGCAAAAGCAAGAAAGTGATCGATGCCCCACTTTCCAAACACGAAAGGAACATATGCATGCGTGCGTATGGGACATCGACATGGTTGTCGCCGTTCTCTGCACGCGCGTTATACGTACCAGCCCCGTCTCGGCTGGTACCAAAAGATAATTGTTTCCAAAATATGTTTTTTTTTTAACTTACGAAATGGTTCCAAGGTAGAGTTTTCGTTTGGTCATTGGTGGTCCCACAATTAATTAACTTGGATCAACAAGTTATACTTTTTTTTTTTTTTTAATAAATGAACTGGACATGTTTTCATTAACTAGAGGAGAAATGAACAGCTCCGATGTGAGAGATAAACGGAGTTGGGGTTAAAAAATAACAAAGTTATTCTAAGATTTAGAGAAACGCTAGCCAACAAAGTTATGATGTGGCAAACACTGGGAAATTTTTAAGAATACCCCTAATTTACCATGAGGGACATAAAAAAATTATACCATAAGGAGAAATCAGATAAATGTGTAGTTTTTTTTTTTTTTTTTGACACTTATTCAAAAAGAAAAATGTCCGAATCTTTTTTTTAGTATGAAATAGTTATTAAAAAAAAGTCTGTTTTAAAAAAATAAATAATAATTGGTGGCTATTAAACTTTTGAATTGACATATTAGTTAATCAGTGATATATGATCTTTTATTATTATTATTTTTTTTGCCCTTTTATTTTGAACTTGATCACTCCTTTTTGAAATATTTTAATAATTTATTTTATTTTATTTTTATTGTTACTTTTCCTTTAATTATATGAACTTAAAAAGAAAAAAAAATTCTAAGAATCAATACAGAATAAAATTTAAAAAAAAAGTTAAGAGCGGAGATTTCCTAATTTGTTATATATATATATTTATTTATTTATATATAAAACCCTTTTAGCCAATCAACATCGCACAAAAATTATTTGGTTTCCACTTTTGAAGGATATAATGTGGGACACACAGCTTGCCAAAGTACTATATATATATATATATTTGGTTTGTGCAGATTTGATTATATCCCTAAAATGGTGGTTGTATGAAAGTAAATGGAGACAAAATTAAGCTAACTGTCAATCTTGGCGGTGGCTTTTGAGGAATCCACCAGATTTTCCAAAAATAGTTTTATCTGAAAATCAAACTAGATTAGCCTTAAATGAGGGAAAAAGCCTTCAAGTATATCCCAAAGCTAGTTACAAGCCGTTTCCAGGAACAATATTAATCACCCCAGAACAGCATATTATTCTAGATAATCTATGGAAGTTTAAAAAGAAACTAAAGATTACCCCAGTAGCCAAAGACTTTCATCATGTGATGAATTGTCTTAATATTTTCTTTCACAACACCTGTCATTTTGTTCACCCAGCAAGTCCAAAAATTCCTTTTAATTTGATTGTTACGTAGTGTTAATCAAATACAGACTTTCCCTTTCAAAAAAATAAAAATAAAAAAAAAATAACGAAGATTTTTTTAATTATTTTTTTATCGTATGGGATTTTATAACTCTTATTTGTTTAAAAAAGAAAAGGAAAAAAAAACAAAAACAAAAACACTCTCATTTACGAATGTTAGATCTCTTACTCAAATCATTTTCCTTTGAACTGTAATCCTAACAGGATGAAGGTCAATTTAATTTTGAACTTCATTGCTTATATATATTAAATTATAAAAGTGATACCTAAGTAATAATACTATGCAAAGTAATGTTAACCGATGACGAACGTACATATTCTTGTAAATCATAATAGGCAGTGTTCGTAGAGAATTGACATATCAGTTGTTGCGAGAATTTATATGTCCCTAGCAATGTCCAAAAGTGTACAAAACATTAATATTATTATTATTACCTACGGCTAGCAGCCTTTATTTATTTTTAATGTGAATTTTCCATACTTATCCATGTGTCTCAATTTTAACAAGTTCCTATAAAAAAAAAAAGAAAGTTATTTAGGCTGTACAAATTTTGAAACGTGCCTAGGTTAAAACGCTCAAGAAGGGCGGGAAAAAAAAAAAAAAAAAAAAACCCCTCAAGAGTCCAAGATAAATGGTTTTGATTTATAAACATAAAATATATACGGATATTTAAAATGTTATATCTAAGTAAAAATTATAGCAAAATAAATAAAAATGAAAAATTACCATAACGTGCCTTTTCTCTTTCATTTTCTTTTTTCTTTTCAAGAAAAATCGATTCTGTTTTATCTTTCTTTAATTAGTTAATACCATAAGTCTTCATATTTGAAGAGTGTAATACATTGATTCTACTCATACCTTTTCCCTCTTTAAGATATGGCATATAGTATTTTATTTTATTTTATTTTATTTTAAAGATATCTATTCTGCATATTCATATAAGATTCCTTCTTGTCCCTTAAAGCCTTCTCAAGCCACGCAAGCCAGGGATATTCCTCTCCACCTGCACAACCCCCTTTCACGTTTTAACTGGAAAGGGATCTCTCTCTCTCTCTCTCTCTCTCTTTAGTTCATTGGAGTTCACTGGAATCACAAATGGGATGATATAGGTCCTGCTTATATGTCTTCAACTGCTAATACCGCTTAGATTTCAAGCGCAGTTACATAGTTTTTTGGCTAAAGGCTAGATAGTTTTTTTTCGCTAAAGGCTAGATAAAGTGTGCATGCCAAGACGCGAACCTAGGATTTCATAAAAACGAAAATTCTAAATATGACTTATTTGTCACCATACCACAGCCACCGGAGGTATTTTTAGCTCTGTTCTTGTCTATCAGCCTGCTTTACAAATAAATTTAAGCAGAATCCTAATTAAATTCCGTTGTAAGTCTAAAGTTTTACACTTTCGATTTTAGTTTTTAACATTTTATACTTTAGTACCTTATAAACTCCTCTCCTCCTTTCTAACAAAGAATCGAATGAACCTGAGAAAATCAGAATAAAGAGAATCAAGCAATGAAAAAGATGAACGCTTCCTTGGTGGGCGATTCTAAGAGTGTGTATAATTCTCAAATGGAGAAAAAGTGGAATGGAAAAGGACAAAATTTAAAGAGATTATGATAAGAAAGGATCAAGGTAAAGGGATCCAGCCGTTCTTGAGAAATTTTCAATATACATAAGTAATTTAGAAGAATAAAATTCGTATTCTTCTTATTTGATATCAGAAAGATTACATCAATAAATAGGGAGTTGACTCCCTTGATGTCCTAACTAACTTGTATGAGGAAATTAAAAAAAAAAAAAAAAAAACAGGAAATTAAACAACCCAATTATTCCAAGATATTCTCAGAATTTTATTGAACCGTAAATGACTAAATTACCTTAACTACTTCCGACACTCTCACTCAAGTTGTAGCATAAATATCTATCATGCCCAACTTACTTACAAGAAGATAAAAATTAGTTTTAAACAATCCTTTAGTTAGGATATATGTTGTTTGCTGTGTAGTAGGGACACATGGCATGCAAATAACTCGTGCCTCCAATTTTTCCTTGATGGAGTGCCTGTTTATTTCAACGTGTTTAGTTCGGTTATGTTGTACCGGGTTATGTACAATGCTTATTGTCGCTTTGTTGTCACAATAAAGCTTCCTTGGAGCCTCTCAAGCCGCCACGTTCTACTTCTTGCTTCTCCATGTAACAAGGTTTCCCCATACATATGTGCAATGCCTTGCGGTGGATTTTCTATCTGTCATGGAACCTGCCCAATCTGAATCTGTGTAGGCTTCAATTGTCTTATGTCCACCCTTTTCGAATAGCAACCATTTTCTTGGAGAACTCTTTAAATACCTCAATATTTTGTACGTGGCATCAAGATGCTCTTTGTATGGAGCATGCATGGATTGGCTTACTAAACTAACAACAAAGGCAATATCGGGTTTTGTGTGTGACAAGTAAATCAATTTGCCTACCAACCTCTTTTATTGGCCTACATCAACTAGGCCTCCCTGCTTCCTATCCCTTAGTTTCTTATTAGGATCAATTGGTATGTCTGTCGGCTTGCAACTACTCATCCCCATCTCCTTGATAAGGTCTAGGATGTATTTTCGTTGTGAAACTACAACACCTTCCTTGGACCGAGCCACTACCACTCCAAGAAAGTATTTGAGCGATTGATCCTAGATCCTTGATTTCAAACTCTGATGTGAGACTAGCCTTCAATCGGTTCATTTCCGTTAAATCATCCCCAGTGAGTATGATATCATCCATATAGACAATCAAAACTATCACTCTCCCATCTCCCGAATGCTTGATGTGTTGGGATCTATATATGCTTTAAAGATTGAAAATCAATTCTAGGGATTTTCTGTAAATATAACATTTTGATATTAATAAAAAAAGGTTATTCATGTTTAATAAATTGTGTTCTATTTACTTTCATTTGTTAATTGTATGATTATTTTAAGCAAATATAATATACTCCTAGGCTGGTGGTAATATATTGGATTACCATATATATACGAGATATACATAGAAGACGTGGTAATTTAATAATAGTCCAAATAAATAGTCCGCAATTGATGGAATAAGATTTGGGGATCTTATTTATGATATGATGGTAAAGGTTGTCTACTTCCTTGGATGGATGGTTTGTTTTGACCATCAGATAGGTTATGAGTAGAAACTTTAATGTATACCAGTATTGAGGTATGACATTGGACTGGATCTAAGATGTTAATTGATTTGATTTAATAATTCCGTTTATAAAAATCAATGATGCTTTGATTATCATCCTACATCAATCTTAATCTTGAATTGAATACTTGAGTTTGCATCCATGACTTATGCATTTTGATCTACTACAGGTGAGACACTGATAATTGATGGTCAATATACTTGTGTTTTGGGTGTATGACTTATGGATGAGAAAATCAAGATTCATAGATATGGAATCTTTAGCTATTTTAATGATAGTACATGTTATTTACTTAAAGGCATTATTCGAGAATTGAAAGAAAATATAACACTTTGTGCTCTCTGATGGTTTACCAATTATATGACTTTACAATTGGTGATTATTTCAATAGAGAATCATGGAACTTTAAGTTAAAATGATTGAAAAGGTAAAGCGGAAAAAGTTCTTAATTCAATCATAGATAACATATGTGGATTAAGCAAGTGATGAATAAATCATTGAAGAAGCATTGTGTTAGAGAGTTTTCGTAATACAGTATGTAAATGGGAGTTCAGGTTTAAACTTTTAGTGGAATAGTCCTGAAGTTGATAATTGATGAATAATTAATCTAGGATTAATTTTTCACAATTATAGGAGTCTATTTACATATTTCTATCGGGTCCTTCTACTAGCTCATATAATTCCATGAAGTGCCTTGGGATTTGTTACTAATGAGATCAGTAAATTAAATGAGAATTTAATAATGTCTATTAACACATGGTACTCTCTAATATGTAATCCCGAAATGATTGGACATGTAAAATTAATGTAGATAAATAATGTGATTTGTCTACATATGATTGGTTGTAAATAAAATAATTATTTGTTAATTATTTTGGTTAATTGAATTTTGGAAAGAAGATTATGTTTGAATTATTTAATTTTGGAAAATAAAATTTTTCTCATCTAATTAACAGTGCACGAATTTTAATGGATGAAGAGAAGAAGATTTTGTTTCAAAATTGTTTAGATATATTCATAATATTAAATTATTGATTGATTTAAATAATGAAACTTATTTGTTAGATTTTCTTTTCTAAAAAATTAGTGCATGGTTTTTCGGTGGAAAAGGAAATCTAAAATATTCAATTTATTTAAATTAATAAATATGGCAATGTTTGTGGAATATATTTATTTAAATTCAAATAAGAGAATCTTATTTAAATTCAAAGGTTTAAAAGGAGTTTGAATCTAGATAGGATTAAGATCTTTTGACTAGTCTAGATTCTTAATTTTAATTTGAATCATCAATCAACCTCCACATTATACGAGGGACGAATTTTTGGAGCCTCTCCCCTTGCAAAAAACGTCTATTAGGTTCAAAGAACCTAGCCCGAAATTTATATGATTTTTTGGTTTAAAAGATTATTCAGAAAAATAATTATTAATTATTTTCAAGAAAGAGATATTTTTGAAAAAGCATTGGAATATCATATAAAGGCTAGGAGTTTCTGAAAAAGCTAACTATCATTATATACTTAAAGAAAGGGGAACGTTTTGGGAGAAAGGGAAAACGCCAAAAATAAGGTTTTTGGGCTTGAGAAAATTTGTCATTTTTGGTGTTAGAAAAATAGAGAAATTTCCATTGAATCAAAACTATGAGGAAGGTTAAGCCGAGTGATATTTTTCATAAAAGGTTAACTGATTCCTGTTTTGTAGTTTTGAAGAACCAACTAAGGTCAAATTCTCAATGAGGTACATCAGGATTGAGAAGGTAGGATCTAGACTTCAGAAGAATTACTGATCATTTGGATTCATAGTACGTGTGCCCACACACACTCTAAGATGTGGGGACTCAAGAATAGTAAAGAAGACACGTTGGTCAATGCTCTAGCAATTCCGGAATCCGAGAAATAAGGTACGTTTGATCATATATTTAATTTATTGTTATATACATCATGAGCTTTTTTCTGAATCGGTATAAAAATTTTAAAACTTCCACTGCACCGTAACTCTAATATCGGATCCGTTTTTTCCAACATGATGAATATAGTGTGATGACTTTGAGCCTGATTGTAACCTTACTTCTTTGTAGACTGGATGAACTTTTCAAACCAAGCCCTCGGTGATTGTTTAAGGTTGTAAAGAGATTTTTTAAAGTTGTACACTCTTGATCCAATCCTTTGTTCAAAACCTAAAGGGGGATCTATGTAAACTTCCTCTTCTAAGTCTTCGTTCAAGAGTGCATTCTTGGCATCTAGCTATTGTAGAGGCCAGTCAAGAGTCATTGCAAGTGATAACTGTAACGACTCGCCTAGCACAGGCCGTTACCTTACATACATACTTACTTACTTATTTACTTAGCGAGACACAGCGGAAATTTTTTTTTTTATACAGTAATTAAAAACATGCAGCATATAAAATATGTCTCAGATAAAAGTATCCACATATTATAAGTACTTAAAAGCAAAACGCATAGCGGCTTGTCTTCCCACGATTTCACAGTACGCCGCGCCATGCTCTGCCACCTTGTATCACATATTGCTGACAGGTTACTTACCTACACATAGACGTAAGACAGTGAGCTTTCGTTCAGCAAGTACAACTATTTAATCCGCGTTATACACATAACCTTATCATGCATAATCTAACTTAACGTAACATGGCATCACATAATAACTCATAGCATCATTCATCATAGCATAACCTAACATGCCTAGTATATGCATGGTCCAGTTATGCTCGTATTTTACTCTCTTTACTAATCCTGATCTTACTTTCATGGTTATCTTACTTATCTTTCTTATCTTTCTTTTGGGCCCTTACTTTAGTGTTCGTACCCGGCGCGCAACTACGGAGTGGTTGGGGCGGCCAGTCCATGTCCAACTCAATCCGTAGTCCAACCCGACCTCGGACGGGTGGTACGACACTGGCAAGCTTGCTTGCCTTCTTTCTTCTTTTCTTTATCTTTTTCTTGAGCTTATTTGTCTTATAAGGATTAGTGAACATACATCGTGATGTCACATAATCTTAATTCATACTAGCATCATTATTTTGCTTAACATGCTTTCTTACTTTTTGTATATCATATCAACATTTAACATAACATAACCAATCACATATATCATGGCAATCAGCATATCACAAAATAGCACAAAGCATACAATTGACATACACCCCTAACATACATCTATCATACTTAGGCAAGTACCAGTTAGAGCCTATACTGTAGGCGGAGTTGTACTTACCTTTCTTACTATGTCCGACTTGGCACTGTCCTTCCTTTGGGCACAGCTGCAGGCCTTTTCCTACTTGAATATGGACATAGGTAAGAGTCTAATTCTTGTTGTGGAATGTTGGTGTCCTAACCAACATGCCTACCAAATCCTAGTTGTATGTCCCCGATACCTGATATCTTACTTGGTCTTAATTAATTATCCTATTGATTAAGAATAATCAAACTTTAATTATTCGTTAAAAGGCTACGTTGGATAACCTCTTGAACTAGGCCATTGACATACTGCTTGGATTTCTTAAAAACTTGGGCTTTCCTCTTATATCATAATTTATTGGGTTACTTCTATTAACCTTCTTTTCTTAGCCCATTTTTTTTAGGTTCTTGCTATTTCTTAGGGTTACATTGGATAACCCTTAAGGTTTCACTTAGTTGAATGTTGGGTTAATCAAAGTCAATGTTTGGTCAACTAATGGTCAACCCTTTGGGGTCAACCTTGGGCTTTAGGGCTAAGCCTGGTAACTCGGGTAGTACTCCCGGTTACAGTCCGTAATCGGCTTGATTACCAATTTTTATCATAAAAATTCTATTTTCTTACTCTTTTTGACAATTTGAGTAAGTTGGCTTTAAAATCTTTTGATCTTTTTGTAAAAATTCTTATCTTTGAAATGAATCTTGATAAAAGTTGTTTAAGATTGAAAACTGCCTTTAGAACAGTTTTCATAATAAAAAACAAAATACAGTTTTTCGGAATCGTTTGAAAAGATTTTGTGAAGAGAATTTCGGTCCTCTGCACCTCTTTCGTAAAAACAATGTCAGTTTAAAAATCTACTCCGAATTTGAAAAACTTGTCTTCACAAAAGTTGTAGCTCTCAAAAAATGTTAAAACTTTTATGTTTTATGAAAAATCTAATTCTGCTTATATTTTTGTCAGTTTTTGTTTGAAACTGACTGATCATGTTAACTGGGTCTGATCATGTTACTGGAAACAACAAAGCAAATAGCATCTTTTGAACCATTCGCATAACAACCTTCACTTCTCACCCTGGATTTACGAAATTGTCCTTACCAAATTTCCACGCCCCATTCTGTGCCACTCTGCCACTTTTGACTATTCTCCGCTGTCAATCTCATACACGTGTCTCTATTGGGACACACCCTCCCTTGCTGCTTTCTTCGGTCGCTGTGACAGGCCTTGGGTACAGTAAGCCACGCACCAATTGTGGTGCCGCATATAAAAGAGTAGCCCCCTCTCTCTCTCTCTCTCTCTCTCTCTATATATATATATATATATATGCGCGCCTCTACATATATATATATATGGTGTTTGACACATCAATTCAAACCACTCAATTTAAATTTTTTTTTTTTCAAAAAATTTTTATCTTTTTCTCAAAAAATTTTGTCTTTTCTAAAAATTCAAAAAAATTTACTATTTAAACTTAAAAATTTTAACTCAAACTACTCCACCAAACACCTCCATATTTACATTTGTCTGTATGTACGTATCACAGTTTAAAAAAAAAAAAAAAAAGACGCAATGAGAATGAAACAAGTCGTGGAATTTCGGAATTTCAACTAGCAAAGGAAGAAAGAGGAACAAAGACAAAAACCTCCGGTAATAAATATAAATAGTATAAACTATCTTTGATCAATGATAAATAGCATATTTTTGGTAAATAGTGTATTTACAAAAACATATTTACAATAAAATTAGCTTAAAAATTTTTTGTAACTAAACAATTTAACATATATATACTATTTACTTCAAACATATTTAAAATATGTTATTTATTTTAATAATTCAAACTCTACACGTTATAGTAAAATCAAGTGTGTAATTCTCGTTAGGCTGCGTCTGATGTTATAGCAAGAGAACTAAGCTAATTGATATTATTATCTCACTTAAAAAAAAAAAAAAAAAAAAAGAACTGATATTTTTAGAGAAGGTTACATTGGCCTAGTCTTTTATATAATTTAAAAGAAAAATACCCTTTAAATAAGAAGAGACCAACTCCAGTCTCCAAAAGAAAAAATGCTAACTCAAACGATGTCGCTGGACCACGACGTTGTTCAAAAAACTAAAATAAATGTTCAGAGAAGAAACTTCTGGATTCTGAATCTACATTATCCACTGCATCCCAACACGATGATGTAGTGGCGCTGCTTGCCATTGGCACCCAAAAAGACAATCGTAACGATAATGAAAATCTACTTTCTGATAGAATTCTACCCAATCGATAGAACTCTGTTTTAAACTGTTAGAGCTATAACCATGATGCAGGCGTGGCTTGCCATTGGCACCCAGAAAGACAACCATTTCTAATAATGAAAATCTACTCTCTGACAGAACTCTACCTGATCGATAGAACTCTATTTTAAATTGTTGGAGCTCTAACAATAATGCAGTGGCGTGGCTTGCCATTGGCACCCAAAAAGAAAACCATTACTAATAATGAAAATCTACACACTGACAAAACTCTACCCGATTGATATAACTCTACGAGCTATATTAAAATTTCATAAATTTCGTATACCTCATCAATTTAATGTGCTTTTTTATTATTAAATTTAACATTTAAAAACATATATTACCCAATTTATATCTGCTAGAGCAAGATGTTACTCATCCCATTTACTGTTCAGAATGCATAATTTGAGAAGAACAATGCTTGGGAGCACCACCGATGTCCTGTAGTACTATCCACTAAATTTATATCTGCTAAAGCAAGATGTTACTCATCCCATTTATTGTTCAGAATGCATAATTTGAGAAGAACAATGCTTAGGAGCACCACTGATGTCCTGTAGTACCACCCACTAACGGAACGTAACTCACATAGCATGAAACTTACAGATGAAGCTCACTTTCTATTAAGAACAAAGAGAGCTCAGCACCAACTACCAATGATGCTCCCAAACATTTTGCTTCCCGAGTATATCAGCTTGTATTATAATTTTCAGGGAGGGGGAAAAAAAATAACTTGGAGAGCTCAAGTATATCAGCTCGTATTATAATTTTCAGGGAGGAGAAAAAAAATAATTGGAGAGCTCGAGTCATTTTACAAGAAATGTATACAGTTAAACTGTCGTTCATTAGTTCGATTTGAACACCACTACTAGTGCAATATGTGAGCAACCCTAAAGCTTGAACTTGAAATTATGCACCTAAACTCTACTGAAATTCTACAAGGAAAGACATTCATAAGATCTTCTGATCTTCAGGTAAGTTTGATTCTCCGAACTAAAACTTTATTTCCCAAACCCGAAACTACAGCTCTATTAAACTACTGACACAGAAGCACGTCAGATCTAACATAGAAGCATGTCGGATATTAGAATGTAACCCAAGCAACTTGAAGAAGCAAAGTACTCCCTTTCTTATCTAATAAGAAATGTGGACCCAAACTATTCTTGAAAGTAAATTATCCTCAAGAAATCTCAACTAAAACCACATTACAAGATAAATCTCAGAATTTTCTCCCACAGCAAACTGTAAACCATGCATGGCAAAAAAGCAGAGTCCTCAAAGCAACATGACACTGATGTCTTTCTGTAACCACACTGAGATACACATCAATAGAAAACGAATCAAACCCGAGTTTGATCCTTGTATGAACTTTTCTGAGGTATCATGGTAGCTCCATTCGAAAATCTAATGACTTGTTAACAAATAATATTCTCCAGAATGCATCACCCCTTGCCATGAAGTTATGACCATCCAATGCCAACAAGCCAAAGCTAAAGTTTGCCTTTAGGATTCCCACTAAGACCATACAATTACCTAAACGCTAAAGCCTTAAACTAGCCTCAAGTGTCTCGTCATATTGGTATCCACTCTTATAGAGATTGATAATTTGACAATTGATTTGGACAGAAAAAAGCTTCCTAGTAACGGGAATAACCAAGTGAAAAATGTGGAGAAGAATCAACACAGAAAGATCTATTAAACAGAACAAGCAACTCTCCAACGGTTCAACTTCCAGCTACAAAGATGAACCCACCAAGAATGCATGAAGAACCAAAACAAAATGGTCCCAGCAAACCATTACAGTAAATCTAAATGGCCTAAGATAGGGAGAGGTAATTTCTGCATATCCAATATAATGACAAATAGTACTTCAGTATAGTTCTCCATACAACACACACTTGATGTCTGCTCCCTAAAGCGACCTTTCCTCAAAGTACAAACACTAAAACATGCTGACACTGACTTTCTACTCAAAGAGTTCATATACTAAGGAACTTTTGAAAAGCAAGTTTAATTAAAAAAAAAAAATGATATCATCTTCAATAGTCAAATCCCTCAATCTACCCATAAACAATCACCAAATGATGCAGGCTATCCCGATCCATAAACAACAATGCCAAAATGCCATCCTAACTCTTCTTGACAAGTTTCTCACAAACAACGCTTAACCTGCGTCATTGAATTTCTGACACATACAACTTGGAGACCCAAGACACAGAAATCACTAAATAGATTTCAGCCTCAAAACTTCATAGGCAAGTGCTCTAAACAATTCAATGACTCCATCCGTCGAAGACATGCTTTGGAAACGAAATATCACATAATCAATATCAAGAACGAAATCTACCTACTATTGGAGTTCCTTAACACTGGCTAAACTATTTTGCACTAAAATTAACCGGGATTAACTATCACAACTAAGCCAGGGTCGTGACGATGTATTGGCAATCGATATAATACCTATAGCCACGTGTCTAATACCACCTGTTTCTCATTCCTATCCTAGTATTTACTAGCATACAGAATATATTGTCAGCTAATCAACCTCCACTCCCCACAGTAAAATAAGTCTGTAGGGTGTTCTGGAAGGGCTGAAAAAGCAATGAGTAACCAAAGGATCGAATAACGTCTCCTGAGAAATGTAAGAGTAAGCTTTTAACAGATTAATTCGTTCTGCCATTGTCTAATCAGGTGCCACACTCAAGTGGAAAACACGAATAACCCAAAAATACAAGTTTAATATAAGATGAACTAAAAATAGAGATCGATAAGGCCTTGACTAAAACTACTTGAATAGAAAGTTTTGATTGCAACTACTTCTATACGATTACTGCCCGTTTGGCATCGCTTCTTAAAGCTCATTTTGTTTTCTCGAGTCAAAAGCTACTTCCATCAGTGTTTGGCAGTCCAAAGGTGCTTCTAGTCAAAGTCACTCCTCAAAAAGCTCTTCTAAGAAGACGTTAAAACTTATATCGAAATTTTAATAAAATTTCAAAAACTTCGTTCCAACACTTTTATTGCTTATTAGGGGATTTAAATATCATTTTTTCCCATTAAGTACTTTAATAAAAAATAAATTCTGAACACTAACTGAAAAGCCATAGCCGGTATTTCTCTTCTTCTACTATCAAAAAGTACAAGTAAAAAACAATGCCAAAACAATACTCCAATTAATCAACTCATAATCACTAAGCAAACTATTATCTTGCATCAAGACGCACTCGGGCACCAGCAGCTAACTCAAGTGCCCCTCGACAGCTTTAAGTAACACAAGAATAACAAGATAAAATCTAACATGACATGCTTCAAAAGAATGTGAAAACAACCGAAACAAAAATCAAATAATTAAAATTGGCAAGTTTAGTCTGTACAGCCATTTACATCTGAGTTCTAACTACCACTAACTACCTCACCATAATCATAATTATCGCAACTCATATCATATCCCCATTTCTAAAACTGGGAAGTGGCAATTAACTATCCCCAAAAAAAAAAACAAAAAGTTAATAAAATAGATTATAAAGATCTTCAAAGCAAACTCAAATACCAACCCGGCATTCCTTCGGGCCGCCGACGAGCTTTCCGGACCCCGAATTCGATGAAATTCCGATGCCGACGTTCTCGCAGAGAACCCTCAGCAACCTCCTCCTCAGTCTCCAACCGCCGGTCCGGAATCCGACCCTGGCCCAAACCCTAACATGGAAATTCACAGTGCCGCGAGCCCGGTCATCGGAAATTCCCCTCACGACCGAATCCTCCACGTACGAGTTCCTCGCCGAGAATGTGGCGTTCACGACCGTCCGATCCCTCTTCCCCTGATCGAACGGCGCGATGCGAGTTTCGGACAAGAAGTCCGACTTGTAGACGATGCCGGAGTTGATCTCGTCGTAGACGATGCTCATCTTCTTGTTGGGATTGTAGACGGAGAATCCAACGGCCCAGTCGCCGGAGAGGGTTTGGGAGGAGGTGTTGAGGTTGTTGAGAGCGAAGGAGTCGACCCAGAACTTGGGGAGGCGGGGGCGGAGGACGAGCCAGACGATGAAGACGACGGAGGCGGAGATAATAAAGAAGGCGATCATGGCGGCGAGGATGCGGCGGAGGAAGGCGGCGCGGGAGGCGGCGGCGGCGGAGGGGTCATAGTTGTAGGCGTAGGCATAGTTAGGCGGCGGAGGCTGATGAGGAGGAGGAGGAGGAGGAGGAGCGGGGTAAGGGTAGCCGTTGGGTTGTGGGTAGGAGGAAGGAGGCGCTGGGTAGCCGGTGACGGGTCTGGAAGGATCCGCCATGGATGAAAATGAAAAAGCTCGGGAGTGAGTGAAGCGGTAGAGTTTGCTTGAGAAGTGAGAGAGGAAATTGGGAATTTCAAAGCAACATTTGGATATGGGCGTGTATATTATTCTGTGATACAGAATGCCGGCTTGGACGGCAAAGAATATAAGAAATTAAATATGCCCTTTTTTTGTATAATATATATATATATATATATATATGCGCTTGTAGTTATCAAAATATACTTTTTCTGTATCCTGAAGAGATGTATTTAGGAAAAATTGCATAAATTTCCCTTAAATTATGTTATTAGTGTTATTATGCCATGTGAATTATAGAATATACTTATTATACCTCTTAAATTTTAATATATATATGTCAAGTTTTCATCTCTATTAGTTTTTATTGGTTTCTCCATCATTTTTATTGTCAAAATGGCATATGATTTTTGCTTTTGTATCAAAAAGCTGTCTGATTTTTAATATTCATATGTATGTTTCTTGAATTATGAAATGTACTTATTGATACAAAAACAAGATGACAACGAGACTGTGACATTCCTCTCCAAGGTCCATCAGTGTCGCTTTGCTGGTGACGACAATGTGCCGGGTGGTTTGGGTCTTTCGATTAGGGTGTAGGGGCTGATTTGTGGTTTTGGGGTCTTTTGGGGTCATTTTGCAATAATTATCAACTTTTTGGAATTTTGTAAATTTAAAATTTTTTTTTTTATTTTGGAACAAAAATGTTGGAATTAGTAATAATTTGATGAAAAATTAAATCTGAAAAATAAGTTTTTTTTAATAATGAAAAATAAGTTAAACATCCCATAAATATTGTATTTACCAATAAATATTAGGATTTAAAATTACATGGTAAGTATTGGATTTACTGATAAATATTAGAATTTACGTAGAAAATAAAACATTTGTTATATATAAATCAAAAAATTGATAACAAGATAAGTATTGAATTTATTAATAAATATTATGTGTAATTTTGATAAATAAATAAGGAAGAGTTGGATTTACAAATAAATATTATGTGTAGTTTTGATAAATAAACAAGTGAGAGAGCCGGAATTTCTTGTAAATCTTACCGAGTCAGTATTACCTAGTCAGTATTGATATTTATTTTGTAATCTCCGATTTACATGGTAATAGGAAGATTGACGAGTAAATATATGGATTTACCTGGTGAATCATGCTTAGTTGGTATCGGTTTAATCTGTAAATAAATGGACTTTTTTTATATTTAAATTTTTGTAAATCAATTGAAAATAATAGATAAAGAATACTGATAGAAATATTCTAATAATTTTTGTATTTACTTATTAATTTTGTAAGTAAATGTATTTACACTTGATAAATGTTCACGCTCTACAGAAGCACCAACCAATCAAAACCAGATTGGAAGTTTTTCTAACACAAACCAGAGGTTTTTTCATTTTTTCTATAGGGACAAACCAGGGTGGAAAACCCAATATTACCGCATATTATAATAATTTAAATTATAAAAAAAAAACTATAACATCAAAATAAACAAAATAAATAAATAAATAAAGATGGAAGAGAAACATTTTATAATACCAACTGAGAATTCAATATAATATTTTCATTAGGATCTGAATGAGTATATAATATATTAAAAGAAACAATTTGTCTGTTTTTCTTCTTGATAGTCCCCGGGTAAGAAAAAAAGTGAAAGAATAGGTCTGAGCTAACATGTAGCTCTACATTCTTTACACTCTTTTGTATTTTTACAAAATAAAATACCAATTTGAATTTATATCACAAAAATAAATATTTGTATCTCAGCCCAACCCCGACTTCTTGTCATTCAAAGTAAACGCCATTTATGCGTCACCAATCCTTGAAACATGCTTTATAAGCAGGCGCCAAATGTAATGGCTAGTATTCTCATGTTTGGGATCCAGTGACAAACAACTCCCACGTCCACATTGAGCATGGACATTAAATCTCCATCCTATTAGCAAAGGAAAGCTTGGGCTAGTTTATGTATTTAGACCTCACAATCTATTTTAGACGTGATTTTTGATTTTCTCATAAGAATATGATAGGTGTACTCGATATAAATATCTTGTAAAAGTTGTAATTTAACCACCTCATCATTAGCATTTTTACACTTTGATACAACTTTTTTTTCTTTGAACTCATTTATCATAAAGGGATAATAGCAAGTATTTATATAGAGCCATTGAAAAGTAAACTTTTTATTTTTATTTGATGTGGGATTATGTCAAGTTCATTTTCCTAATTAGGTTTTAACATAGATAAAAACACAATAAATACTACAAACCAATGTAAATAAGACAAATGGTTCAACAACAATTGAAATCAAATTTTTTACAGGTCCTTATATTAAATGTTACGAGTAAATTGACAATATTGTGAGCACTCAAATGTCAAGCCCACCTTGAAAAGGCCTATTCTTTACTTGCAAATTTTTAAAAAAGGGCTCTCAACCTTGTAATATAGAGTCTTTGAAGAGGAAAATATAATCCTTGACTATTTCAATTTTATTTTCTTAGGTTTCAACATGTGCAAGAACATAATATATACTATCAAAGATCATAAACAATAGAAACGTGCATATAAATCAATGATACTAGTGACATGCCAATCTTGAGACTTAAGATTCAAGCCTCAAGATTTAGTTTTGAGTTGACATGATGCTAAATTATCAATTCATTCTCGTGTATTTTCTCGTTCTTCTCGATCCCCCATCTTCCCCTTCTCCTTGTTTTATAGCCCTAGTTCCCATAATTGGAAACTATGCTTTGAAATGTATTACTACTATCGTCTGAAAATGTTAGAACTTAGAACAATTTAGAGAAAATTTTACCCTATAGTAATAGAAAGTAAGTCATGTGCATGAGTCTTATGCGATTGGATTTATTTTCTATTAGCATATAGTGCTGTGCTCATAACGTTGCTTTTAAGAGAATATATTTAAAAAAAAAATTGGATGAGGGTGCATCCATAATTCATGAGTACTACCTGATTGTTGAACCAGACCACCAAAACATGGTAATTTCTATTTGGATAAAAAATCTAAACAAATTGAAAGAGCTTAACTTAAAATAACAACAACAATAACAACAACAATAATAATAACAATAATAATAACAAACCTATTTAATCCTCTTCCTCTTATTATTTTTAATTTTTTAAGAGCATAAAAAGCTGCTAAGTCAAAGGGCCACCAATAGACAAAACTAAAAATAAATGTGAATATAATCTAACAATAGTTACATTTTTAAAATCTCCCTCTTCGAATCTCTTATTACATTATACAAATATGTCTTCCTTTATAGTTCATCAATTGACAAGTCCAACAACCGTCACGTGACTTTTTTTTTTCTCCCTTATGTTGTCCAATTAGTTGTTAAACAAAAAGGAAAAATGCACTCACCAATATGTCGCACAAAACAAAGTGAGGGATGGATGATCCCACATCCAGACAACCGAAGAAGTTATTTGATCCAACGACATATGCAAAAGACGACATGTAGTTAATTGAAAAGATCAGAGAACGACACCCCAAAGAGCTTAGTCAGTTAGTTAGGAAATCCAATGATAAATCAAGTTTTATAAAACAAATTTTAGCTTCTCAGAGCCACTCAGAAACTCCTATAACTTTTTCTCCACCAACGTACTCTACATATATCCAATATCTCTACCATTTCTAATTTCTCTAAACCGAATACAACTTACAGCCACGTACTTCGCAAATAATCAAAGAAAGGGCCATTAAAACAACCCAAACTCTCGGCTTCGACTAGTATAATACGTTGTTTAATTAATACAATACGAAGTTATTATGTCAATAATTAATTTTGATATATTTAGATTTATATATATATATATATTGTAGATGCTAGATTGCTACAGTCAAAAATTTAACGAAAATTAATAAAACCGAATTTAGATAATAGACTGGGCCCTTGACAATCGTTATTGAAATTCACAAAACGTATTAAAGAATGAAATGCTTATATCAGACAAGAGAATGAAAATGAATGCTTGGATCTGAATAAGTAAATCAAAGTAAATGAACACCGAAATTTTAAAGAGGTTCGCCCAAAGATGATGCTACGTCCTCTGAGAATAATGGGATTACTGTCTGTGTGTTTCGTTTTTAGTACAAAGAAATTATGATTGTAGTCTTTTTCTGGAAAGACTCTTTCAGCATGAAGGTATTGAATTCTCCGGGGATCCCCTTTGAAGGAGGGGTTCTCCTTTATTTATAGAGGAATCAATCCAGTTCCCATCCGGTAGTGGACGGTTATCGCTCTTGTATCGTGGGACACGTGTCGAAAGACAAGTCGTGCAGTTGATTTGAGCAGTTACCAGATACGATCGTGGGCTCAGCGGTTGAAACGTAGTACTCAAATCGTCAGTTATTGAAGATGATCTGACATGTCATCGATGAGCATGAGTCTAATGGCTAAGGGAGTTTCCCTTGAAGTCATTTATAGAGTCGAACGACGAACGATGGAGAAGAAATAAACGCTCGACGTATAATTCGTGCGTCGTCCACCATTCGTTATACATTTTTAATGTTCGAACGAACGATCAAGTTCGATGCTCGATCACATACTGAAGTTTGAATGATATTATGTGAAAGGCTGGATTGGGTCCGGTCCAATTAATCGAACGATGGAGGGATATCGAGGAGCAGGTCCGTAACTTGGGCATGGCCCAACTATAATCCATCGATGAATTCGAGCGTCTGTTTAATGTACATCCAAAGTTAACGGTACAGTGGGAAGACGAAGTCTAACCCCAACAGATAGCCCCCCACTCTATCGAGCGATGGATCCTCGATAGAGTGTTTGAGTGCCGTTTGCGTAATAATGTCGAGCTCTGGTACTTTTAGATTTACGAAATCCGAAAAAGCTGTCAGCATTTAATGAAATGCCTTGATTCGAGTAAAGATAAATCGTGTGGTACACGTGGCGTATACTAAATGAGTATCTCGAAACGACGTCTCCATTTTTCGAAATTCGAACCGTTGCGATGGTACGAATCGTTATGATGATTTGTATAAGAGGGGCATGCGAACGGTTTCGAATTTTATGCCGTCTGATCAGGCATCATCAAGGGATCAGGACCGTCTGATGAGCTCCTTGAAGTTATATAACTTTTCGCATTCCCTTATTTGCTTATAACTCGCACTTGGAGCATTTCAAATTTCCAGAGCCGAAAGTTTTCTCAAGAACTCCATTTCCAGGCAAGATTTTTCTTCTCTTTTCCTTCTTGGTTTGGTTTTGATTTGGTCTTTTCGAAACTTTCTGGCTTTTGATTTTGCATTTCCGTTTCGGCGAGTGACTCGATTAAGGGGTTTAGCGAGTGTATTTCTGGGTTTTCTGGGTTTTCTCGGTATTTAGTATACTGTTCTTCGTGTTCATCCTCAGAATCAAAGGATTTTTAGGCTAGATAGAACTGTAAATCCAATAACTCTCTTTAGTTCGTTCAAAACTCTGTTTGTGAGTCAATGGATAAAGAAAAACAAGTAATCGAAGACGTCACTGTCGAGTGGACGAGCTCTGATTCGAGCGATAGTAGTTCGGACGAAGACATGGTCGAAGCTATTCGTCGTTCGAAGTTCGACAGAGAATTTTCCCAAGACCAGAACAGTGCTGGGACGAGCGGTACGGAACAAGAGAGGAATCGACCAGCAACAACATCAGGAGCAGATGTCCTGTCAATACCTCCTATCGCTCGTTTAACCAAAGCGCCGCGAAGATTAAGTTCGGAGTCGTTCCTTCGAACATCGAACCCTCGGTCTACTCTGACGGAGGACGACCTATCAGAGATTAGGGGAAAGTACGGCTTTCCAAACGAAGTTCAGCTTCGTCTGCCTTTTTCAAACGAGCGAGCAGATACCGTTTCGGAAGGATGGATATGTATGTACAGCATTTACTTCGAACGCGGGCTCAGACTGCCACTTCCCCCACTTATGATTCAAGCTATGCATCATTATCAGTTGGCGATCCCTCAATTGATGCCGAACGGTATGAGGGTCTTCATTGGATTGATTGTGTTGGCCGATGAAGCAAAGATTGAATTAACGGTGGATGACCTCCTCGCCCTTTATTATCCCCAAGAAAACTCGAAGGATCGAGGAAGGTATTCGATGTACCCAAGGAGGAAGAAGCAAGTGGTGGGAGACATGAAGAATGCAGATCGGTATTGGCAAGATCGGTATTTCTTTATGCACGTTAACGAGCACTCGATGAGTGGTCTCGCCAATGCTTTCTTCCCATTGTGGGGAACTCTTCGTAAGTTTCGAACGAAGAATAAGAAAGGGCGCAAGTACTTTCAGTTTTGTATCGAGATCTGATATTTGTTTGTTCTTTTTGCAGGCAAAGAACTAAAGAACCCACCACCGAAGGCCCTTATTTTCGAGAAGAAGCTCGAACGGTTGCTTGCTCTGCCGAACCGAGAGTGGGACGAGATCAACACTCCAAGCAGATTTCGAGCATCGAGCCTTTGGAAGAGCTTCATTGAAATTCCAACAGGTAAGGTTAAGAGTCTTCCTTCCTGGGTCGATTGGAGGTTGGTGATCAGAGGAGCGCTAAGACATCTGTTTGGCCCTCCACTGTTCATCGAACTGTTAACTGACGAGGAAGCTTTGGTCGCAGAGTCAGTTTTGGACAGGATGGATTTTAAACTTCCCTCGTCCGAAGAACTCAAGGCGAAGAAAAAGGCCGCAGCGAAAGCAAAGCTTGAAGCCAAGAAGGCTGCTGCCGCTGCAGCAAAGGCTGCGAGCAATGCTCCAACTCCATTCCCTGTTTTGGAGTCCTCACCTGAGCTTCCTTCAGTTGACCCAGTCGAACGAACTGTCCAACCGGCTGAGCCTATAGTTGAGCCATCCCAACCACCCACAAAGAAGAGGAAAATCGTGGCGAAGGGTAAGAGGAAAGTCCCCGCCAATCGGAGCGAGAAGTCGAAGGTTGCGACGCCCGATCGTGACGTAGAACCTCAAACTTCGAAGGATGGCCAGAAGAAGTTTGCACTGAATTTGCCTTCGGACATCAGTTTCATTGACGACAAAGAGGCGAGCGTTATGCTCATGCGCCAGCTTTTGTCAGATGCTGATGAAGACAAAGTAAACAGCGGCCGAATCCACAATCATTTTGACGACTTCCTCTGGGACAGCTTGAAGGTAATTACTTAGTATGATGAATATAAGTAATCGAACGATACATCATCGTTGACATATATGTCTTCTTGTGTTTTTGTAGGCCAATGTTCGAGCAATCGGGCTGTTTTATCGAACAACCGATAGAGTCGCAGCGCTAAGCGACAAGGTCAAGGAGCTCGAGCGGAAAGATAACGAGCGTGAAGAGAGGCTGAACAAGATTGACAACGCTTTTAAGGGTGTCAAGACGAACGCCGAAAGCCTTGTTGGTGACCTTCGTTATACGATGGCATCGTCGAAGGAAAACCTCGAAGTTTCACAGGTCATCGCGAGCCGTTACGATGAAGCGTTGGCAAAGATCGAAGCCCTCGAGGCCAAGATGGCTACACTTGAGGCTGATAATGCAATGCTCGCGAATGAGAAAGCTTCGCTCGTTGAGGAGAAGGCTACGCTCGTTGATAAGGTGCTGAGCATACATGAAGAATCGACAATAAGGGCCCGGTATGAGCTTCTGAAGCAACATAAACAAGGGCTCCTCGTTGAAGCTGAGGTTGATGAGGAGATCGAGACGTATGAAATTCTCAACGAACCTGAGACTTCAACACCAGTTGCAGATTCTATAGCGGATCAAGGTGATGCTCCCCATATCCAAGCAGATAAAGAGGTCGAGCCCCCAGTCAAGGAGGCGGCTACTCAGGACCGTGATGTACGGGAGTAGTTTTGTAATAGTTTCTGTAGTTTTAGAACTATTTTTGTAGTCATTGAGACATTTTGTGCAGATTTCTGTTTTTAATGAAGACTTTAAATTTTTTCTTCATGTTTCAAATTTACATATGATTGCCAACAATGATTCGAGTGATGAGAGTTTGACTTTCGAATCGTTCGATTGTTAACAATAGGTCAAACGTAGGATGCAAATCCAAGTATTCCAACTTGATTCGAACGATCAAGTAGGGGACGATGAATTATGAAACGAACGTTTTAGTGTCCGTATAAATTGTTGAACGATCATGAATCGTTGTAAACAAAATAACCATTAATCACAGTAGATTTATCTACGAAAATTCGAAGTAATGTAATAAATTACATCAATAGCTGAACTCATTCAAGTGTGATGAGCTGCCTACGTACCCAATGATTAGGGATCAAGCCAGTCGTAGTTCGTTCGGACGTAGTTGTTGAATGATTTTTGTGACTGGACTCGCATAAATGTACACGAGCTGCCTACGTACCCAACGTTTAGGGATCAAGTCGAACGTAGTTCAGGCCTCGGAAGGCAAAGTGAAGAGTAATTTGAGACACAGACCTGTAGGATCGAACGATCAACCACAAAGGATCTGGCCTTACAAATAAGTGGTACAAAATGATTGTCTAAAAAATAGCCAAAGTAAACAAAAATTCGGCTAAGTAAGATAGGAAAATGAAGATCACATCTTTACACAAAATACTTGCGAAGGTGATGAGAATTCCAGCTGTGGAGGACTTCAACTTCATCAAGAGTCTCGAGACGGTAAACGCCAGGTCGAACAACCTTCAAAACTCTGTAAGGACCCTCCCAATTTGCTCCCAGCTTTCCGGCGTTTGGCTCGGCAGTGTTCTGGAATACCTTGCGAAGAACGAGATCTCCTTCGTTGAAAGCTCTCGGTCGAACCTTTGAATTGTAGTACCTGGCTACTGATTGTTGGTAGTTTGCCATGCGAATCAGAGCCTGATCTCGTCGTTCGTCAAGAATGTCCAGACTGTCGTTGAGCATTTCTTGATTTTGTTCTTCGTTCTCGAAGGCCAACTGACGCCGGAGTGTAGGGACTCCAATTTCTGCTGGGACAACAGCTTCTGCACCGAAGGTTAGTGAAAAAGGAGATTCACCGTTCGCTCTTCTTGGAGTAGTCCTGTACGCCCAAAGTACGTCGTGTAGTTCGTCTGCCCATCACCCCTTTCGAGCCTCGAGCTTCTTCTTCAAATTCTGAACGATGGTTTTGTTCGTAGCTTTAGCCTGACCATTCCCTTGTGGATACCTTGGGGTGGAGAAGCTAAGCTCGATGTTCCAATTGTGGCAGAATTTTCTGAAGTTGCCCGAGATGAACTGAGATCCGTTATCTGTCACGATTTCTTGGGGCACGCCAAATCTGCAGATTATGCTTTTCCAAATGAACCCTTCGACGTTCGAGTCTTTAACTTCGGCAAAGGCCTCTGCTTCCACCCACTTAGTGAAATAATCAGTAAGTACAAGCAGGTATTTGCGTTGACCACTTGCTCACGGTAGTGGGCCCACAATATCCATTGAGTATTTCATAAATGGATAGGGTGCTGCGATGTTCGACAATCGTTCTGCTGGTTGATGGAATACTGGGGAATGTCTTTGGCATTTGTCGCATCGTTTGACAAAGTCTTCGCTGTCTTGAAGCATTGTAGGCCAGTAATAGCCTTGTCGCTTGACTTTGTTGCACAAGGATCGTCCCCCAGAGTGGTTTCCACATTCTCCTTCATGAACTTCTTTCAGAACATAAGTGGCTTCTTTATTGTCAAGACATCGTGCATATGGGCCGTTGAACGAACGTCGGTAGAGTATATTGTTGATCAACGAAAATCTCGCAGCTTTGGTCTTGAGCTTCCGGGCTTCTTGCTTATCGTTTGGCAGGAATCCATCCTTCAAGTATCCTGTGATCGTTGTTCGCCAGTCTTCGGTGGCTTCGACTTCATTGATTAAGGCTTCAATGTGAATGCTAGGTTCTTCAATGTAGCCAACTGGGATGCTGCGGCGTATGTTGGGTTCTGATGTTGATCCGAAAGAGGCCAAGGCGTCCGCTTGCGTGTTATGGCTCATCGACACTCGTTGTATCGAGTATTCTTCGAATTGTTGCAGCAACGAACGAACCTTGTTCAAGTAAGCTTCCATCCTCGAATCCTTAGCTGCGTATTCTCCCAATACTTGGTTCACAACGAGTTGTGAGTCGCTATGAACTTTTAAACGTCGAGCCCCCAGTGCTTTGGCTAAGTGGAGACCAGCAATCAAGGCTTCGTATTCTGCTTCATTGTTCGACGCCTTGAATCCCAATCTGAAGGATTGTTGAATCATTTCGCCATCTGGAGACTGGCAAATTACTCACACTCCTGATCCTTTGACATTTGATGCTCCGTCCACCATGAGCGTCCAACAGCATTCTACTTGAGTTTTTGGAATGAAAGGATCCGGAGTGAGTTCAGCTACGAAGTCAGCAAGTACTTGTGACTTAAGACTAGTTCGAACCCGGTACTCGATGTCGAATTCGCCCAACTCTATCGCCCATTTTGTTAGTCGTCCGGATAAGTTCGGACTGTGAAGGATGGCTCGCAGTGGGTAAGTTGATAAAACGACAATCGGATGTGATTGGAAGTATGGCCTCAACTTTCTTGCGGCAGTAATTAGGGCAAGGGCTAACTTCTCAATCACCGGATACCTAGTCTCTGCATCAAGTAGTGTTTTGCTAACATAGTAGACTGGCTGTTCGCCGCTCGTATTCCGTAAGAGAACGGCACTGACTGCTTCTTCTGTTACTGAGAGGTATAAAAACAAATTTTCCCCTGTCTGGGGTTTGGATAAAACCGGAGGAGTGGACAGATACCTTTTTAGCTCCTCAAAGGCTTGTTGGCATTGCTCGTTCCACTCGAACTTCTTGTTACCTTTGAGAAGCTTGAAAAAGGGCTGGCATTTGTCGGTCGAACGGGAGATGAATCTGTTCAAAGCAGCTATTCTACCAGTCAGCTTCTGGATCTCTCGCTTGTTCTTCGGTGGAGGCATGTTTATGATTGCTCGAATCTGGTCAGGGTTTGCCTCAATTCCTCGCTGAGTCACGATGTAACCTAAGAACTTTCCAGACGAAACACCGAATGAACATTTTGAAGGGTTCAATCGCATGTTGTGTTGTCTGAGTACTGAGAAGCATTCTGATAGGTGTCCAATGTGATCAGCAGCCTTCAAAGATTTGACCAGCATGTCGTCTATGTATACCTCCATCGTTTGACCGAGTTGGTCAGCGAACATTGCGTTGACGAGTCTTTGGTAAGTGGCGCCTGCATTCTTGAGTCCGAAAGGCATGACCTTGTAGCAGTAAATCCCCCTTTCTGTGATGAATGCAGTCTTCTCCTAATCGTCGGGATGCATGAGGATCTGGTTATATCCGGAAAAAGCGTCCATGAACGAGAGTAACTCATGTCCCGCTGTTGCATCAACCAGACGATCAATGTGTGGAAGGGGAAAACTGTCTTTCGGGCACGCCTTGTTCAAGTCTGTAAAATCGATGCAGACTCTCCACTTTCCATTCTTCTTTTTGACTATGACAACGTTCGCAAGCCATTCTGGGTACTGTACCTCCTTGATAAATCCAGCTTCGATCAATTTTCGCACTTCGTCGTTTACAATCGTGTTCCGCTCGATACCAAGTTTTCTCCGCTTCTGCTTGACAGGCTTGTGGCTAGGATCGATATTAAGTCGATGTGTTGTTACTTCCGGGTCGATGCCTGGCATATCTTTGTGCGACCATGCAAAGCAGTCTTGGTTGTTGCGAAGAAAACTCAGCAATTGGTGACGAATTGTGTCTCCGAGCAGAGAGCCAATATTGACGACTCGATCTGGTTGAGCTGGGTCTAACTGGACTTCATCCAGTTTTTCCATGTCAGGCTGTATCTGACCGTTCGATTTTTCTTTTTCCTCTAGTTGCTATAATCGTTCGGCCTTCTTCATCTTTAAAGCGTGGAGATAGCAAGTCCTGGCTATCTCCTGGTTCCCCTTAATTTCCTTTACTCCTCTTTTCGTGGGGAACCGGATGCGTTGGTGGTACGTAGATGGTACAGCCTGCATCGCATGAATCCATGGCCTACCAAGAATGATGTTATAGGCCGATGGACAATCAAGGACTAAAAAACTGGTTAACTTGTTTACTCCTGCAGCAAATACAGGAAGTTTTATCTTTCCAACCGCAGCGGTTGATTCTCCATTAAATCCTGTCAAAATTGACGTCGAACTCTCGATCTCTGATTCAGAAAGTTCCATTTCCTTCAAGGTCGAAAGGAAAAGGACATCTGCAGAGCTTCCATTGTCCACAAGGATCCGACTGACTTCACAATTTGACACATTTAATGTAAGGACTAACGCGTCATCGTGAGGTCGGCTCAAGCCGGTTGCTTCACTACTATGGAAACTGATTAAGTGTTCGATAGGATCATTCGGGAGCACCGATGCTACTGGTTGTGTGGCTTTTCTGCGGTGGGATTTTACAGCTGTTATCGTCTCCCCACTGTATACTGATCCCCCGTAAATAACCCCGATCGTTTTCCGGACAGGTGGCGGAGAAGGAGAGTCATCAACATGCTGTACGACCCTTCGTTCCTTGGATTCGTTACCTAGTCCATAGGTTTCTCGCCCTTTTTCCATCAGAAATTCTCGCAAGTGGCCTTTCTTCAGTAGTTCCGCCACTTCTGCGCGCAATGCTCGACAGTCGATGGTTTGGTGGCCATGATCTTTGTGGAATTCGCAGTACTTGCTTGTGTCTCTTGCTGGGTTTTCTGGCAGTTTCTTTGGCCAGGTAACAAAGTCTTGCCTCTTGAGATGAGCAATAAGTTCTGACGGACTGATGCCAAGGGCGTACTTTGGCGGTGAGAGGGGACGCTTGCGTTCACACCTCGTCGTTCGCTCTGGATGGCGTTCTGTTCGTCGAGATGGGCCTGGGCGTTCTCGTCTGAAGGTCTTCTCTCGGTTTTCGCGTGCCTTGACAACCTCTTCCCTCGTTCGAGCTAGGTCTCGCTCGATCCGCTCATTCTCTTCCTCCAGTTCGATAAAGCCCTTCGCTCGATGCAAGGCGTCTTGAATCGAAGGAGGGTATCGAGCACAGATCTCGTTTTTGAATAAAGATCTGTGTCTCAAACCCTTTTTCAGGGCCTCTCTGGCTGTTCCGTCGTCTAGCCCGGAAATCTCAGAAATGGCTTTACTGAAGCGCTTAATGTAAGCGCGAAGTGATTCCTGCGGGCCTTGAACCACACTCCATAGATCCTTCGTCGTCTTGCCGGATCTAATATGAACGGAGTAACTTTTCATAAACTCAAGCGATAGTTCATCGAACGAGTCGATGGACTCGGGAGCAAGATTGCAGAACCATCTAAGTACAGGTCCCTTCAAACTCTGCGCGAAAAGCTTGCACATCATGTCGTCGAGCATTGCAGTTGGGATGTTTGTGGACTGTATAATATGCTTATACTGAAGGAGGTGGTCATGTGGGTCCGACATTCCGTCGAACTTGGGAATGGTTACATTACCATACTTGGGTGTGGTGGAATCGGTAATCCGTCTCGTCAAAGGTGTCTTCCGGACTTCGCGAGCAAGATCATCAAACCCGGGAGTTGATGTTGTGGCCCGATGAATCTGCGAAGAAAAACGTTGTTCCATCTGAACTTTCAACGTTTTTAACTGTTCGGCCATGATGCTTCTCATCATGTTTTCAACTTCCGTTGTCCCTTGTAAGACGGGACCTTCTGGGGGTGGTGGCGAGGCGGACGTTGAACGCCTGGTAGGAGTGTTGCGCTGAATGGGATCGAACTCTCTCGTTCGATTTTGCTGCTGCTGCTGCTGTTGGTACTGGTACTGGTACTGGTGTTGCGGGTGTTGATACGGCTGCTGTTGCTGCGGACGTTGCGCTTGCCTTTCGTTCGCTGCAGTCGTATATCTTGGTGTGGTTAAAGGTTGCATAGGGGCCACTGGGCTGTGTGCGGCGTTCCTTGTCCCTTGAGGATAGTATGGGGTGGTCGGTTGCCAGCCCCCACTGTTTGAACCTCGAGGAAATTGGGACGAGGATGCTTGCCAGCCTCCTGTGTTTGTCCCAGTAGGGTACCCGTAGTATGGGTAGTAATATGAATATGCGGCCTGAGTGTTGACGGACATCAACTGGTTCTTGAGAATCTGGTTCTCTGCAGCGATGCTCTCCATCTGACTCTGCTGATTGTCGTGCTTTTTGGTCAATTCTTCGACCAATCGTGTCAGATTAGCGACCTGGGATTCTGCATTTGAGGTTGAAGCTTCTTGATGAACCACTGGGCTTCCCTGGGGAAGTTCTTCTTGGTGTTCATGTTCTGATGCCATTGTTGCTTAGTGAATTTCTGGAGTAAGATGGCCAAGGGCCCCATGGTGGGCGCCAAACTGTAGATGCTAGATTGCTACAGTCAAAAATTTAACGAAAATTAATAAAACCGAATTTAGATAATAGACTGGGCCCTTGACAATCGTTATTGAAATTCACAAAACGTATTAAAGAATGAAATGCTTATATCAGACAAGAGAATGAAAATGAATGCTTGGATCTGAATAAGTAAATCAAAGTAAATGAACACCGAAATTTTAAAGAGGTTCGCCCAAAGATGATGCTACGTCCTCTGAGAATAATGGGATTACTGTCTGTGTGTTTCGTTTTTAGTACAAAGAGATTATGATTGTAGTCTTTTTCTGGAAAGACTCTTTCAGCATGAAGGTATTGAATTCTCCGGGGATCCCCTTTGAAGGAGGGGTTCTCCTTTATTTATAGAGGAATCAATCCAGTTCCCATCCGGTAGTGGACGGTTATCGCTCTTGTATCGTGGGACACGTGTCGAAAGACAAGTCGTGCAGTTGATTTGAGCAGTTACCAGATACGATCGTGGGCTCAGCGGTTGAAACGTAGTACTCAGATCGTCAGTTATTGAAGATGATCTGACATGTCATCGATGAGCATGAGTCTAATGGCTAAGGGAGTTTCCCTTGAAGTCATTTATAGAGTCGAACGACGAACGATGGAGAAGAAATAAACGCTCGACGTATAATTCGTGCGTCGTCCACCATTCGTTATACATTTTTAATGTTCGAACGAACGATCAAGTTCGATGCTCGATCACATACTGAAGTTTGAATGATATTATGTGAAAGGCTGGATTGGGTCCGGCCCAATTAATCGAACGATGGAGGGATATCGAGGAGCAGGTCCGTAACTTGGGCATGGCCCAACTATAATCCATCGATGAATTCGAGCGTCTGTTTAATGTACATCCAAAGTTAACGGTACAGTGGGAAGACGAAGTCTAACCCCAACATATATATATAAAGCTTTCTAGTAGAGTTTCAACTTCGATGTTAAATTTTTAATATGTTCAATTTTGTGATAAATTTATCAAAGGTGTAACTAATATGAAATTTAACATTTGATTATGATTTATTGGCATTCACTTTTTTTTCTTTTCATGCAATCACAATAATTTTAATAACTACTAAAAGTTTACCATTAGAAGTTTCAAAGCATAATAGTAATGCCAAAAAGTAGACACAACATTAGAAATAAATTATACATTAAAGCATAAAGTAAGATAATACTATTTTTCACACTATCGTAACAAGTATTAATGAGGACATGGCTAGCACAAGAGCATGGAATGTGGATCCTATTCAAGTTTTTATCGGACCAGTTACAAGAGCTCGAACAAAGAAATTCAAAAATGTACTCAACGGGTTGATTCAAGAAGTTTGGACTCAAGCAAATTTGTGGGGACCCAATGAGCTTGATCCACATGTTTAACAAGATGCATCAACGCGATTCAAGTTATAGAAGAATCTAACCAAGGCTAAGTTTAATTTTAACAAGTTAAATTGGGATGTTTAGGAATATTCTTTTGGCCCGACTGTAAGGCTTGCGTGTCAAGATATTTACTTTCATTTATATGTTTAGGCCTTTTTGACTTTTCATGGGCATTTATGGTTGATAATAAAGTCATTTAAAAACTTCCAACTTTTCTTTTCTAGTGAAGGTGTGAGATCATCCAATTAAAGGGCTGATTGTTTCTTTTTTTTTTTTTTTTTTCCTTTTTTAAGCAAGTAAGAACTTTTAATTACTAGATTTTAGGCTTAAGTAGGAGCTATTTTAGGAACCTTTTTGTAACGTTCAGCATATTAATAGGCGTCTTTGTAACAATAAAAAACAGATCATTTATTCAATAATTATGAGAGTATTTTCTCTTTGATTCTTTGAAAAACTATTCGAACTTATCGAAATTTTCTGTGAGATTCACCAACGACTTATCAATCAATCCTTCCATAATTGATTGTGACGTTTTCATTATACCAATGTTCTTACCTTCACACAGGTAACAGGTCGCGGTTCTTCCATTCGAACCTAAACGTAGAGATGATCTTGGAGACTTCTTAGATTACGGGTTTTGTCACAAGTTGGCGTGGTTCATATCAAATATAACATTGATCACATAGACAAATGCAATGAAAATGGTTTAATCATGGATGTCACATTGAGATTTTTCTTATGAGGATAAGTCAATAGCCATACAAGATTCTATGCAGAACTACAAGAAGTCACTCCATATCTCTTCAAAGGAGAAGAAGTAGATGAGAACTTGATAATAACAGACGTAGGAATTACATGAACTACAAAGTTTCTCTCCTTTAATGGTATTTAAATAATTGATATTAGAGACAATTGGCGACTATGCAATGTACATAATTATTTTGGTCTTTTCTAACTCCTTTCTATGCATTGAACTTTATTAATAAAAAAGTTAGGCACTCTAATAGTGCATTTAGTACACCGATTTAAAATGAAAATTTTAAGTAAAAATTGATTGAATTATTAAAATTAGTTATAATTTCTGTTCACTGTTCATAAAACAACAAAAACTAAAATAGAATTTTTTTAGTCCAAATTGAAGAGCCAAATAAACCCTAAGATTTTCTACATTATTTTCCTAGTCATAGTTTTTTAGAGTTTTGAATGGTGTATTTAGAGTTTTCCTGTTCTAGGAAGCGGTCTCTCATCAACTTGTAGTTTTTTATTTTTCTAATATATTTATAAATCGGAAACAATAGAGGAATTTTATGTGTGTAGTTCGTCTATGAAACAGATTTTGAAGATTGTTGTTACATAGGTGGAGTATTATAATTTTTCAAATATTTCCTGCACAATATATTAAATATAATTTTAGGCGGAATTGCAAAACCATCCTTTTTTTTTTTTTTTTTTCAACTTCGACAAATGAGATATGTTTCGACGGTGTGGATTTCGTGGAGGGTAAGTAGCTGCGTCCAACCGGTTGAAACGGGCATTAAAAAAGCGCAAGTATAAATGGCGATGTGTCTATGATAGAGTTCGATGGCAACAGACAATGCTGGGCCCTTCTAATAACGAGTTTGAGCTTATGATGAGACCCATTACATATGGGTGATTTTGAGAATCGTCCCTCAAATAGTACACCTTTGGAATATTATTTTGATTTATGGTGATTGATTTTTTGCATCCTATAAGATAAGTCAAAAACAAATTTTGACCTCTTAAAAGATAAGTGCAAAATCAACATATTATATCTTTTCAAAATTACCTCCAACGAACTAAAAAGTTAATCTAGTAGAATACCCTCTGATGATTGGCGTTAGCATGGACCATCGATGGTCTCTTGTCACCACTGATGGACCACTGACGGTCCCCTGTCACCGACTAGTGCTGGTCTTCACTTGCCGAAGAGTATTATAATAGAATACTTTTGGTAATCTACTAGAATACTATAAGTAATCAACATGGGTCTCTAATTGCTGGCGCCAGTCTCCAGTTGTCGACTGGTTTTTTAATAGAACACTCTCAGCAATCTACCAGATTACTTTTGATAATCAACGTCGGTCTCTAGTCACTAGCGATGGTTTTCAGTCGCCAGAGTATTCTGGTAGATTACATTTGGTAATCTACTAGAATATTCAACCATTGGAAAGTGATATGGTAGATTGCATTTGTTAATCTATGAGAATATTTCCATTTCCATTTCGAATTTAAAAATAGGTGGTTGCTGAGGCCCTAATCGCCAAAAGGCAAAGAGTATTCAGTTGAATTACTTTCGAGAACCTAACAGAATACCTAATATATTCCACAGGATTAATTATCAAATGCAAAAAACATCATATTACCCAAAAAAAAAAAATGCAGCAAGAGTTTCAACAAAAAATTACACACACAAATATATAAACAAAATTTGAAAATCAGATCGAGACAACCATCAAAAAAATTAAAAAAAGAGATCTTAAAATTCTGACATAAAAATTGTCAACTCACGGTGGAAAAATTACATAACAAATAGCTGCATGTGGTCATGGTGGAAAAAAAAAATCACATTCTAAAGGGAAGGAAAAAAAAAAAAAAAAACGCAGATCACATTCCCAGGGAAGAAATTGCGATGCAGCTTGGAGGCCATCAATGTGCTCCCAACGGCATTGCAACAACGCTCAACCGCAAGCGACAATGGAGAGAGGTGAACCCACGCCAAGTCGAAGAACAGATCCAGTCATTGAGTGTCCAACGGCGATAAAAGATTGATAGATCGATATGTTGGAATCATAGATTGCAACTTCATCTATTCATCATTACATTAGTAAACTCCCTACCCAAAAAAAAAAAAAAAATCATTATTAGTAAAAACTGTTTCTTGATAAATATACTCGCATAAATGTCCAATATGTATGACCTAAAAGGATCTCACACAGCACACTGCCACTAGAACCCGAAGAGGTATTTGTTTGCCTACAAGAAAAGTAACTCTCCCTAGTTAAGGTAATTGATTTTGAGTTCTCCATATTTTTTAAACAAGGTAATCAACTCACTTAGATTTCAAGTTTTGATTCTTGCATTGCCAAGATTTAGATTTAACCAAACATCCTAAATTTTTTTGGGACATGTATATGTGAAATCAAATTTGCTTTGCTTTGCTAGAATAAATAGAAACTAAAAAATTTATATTTAAGAGAAAGATTCTTTAGAATTTCTAATCTTAGATCTTAACTTATGCAATTTATTGGTTTATAGTTGCATTAAATTGTTAGGTTGCAATAACCAACTGATCACTTACCAGAATGTATATAACGACTTTATATGGACTGTTGTTTGTTGACAAGCCGCTTCCTTTATACTTCTATCAATCCATTACCTTAGTGGCATGGATTACAAGTCCTTGCTTTACTTGCTTTTGCTAAAAATTAACGCCATAATTCTACATCACCAAGAGCTTGCTGCTTGAAAAATTTGTTCGTACTTTTCTTTATTTGGTATGAATAATGATTCATGCCATTAACGATGATGCATATAATATTTTACAAGATCCGATCCTCATTTTTTTTGGTTTTACTATTTTACAAGATCCTCCTTATTCTTTCAACTTTACTACTTTATTATTTTTTTTAATGAACTGAGAAAGTGAATAACGGAAATTATTGATCATTGGTATATGCCAGCAAGACTGGTA
>CM046377.1:3185728-3210728 GCA_025413485.1 Ficus microcarpa | reverse complement strand
AGTGCATCATTAGAACCCTAACGAATGTGCTAATGGTAAAAATACATGAGAGCATGACCTCAATCACTATACATCAAGTACTAAACTAATAGAAAACAAGCTTTTATATTTAAGATCTTTAACTAAAAAAAAACATAATATTTTTAAGATTAAAAAAAACATTGAAATAACAGTAAAAATGTACCCATTCCATTTCAAAAAGCGAAACGGAATGGTAGCTTTTACACTGTAAGAAGAAATCCGACGGCCAGAATAAACGAATGACACTCAAGGGCGTTTAAAAAAAATTCTAAGGGCAAATTAATGTTGTTGTGAACGCGGCAACTGGTATAATTATACAATATAATATTTTTAAGATTAAAAAAAACATTGAAATTACAGTCTAAAAATGTAGCCATTCCATTTCAAAAAGCGAAAAAAAAAAAAAAAAAAAAAAAAAGCCTTCATAAAAATAAGGAGAAAAATAGTAGTTAGTTGTCATTATGATAAGCACTAAATTCCACCCGATAAGGACTAATTAACCACCGGGCTTGATTTATACCTCTATTTAATGTCACTACAATAATAATAATAATAATAATAATAATAAAAATAAAATAACATTTAGTCACAACATAGTCACAAATTTCAATTTGTCCGTGACTGTTACTTTTAGCCTCAAGGATTTAGTCATGGCGTGACTAAAACTTCTCTCCTGACTAAAAATCCTATAATTAAAAGTTTTAGTTATAACAACAATTCATTACTAATTGCATATTAATGACAACATTGTAACTAAAAAACACTTAATTATACAAAAATATTGTAACTAAAAATGTTATAAGAAAATATTGTGACTAAAGTTTTTTTTTTTTTTTTTTCGTAGTGTGTGTGAGAAATTTTTTTTTAATTAATTTGTTAGAACATTTGTGAGTGCATGTAAATATCTTCTTATTGGATCCAAATATTCACATTCTTATGGTTTTGATTATCCTACTAAAAAAGGCTTCACTTTTTTCTTCTTCACATGAAATTGCTTTACAGATTTTTTGTTGGAGTTATTTTTTCTGTTGATTATTTTACTGAGTGAAGATATTTGTTGATGTCGCACATATGCCTTAAATTTACCTATAAAATGTTAATTCCTATATCCATACAAAAATGAAGCTTATGTTTTAGTAATAATATGGACATCAAAAAAAAAATTTTTTTTTCACTTATATTATGTTTTTTTTTTCCTTTTAACAATTTCAGCAATTTCAATTATTTACCAAATTATCACTATATTATTAATTTATCAGCTTTTTGATAAAACAAAAACGTACTTTCATATCACATTAGAACATAACCTTGAACTTACCTATTAAGGTTTTCTAGCAAACATTTAAAAAGACATCAAATACAACTACCAGCACCAAAAGTACATAAAACATTAAACACAAAATAACCAGTATTGAAATGCGATCATAAAAATATACTAATCAAATTACACTTAAAAATTCATCCTAATCGTTGATCGCAGATACAAACATCATGATTTCCCTAACTCTAAAACACAAAAGATTAGCTTTACAAGTATAAAATCCGATAATTATAAATCTAACTCCATCCCAAAGTTCAATTCGCATATCTAGCTGTAACCTCCAACCTTAACTTTATCTCTTGATATTGATTTTGAAGATGCGAAGCTTGAGAATTGAACTACAAATTTCTATGTAAAACAAACTTATCATCCAATAAAGTCATTGAACAAACCATATGAGTTCACTGTACATATACGTACCTACCTAAACAAGTAATATATTTCCACACACACACACACATTGTAGTCAAGAGGACTTTTCATTAAAAAAAACCGTTGTGTAATGTGTGCCATCACCAAAAAAAGCCATTTTTTTTAATTCCAGCCCAATTACACTAGAATCAAATTCTATATAACTATCCAAAACAAAAATCCATTTTGGCATTTTATCGAGTATGTGGTAGGCGGATAAAAACCATGTTAAAAAATGTATATAAAGTGTCTAAAACTGTACACAAAACATATTATCTCCAAAGAGCAACAATTTAAAAAAAAAAAAAAAATCCAAACAACACTTCAAATTACACTCCACGCAAGTTATTAAAGCATTGTGTGTTCATAATTTTGTTAGAAAACAAGAAATTGAACAATATGGAAGTCACCTTTACTTTTCTTTAAAGAAAAATAGTCACGGTCCTTGATGGGAACATCGGGAGAGAGGTGGTGGCGATGGCAGAGGTGGAAAAAAGCCGAGGCTATGGCTGTACAGTTTGGGAAAAGTTTGAAGTGGCAGGCGGCGGCAGCGTGACCGGATTTTAAATTAGGGGGGTCAGGTGAACGGAGGTGAGGAGGAGAAAAGTTTGAGTTGTCTAGAGGATTGAGAGATGAAAATGATGATAAATGAAAATGAAAGTGTATTTAAGTAATGGGTTTTTGTGTGAATTCCAAAGCATGAAATTTGAAAATTTTGAAAATTTTCAGAGGATTACACGACGGTTTTTATAATCCGTTGTGTAATCCTTTTTTTTGAAAATTTGAAAATTTTCGGATGGATTACATGACGGTTTTATATAACCGTTGTGTAATCTAAGGAATTACATGAATGATTTTGCTTCAAAACCGTCGTGTAATCCTTTTTTTTTTTTTTTTTTGAAATTTTGAAAATTTTCGGAAGATTACACAACGGCTTTCTATAACCATCGTGTTTACACGATGGTTTTGCTCAAAACAGTCGTGTAATCCTAGGATTACACGACGGTTTTTATAGTCCATCGTGTAATCTTTTTTTTTTTTTTGAAAATTTGAAATTTTGAAAATTTTGAAAATTTTCGGAGGATTATACGACAGTTTTTACAACCGCCATGTAATCCTTTATTATTATTTTTTTTTTTTTGAAAATTTAAAAATTTTGAAAATTTTCGAATATTATAATCCTTTTTTTTTTTTGAAAATTTTCGGAGGATTACAAGACGGTTTTATATAACCGTCATGTAATCCTTTTCTTTTTTTTTTTTGTTTTTGAAAATTTGAAAATTTTGAAACTTTTCAAAGATTACATGACGGTTTTCTATAACCGTCGTGTAATTTGAGGATTACACAATGGTTTTGCTCAAAACCGTTGTGTAATCCTAGAATTATACGACGGTTTTAATCCTTTTTTTTTTTTGAAATGCTGCCAGATTACACGACGGTTTTGTTGGAACCGTCGTGTAATCCATCAGATTACACGACGGTTTGACTAAACCGTCGTGTAATCCTTTGTTTACATCCTGTTTAAGATGACGGTTTCATAAAAACCGTTGTGTATTTTCCGTCATGTGTAAGCTAATTTTTGTAGTATTGTGACTTGACATATAGAGCTTTTGGCGTTTGGCAAGCACAGCGGTGATGGCGACAATAGAAAGAGATGAAAGAGAGTGAGAGAGAGAGAGAGGAGAGAGGGAAAAAGAAGTTTCATGACGGAGGAGAGTTTGTGATGGCGAGTTTCGTCATTCTTGCTGCAAGGCAACAATGGAACCACGGCACTTGCGGCGACGGTAGTGGCGAATAGTGGTTTATAAAGATTGCAGCTCATCTCTTGGCTCACTTACAGCTCATAACACTACAGCAATCTCGTTCTAGCTTAGATCAGGTGTAGATATGAGGTAATGGTGCTTGCTCTTTTGTTTTATTTGTTTTTTTATGCATAAAATGGGTTTGTGTTTCAGATTATAATATAAAAATTGACTATGTTAAATTGTTCAGAAGTAAGATCTTGTAGCATATGTTGTTTCCTATAGCTTTTGTGTTAATAAGATAGATTTCCTATATTTTTTGGTATCTTACTGCAAGATTTCCTATGTTCAACAAAATTTTTAATAGTAGTAATGGTGAACAACATAATGACCTTTTGGTCCTATTGTTATAATGACTAGACTGGTCAATAATTTTTGACCAAATAGTAATTATGATTTTGACTAACATCTTTGTTGTTTCGTTTAGGAATGGCTATGCGGTTTGTATTTTCATTAAGTATAATAGTCAATGGGATGGTACATCGAGATATGTTAGTGGTGAAATGAAAGGAATAATGGTACTCCTTATTGCAATTTATATTGGTCCTATCGAGTTGGTGAAGAGTGTTATTAGAGTACTGTTATGTGATAGGTTTGTTATGTACATTAGCACTATTTTGTATTCATGTTGATAGCTTGACTCTAATGTCTTATTTCTCATACTTTCGTTTTGCTATAACTTTATGTTAGTACTTTTAAGTACTACATTTGTAGGTTTGACGTGTTATGATTGTTTGCATTTGGTTATCTGTATTGTATACTGACTATCTTAAATCATGTTGTTATTGGTTTGAATTTGGTACTTGTGTTACTAATTACTACAATGACCAGTGCTTCATATTCATAATGATCTATGTTATTTGTTACATATGTTATTGTAACCAAAGCAGTTTTCAAACGCACAAATTTTGTCCTACTTAATGTTTAACGTCAAAATTAATGTTGCATAACATTTGACACTTAAGATCAATTTTAAATCACAGGGTCATTTTTATAGTGATCAATAAATCAATTACATAATGACCTTCTTGATAATTCCTTTTTATTTAATGGTGTTAACAATAGTTTTCAAATACATAATAGCAAGACACCATGAATCATCTGCAATGTCAATATAATTGTCAAGAAAAATGTTTGACATTCGACTTAAATACAGTGTTAGGTTTAATATTAACCATAGGTAATTATTGTAGTGACCGTTGGGTCTTTTCCATAATGACCTTTATTATTTGTTTCATGTGTTACTTTAACAAATGGAGATTTAAAACACACAAATTGGAGGTGTCATACGTTATTTATAATTTTAAAATTAATGTTCAAAAACAATTGATATGTAGAAGTAATTTTTAACTAAAAATGTCATTTTTGTAGTGACTAATTGATCAATTATATTATAATCTTCTCATTACTAATGGTGTGACAACTACTTCTTCAAGTTTTTTATAGTCTCCTCAATGTTGACAAAAGTAATTATATTTGTGTATATAATTTCAGTATCTGGGACGCTTTGCATAAACTGAACCTGTGGTAACAATATCACAAGAAAATAATTATATTTGTAACCAGGAAGTCATAATGAAAATGACCAATAGGTAATATCAAAACTCTAAGTAATTAAATTGATGATCAATAAGTTATCATAAAAATGACATGTGAATAAAATTATAATATGCTCTCAGATAAATAACTACACAACCGCATTTTCAAATCAACAACAATTAACCAAACATCATCATCGATCCAAACACCTTTGGCAACAAAAAAATATTCAACCAATACACTTAATTTTCCTAATGTTTTCTTGGATTCGATATCCAAATACTAAACCAACAAACTTTTAGTTTATATCACAAAATCAAATAAAAATACAAACTTTAATGCAAACTTTTTTTAACAAATCAATTAGAAATGTAGAATTTCATCAAAAACACATATGTAAAAATGCAAACTATTTTTATATAATCAATCAAAAATGCAAACATTTTCATAAAAAATGCACATTTTTACTAAATGTCCATTAAAAATGCAAACTTAATAAAAAAATCAATTAGAAATGGAAACTTTTTACCTCTTCAACATCAGCATTCTTCTCTTATAGGGTTCGTTTTGCCTTATTGGATTTCTTAACTTTGTTTTCCCCCTAGGTTCTCTTTAACCCTTCCTCTGGCGCCTTTCTTTTTTTCTCTAGCCTATTTTTTAGGGTTTTTCTTAGCCAGTGGGTGTTTCTCTGCCAAATCCATTAGTCGTGGAAACCTCTTTTTGACGGTAATGATTTTCTCCACCAACTTTGTGGGTTTGGACATGGGTGACTCATGTTTTTTCTACTAGGATTGAGTGGTTTTTGAAGATTCTTCACCCATTAAGGAGTTCAAACTTTATAGAAGGCATGTGTGGTCATTTCAGACGGTTTCGAACGATTTCCAAGTAGTTTCCAACAATTTTCAAGAGGTATTTCTCTCTCTCTCTCTTTCTATTTGTGCTACCTTGTGTTTCTCTCTCTAAAATCTTGAAAATGGGTTCAAATCGGGTTAGGGTATTAGAGGGAGATTTAGGTAAGTAGGAAGACGCAGGTAATCCCGAAATTTTACATCCCTTACAAGTTTCTGGGTCCACAAATCAAATAAAAAAATGATGTGGAAATGCTAATAATGAAAAGAAATAAAAGTGATGTTAGTTTTAAAAATATTTTTCCCACAATGGTGCTATTTTTTAAATTAACCATATATGGAAAGGAAAATGACAATAAATGATGCATAGACGTAACGAATGTTTTTATTATTATTAATATTATTGTTATTTATTTTTTGGGTTCTGGATAGCTTTTGGAAACATTTTTCAAAATTTTCTCTTTGAAAACATTTTAAATAACATTTCAAATGGTTTGTATTGTTGAAAATTATTGTCATGGATGTTCTAGGAAAATTCCACATTGTGAAAGGGAGTTAAACTTTGACCATTTTGGATGTTTTTGTACGGAATAAAATATTTCCATCCATTTTTTTTTTTTCAAATGGACCCTTAATTCTAGCAAATAAGTAGAAAAAAAGTACCATCATCTATATTATGGAGAGAATTATTTTATACATATATATTTATATATTTACACAGTAACGCGGTAATTTACTAGAATCAGGTCGGCAAAAGTTATATCTAGGAAAAATGTACGTACCTTCGACATGATATATATATATATATATATATATGCACATTCAAAACTTTCCACGTAAATTACACACACACACACGCACGCACGCACTTTAGTTACACTACATATTCATGTAAGGTTGGGCTTGACTCAGACTTTTTTGATAGTCAGATTGGAAGCTTCCTCATAGCCTGCCTTTTATTGGAACCGTTACGTGCACGGGTTCAACTTAATCCAAACTAAAAAAATTCAATTCTTTTTTATCTTTTTTTTAAAAATCAATATTAGTTTTATTATTCACAGTTTTTGTAGTTCAAACTTCAAAAGTTTATAACTTTGCATAAACAAATCCAAATAAGATGATTTTTTTTTTATTGCATAGAATTTCGAAACGAACAAAACAAATTTTATAGTGATAATTTTTCCCAAACACATTACAAGTTTTTACATCTTTTTAGTTTTGACGGTTCAAATCTCACCAAATGCATATTCAATTCAACTAAATTCCAACATAAAAAATTCAGTTTCAACCCATGCACCAAATACATGCTTAGTCTTTACTCACGTACATTTAAACACACACACACACAATTACACGCATTAATATGATATTTATGCATATATGATGATGAGGTACTAAGACAGTGTGTTTGGCACAATCACTCCAACTATTTTCAAAAAGCCAATTCAGTTTTACTATTCATAGCTCAAATTCTTACTCTTCCAATTCCAAATCTAAATGAGATGATTTTTTTTTAATTGCATAGAATTTCGATACAAACAAAATAACATCCATATTGATTTTTTTAACACTTTTTAAGTTTATACATTTTTTTTAACTCCAATTAACTCAACTCCAATCAAAGTAATTCAAATTCTCCAATTCAAGCGAACTAACCAAATACCCTCTAAAATTAATTATATCCAAAAAATTGTTTTTGCTAATTAATATTATAATTATTTAATTATGGTAAGGCAACCTATAACACAAGCTATATATATTCATACACTAGTAATGAGTTAAGAAAACTTAACGTGGGCTGCAGAACTATGATTTGAGGAATTTAACTCCAAAAATACTTTATTACATCAAAGGATCATATGAATGGTTGATTCTTGTGTAATACACAAGTCTCAAATATTGACCTTGTTACCTCCGTTCTTCTTCTTGGTCTTGGTCTAGGTTATCTCTTTTTTTTCCCCCTTGAATTTGAGATGGAAAGATACAAATTGTTCATTTTATAACTATATATCTACATGTTAAATCAGTTTGATTAGAACTCATGGGCAAAAGTTAGCTCAAAATAAGAGGGAGCCCAATTCACATATAAATGCCAAAACAATTTGATAATTTAACGACGTGAAACAAATTTACAATCTAAACACTCAATTGCTTACGTATTTAGTTCTAGAGATAGAAAGAATAAACAGTAGAACAAGCTATATGTAATGGGAAATGTAGTAGACAACATTTTCACGAATTATAATTAAGTGAATAATAAGGACTTAAATATTTGAAGAAAATAGTAAATTTATGAGATAAATAGAAAATCTACTAGGCAAACAACAAATTAATTAAGTAAATAACAATATATTTTCAAGAAGTAAATAAATTATTTATCTGATAAATTTATTGTTTGTTTAAATTCATGTGTATGTGTATTTATATGTGTGTGTGTGTAGATTCTTTATTGTCATAGTCAAACTACAAATAGTTCACATAAGGTTTAGCACATGCGGACCTCAAAATATTTTTGATTGTCACATAGGAAGCTTCCACAGGTCTGCCTTTAATTAGTTATGAAAACTTAACGTGGGTTACAGGACAATGATTAGTCCAAAAATTCTTGTTCTAGAACTTTTGTTGTTGTTGTTTTTTTTTTTTTTCCATGAAAGTTAATATAAGAAATTAATCCCTCCTTGATGTATTAAAAAAAAAAAAAAAAAAAAGGAGGCAAAATTAGGAATTAGTGGTCATCCTGGCTCATGACAGTTGACGACAAATTCACATTGTAAAATGTGTATTCCTGAGAGAGAAGGCAAAATTAAAATAAATAAATATTGATCACAAAATAACCCAGCATAAAATAATCAGGTCTTCAATATTAGTATTGAAATGCGATCATAAAAATATAATAATCAAATTAAATTTAAAACTATGAATAAAACTTATGACGTTGGATAATTAAAATGAAAACCTAATACGTGGAAAACAATGAGATTGAAAACTTTTTTTTTTTTGGTCAAAAAAAAAAAAAGAATGAAAGGTTATTTGTTGATTGGTGGGTGGAAAAAAGATTAAAAATACAAATTAGTTATAAGTATTTTTTTTAGAAAAATGGAAGGGTGTAGAAAGTAATAATTATAATTTAAACTTTAATTGATGGGTGGCATGAGAAATAAAGTCGGAAAAGTAAAATGAGGGGTGTCAATAGACCTTCTTTAAAGGGAAAAAGTAAAACAAATTATACTCACCGATATAGAATCTAAAGGGGACTTTTGATGTAGGAGAACTGTAGGATAAACTTTGTAGTCCGTTGGTTCGGGTAGAATACCAGAAAACAAGGGTGCAAATATTTCGTTAATTCAAATGAATACCGAAAAAACAAGCAATTGATGAGAATAATCTCAGTTTTTTTTTAATTAATAATCAAAAGCTGAAAAATTACAATGCCGACAGAACCTTTAAATAGGCAATTGAAAAACAAACTAAAGGAAACAATCTTAAAGCTAATTTTAGAAACTAGAAATATTAAAACCGGAAACTTAACGTATTAATAGTGTTGAAATAAGCTAACTGAATAAAAGAAATAAAGAAACAGAATCCTCTTGTAATTTGGAATTTAATATGCTGCATCAACTTTTCACAGACCAGAACCCACAAATTACGGTTTGAGATTAAAGGCTACGTTCACATTATTCTTCTATGCTCACATATATTGGCATGCATGTGGATCGCTCAAAGCAAAATTACCGACTGTTTAGGAGTCTAGCTAGGAATTCATGATCAATATTGGTCTGCCTTCCAAGTGAATTTATAAAATGTATATATATATATATATATTTATATTTATTTATTTATGTAAGTAAATGGTGTGAAAAATGTACTAAATTAATTATGTTTTAAATATATTAATCAATCAGGGGACCCAATCATTGACTTAATCCCTTTCTTGGCCATTAAAAGTATTCTTTTCCAACTTACGTCCAAATTAAAAAGTAGTTACCATTATTGTGTTTTATTACCCAGTAGAGACTGAAAGAAAAATCCATTAATATATGCATGTTAATGATATCTGTTCCCTACGCTGTACTCTTTTTTTTTTTTTTTTTTTTTTTTTTTTTTAACTTTCTGAATTTGAGGTGAAAAGGATATAAATTATGCGTAGTTAGGTGTTAAATTAATACCGTTAACCTTCGTGTATTGTACTGGCATAGAAAGAAGAAACAACAGAACAAGCTATGTATTGTTGGAAAACAGTGGGTGGTGGAAAACTATATGGGTATCAAAAAAATGAAATAAAATAGGAGAAAATCAAAATGTTTGAAGCGTAAGATTTATTTTCCTTAAGGTTTTATTTGTCCCCACTATGAACAGTTTGTTATTTGGTGTTTTGACAAATTGCCTCCAACATACAATAAATCCATGAATTTAATAAGTAGCAATTTTATTAAATTCCAGAACAAGATAAGAAACTAACATCAGAAACTGGAGCTTTATAGTCTCTGACCTAACACATCAACAATATACTTCGCGTGCATTTGGTTCGTTGGTTGGTTGGAGATGAAATTTTGAAATTTGAGTTCGTTATTTTTCGAAAACTAGTTATAACTTTTGTTGACTTTTCAAAAAAAAGAAAAATAAAATAAAGTTTAGTTAGAGTTAAACTTAAATGCCATACAAAATAGACTTTTTTTTTTTTTTCCTTTTAGTTGAGGATGAGTCTTGAACTTTACATCTTGTAATTGAGTTAAATATAAAATTATCATTAGATTTATTTATAATTACATATATTTCAAACCAAATGGTACATATATCCTTTTCCCCATTTTTTTGGGATAATTTTTTATCCTTTTCTTTTCTAATTTTAGACTAGTTGACTAAAAAAAGGAGAGGGAGAAAAGGGATATAAATGTCGTTTAGTATTACCAAAATTTAAGTACACCTTTACATTGACCGCAAAGGTACAAGATATTAAAATGATTTTTCCCTAATATAATGGTAATATCACTAAAAGATACAAAATTTAAATCCTCTCAACTCATATTTAAAAATAAATAAATATAAAGATTTTTCTACAATTTTTCTTAGGCTTCTAATTCCTACCAAATAGCGAAGCTTCTTAGCAAGTTCCCAATGCCAATTTCAGAGGACATTTCCTTAGAATATTAGATAGGGTTCGTCACTGTCTAGGCGTACGTGATCAACGGAGAACCATAGAAAAAATAAATAAAAAAACATTTATTACATTCGATTTTGTTTTATCGCCTATATATAGATGAAGTAATTGAAAAATAGAGTGCATATTTTTAATTATGCTATTGCATGTAAAGAAGTACTCGTAGAAGAAAGAACAAATACAACAACATAAGATCAAGATGTACATTCATACTCTAGCAGTAGGCTATGAAAGCTTAATTGACGTGGGACAGAACATTAATTAATTAATACAAAATTTTTCTACAACATTAATCTATGCAGTACTAGGATTTATTTATCTTCCCTTGATAAGAATGCTTAAAAATGTTAGGAATGTTAAAAGTGATTTTTGTATGTTCTCAAAAAGCACGTATTGAAAATTACCTATGATGAGAGAAAAAGTGAAGTTTTGATTGAAAAAAAAAAAAAAAAAGAATTGAAAAAAGAAAACTGCCATTCTTCGTGATTCGATGGCTATTCCGTGGTACGTCACTTTGCCAACTTGCAATTAATTACTAGCTCTAGGGGTCTACTACAACTTAGGGGGTGTTTGATGTATTAGTTTAAATTGAAATATTTTAGTTGTAATAGTAAATTTTTTTGAATTTTCAGAAAAGAAAAAAAAAATTTTGGAAAAAAGACAAATTTTTTAAGAAAAATACAAAAAAAAGTTTGAAATGAGATGAAAATGGATGGTTTGCCATCCACCCCCTTACTCATAGCTCTAAGTGTCTAGGAGTCCACTACAACTTGCCAAAAAAAAAAAGTATATATATATTTATATTGGCCATGTGCACACATGGATACGGAAATTGGGACAGAAATGAAAGGTAAAAAAAGAAGTTACACGTATGAGGAGTAATGCATTTCCAACATAAATAATAATACATTAATATAGCACACATGTACAAATATATAAAAACATAAGAATGTTCTTTCTTCTTGTCGTAGAAGCTGAGAAATTACAAGTATTACTTTTGTGAAATCGAGGATTAGTTAAAAATGTATATTTGACTTAAGCATGTAGTGAAATCCCTTCTTTTGAATAATATTAATTTGACTAGTGTGTTTATCACATATCGCAATGAATTGACAAGTAAATTTCAATGCCACTATACTTTTATGACATGATTTGGCTCTTATGCTTGGTTATGAGAATATGCAAGTATCCATTAGTGAGACAACTTAAATAATAAATAGATAAATAAGAAATGGAACCTCAAGAATAGATCATGCCACAAAATGAAAATAAACGCCAAACTGAGAGATTAATAAAGTGGGTACTAGAAATGTAGGATTATTTAGGAAATTTAAGTATGGCCAAAAATTTGTCGTTGGATTAAGATTTAATTAGATTAAGTAGGTGACAGGGTTAGAATGGATGGCTAGGATTAGCTAGAATAATGTTTGCTATGGGCTGTTTTTTTTTTTTTTTTTTTTTTTTTTTAAACCCCCCATTTTGTAGCCTACAAATACTTAAAAGGATAAATCCAACCCAAAACTTAATGCCCCAATTGCCTCTCACCATCATTCTCCTCTAAAGCCGAGTCTCTTTTAGCTCTCTCAAAGTACAAAACAATCACCCACACTCACCCTAAAAACCAACCACAACCACCACCCTCTATCTTCTTTCCATCACAAGTTCAAGCCACCATCCCATTCAAAAAGTATAGGAAATGTTAAGTTGTCAAGAAGTGAGAAATAGTTCTCTAGGAATTTCTTTAGTGGTTTGAAAGAGAGTTTTGATTCTAAAATTAACTTGATATTTATGCTTTTACTAGACGTAGATCAACCTTTCAAGAGGATATTTTGGTGGTCAAGTAAGCAAGAAGACACTCTTGAAGCATTATTAGGTAAAAAATTTTCAGTCTAGTGGGAACAATTCCTTAGTAACGTTGTGAACTTGTAAGAAGTATGAAATCAAATGTTGATTTGTGGACTACAGTAGCTTGTACTAAGATTTAGACACCTAAAATGTTTAATATAAAATCAAAAATTATGGATCTAAAATTTACATGTTAAGCTTTCCAACGAGCTATTTTGAGCTTTGTTTAGTCTTGTATGCAATTTATAATGATTTTTACAACTAATATTCAAAAAATTGTTATGATTTTGCCAAGTTGAATACTCAGTGAACGAAACCAACTATACAAAAACTTTGAAATCAGATTCTAAACACGTATAACTATAGAAAAGGAAATTATATAATTATAGCCTAGACATCTCAAGGTTTAAAACAAGTTATCATACATCCCAATTGGACATGCACATAATTTTTAATAAATCAGGCAAAATAAGATAACAAATCTGGAAAGCTGAAAAACCTTACGAGACTCTAAGAAAAACGTCCATGTCTAAATTTTAAACTATTGGAATCTTGAAAAATAAATCACAAAAACATAAATTAGAGCTATTAAGTTTTCCAAATGAGTCATCAAGTGTTGAAAACATAGTCATACGTCAAATTTTGATAAATGTGATGAGTTAAAATCCAACAGCGATCCATAGGTTTATAGTCAACTAAGTCTAAAATACCTCAGATTATCAAGTTTGATCCACAAATGTGTTTAGATGGACCAAAGATGGGCAAAATCAAAAAGTAACCTAGAGGATCATTAATATAAACCAAGAGATTACTATAGTCCAACTTCGTAATTACAAATAGGAAAATGGGCCTCACAAACCCAATGTTTAAGGAAAGTAAGCTCACTTTGGAATATACACGTAGGTGACTCTTATTCATCGAGATGAAAATTATTTAAGTAATTAACAAATTAATTGATAAATACATCAAAAAGATAATTAAGTTAAGAAAAATAATTAGTAATAATAAATTATCTAAATTAAGCAATTATTAAATAATTAATTATAAGAAGAAATAAGTAGTTAAGAGTTGTGTAATCAAGATAATCATGTAAAGTAATTACTTAACTTAAATGGTAATTAACACTACAAGAAATTGAACTTACAGCGACCAGACTTTCCGCGACCAAAAAAAATTTGGTCTCTGAAGATCAGTTTCCGCGACCAAAATTTTGGTCTCAGAAGGTAAGAATCTTCAGCGACCAATATTTGGTCTCGGTAGGATATGTTCAGAGACCAAATAAATTTGGTGGCCGAAATTGACCTTCCGGGACCAAATTTTGGTCCCTGTTGGTCGCCTTCAGGGACCAAAAAAATTTGGTCCCGGAAGGTCCCCCTCTCCTCCGTAGAACCGAGACCAAATAAATTTGGTGGCCGAAATTGACCTTCCGGGACCAAATTTTGGTCCCTGTTGGTCGCCTTCAGGGATCAAAAAAATTTGGTCCCAGAAGGTCCCCATCTCCTCCGCAGAATCGAGACCAAATAAATTTGGTGGCCGAAATTGACCTTCCGGGACCAAATTTTGGTCCCTGTTGGTCGCCTTCAGGGACCAAAAAAATTTGGTCCCGGAAGGTCCCCCTCTCCTCCGTAGAACCGAGACCAAATAAATTTGGTGGCCGAAATTGACCTTCCGGGACCAAATTTTGGTCCCTGTTGGTCGCCTTCAGGGACCAAAAAAATTTGGTCCCGGAAGGTCCCCCTCTCCTCCGTAGAACCGAGACCAAATAAATTTGGTGGCCGAAATTGACCTTCCGGGACCAAATTTTGGTCCCTGTTGGTCACCTTCAGGGACCAAAAAAATTTGGTCCCGGAAGGTCCCCCTCTCCTCCGCAGAACCGAGACCAAATAAATTTGGTGGCCGAAATTGACTTTCCGAGACCAAATTTTGGTCCCTGTTGGTCACCTTCCGGGACCAAAAAAATTTGGTCCCGGAAGGTTCCTACACAAAAAAAAAAATGCAAAATAAAATTTAAAAAATGGAATTTTAATTTTTTGAATGAATATGTATTTAAGAAAAAAAAATAGAGAAAATATAACATGAACACTTTTTTATAAAAAAAATATATACGGCAATAAATTAAAATTTAAAATATGTTTTTAAAAATCAATTAAAAAAAATCAAGTGTAGCTATAAAAATTTTCACTAATTACAAGAGGGTTTAAACATTTTAAAAAAGAAAAAGATATGTGCAACGTGGAGATCAACTGGAACTTACATTTTGCAATATTAATGAGTATAATCATATTTAATTAAATAAAGAAAATTTGAAGGATGTAGAATAATGTTTCACATCTTCAATGGGAACATGTTAAATTAAAACTTATGGGGCACAACTTCTTTATTCGAAATTTCAGTACTGAAAATTTCATAAATTGAAAATTAAAAATATATATTACAGAAGAAAACTAAAATTTAATTAAAATAAGAAACGAAAATGCTACCTTGGAATTTTCCTTCTATCAATTTTTATATAAAATATTTTCTACCTTGGAATTTTCCTTCTATCAATTTTTATATAAAATATTTTCTACCTTGGAATTTTCCTTCTATCAATTTTTATATAAAATATATTCTACCTTGGAGTTTGATAGAAAATACATTATATGAATTAGGATTATATAATTTAAGATTTACTTAGAATTATCTTTATCTCTTACTGTTATTTTAAATATTAAAAATTGCATTTAATTTAGGATTTTGAATCATAATTATTTTAGGATTTATCTCATCTAAAGAAGACATTTACCTTTATTATCTTGTTTATTTGTATTTTTTTTTTCCAAATTTAACTTCAAGAAAGTTTTAAAAAAGATGATCGATAGAAGTGAATAGATGATTGGATAGAGGTTTCTATTCTTTTATTTTTTTAATTCGTTTGTATTCTTTTTTAAATACATTATATGAATTAGGATTACATATTTTAAGATTTAATTATGATTATCTTTTTCTCTCAGTGTTATTTTAAATATTAAAAATTACATTTAATTGGAAAGTTAACTAATAATATGTATTAACTAAACTACTACTACCTATTAAACTTAGTGTTACAATTTGGTGTACTATTATTTTTTGCTACAAATCAAGATTGACATTTTGTTCTAATTAGATGTACATAATTCACTTTGTTGTTGTGGCATAAATAATTACGATATTCATGTTGCTCATCCTTAGAGTGTCGGTCCAAATTTTAACATAAAATGAGAAAGATGATAGTAAGGGCATTGTTGTCGATGTAGAAGTTAACTGATATAGTAGTTCATATGCACCTTCTCTTTTGATATTTACTTTTTCTGTGTAATTTTTGGTGTTTACTTAACTAATGATAAATATATATAGAAATCATGTAATTTCTTGTAATAAGTACTCAAGTTTTTGAATAAAAGTTTAAAAAATATAGATCAAACTAACTAAAAATTTAGAATTTATCATCGTAATGTTTAAAAGAAAAAAAAAAAATAGACAATATTAGAATAATTTTTGTTTCTTAGAGTTAATGAGAAATAAAATTAATAAACTTGAATAGACTACAATATATTCGTCAAATGTCAATGTATGGTGATGTATTCAATCTTGTCATTATTTATGCGTCTCATTTCAGAGGAGTAACATGAATATCTTATACATTCTAATTAAACAAACACCTACTAATTTTCTCAAGAGAAAGTATTCAATAAACCATATGTCTCATGTCATCATGCTAATGTAGTACACCAATCTACTTAAAATTTGATCTTATTTTAAAGTAGAGTTTGTGTTTTGGTCTAAAAAAGTGCGCGGCCACATTCCCTCCAAATACACTCTCTCTCTCTCTCTCTTCTCTCTCTCTCTTTTTCAAACCTCCAAAAATTTACTTTAGCAAAAAAATTAAGACCACCAACACATTGCCACAAAAAAAACCATCCACCCACCCAAATCCGAAACCGAGGAAGCTCTTGCTTTCTCTTCACTCACTCTCTTTTCCACACACAAACTCAAATTCAAAAAACTTCACACTCGGATCGAAAAAAAGAAGAAAACCCAATGGATTCAATCAAGTCCTTCAAAGGCTATGGCAAAGTCGACAAGCTCGAACAGCAAGCCTTCCAATGGAAGGGCCGCCGGCGTCTCATCATCATCGTCGTCTCCTCCATAATCCTCGCCGCCGCCATCATCGGCGCCATCGCCGGATTCGTCATACACAAGCGGAACAGGTCCTCTTCCTCGTCCGACAGCTCGTCCCCGGCCAGCGGTTTGACTCCCTCCGCTTCCCTCACCGCGCTCTGTAGCGTGACTCAGTACCCAGGCTCCTGCTACTCCTCTCTCCGGGCCTCCAACACCTCCGACCCGGAGATCCTCTTCAAGCTCTCCCTCCACGTCGCCATTGACGAGCTCTCGCGGCTGAATAAGGCTCTCGAAGAGTGGAACCCGAGGATGGTGAACAGTGGGAATCACAGAGGATGAGTCAGAGACCAATTTAATTCGCTTTTGTTTTCTTTTAATTTTGGTTTTCCAATATAGGCATGTCATGCTCTTTAAAAAAAAAAAAAAAAAAACATTTATCTTCTATTTTCTAGGGTCTCTCTGAATAACAAAACAAACTAAAATTCTTATTATTATGTTATTTGATTCTTGAAGGTATGGAAATTGATGTCTCAGGAGGCTTAAATTTAAGTAGATTTGGGTATTCTGATTTCGAGTGACAGAGATGCATGTGGATATAAGGTAAGTTCTATGTTGTAGAACAATTATCTCAGTATAATTTCTTGCACATTGTTTAGATTGAAGGTGATGACGTCTGGAGTTTAAAATGAATGGATAGTGATGCAAAGAGTGGTAAAATAGAGGAATATTCATTGGGCAAGTGTAATCGATGCAGAAGATCTTCCATCAAGGTTTCTTTTACTTGATTTTTTTATAATTTAAATTTGTATTTGTTCCGTTCATTTTATGTTTACTTGCTTATTATTGCTCACTTCACTATTTTCAAAGATAACTCAATCTAACATGCTTTACTATATCTTGATTAGTAATGCTATTGTATCTGTTGTGGATTCTTATTTAATTGTTTTTTGTTTTACCTTTTCTTTTAACTAATATGTATACTATGTTTTCTCCATGGGTTTGAAAACCTGACTTCAAGGTATAAACTACCAAGCATTCTTGTACTTTCATTTCTGCGTTGAAAAAGGTGAATAACTTTGGAAGTAAGAAATTTAAGATGAAAACACAAAAAAGAAAAGACTAAAAAACAAGGATAGTGTGGCTTACCTTCTTTACTTACCAATTGAAATTCTTTTGCAACCAATAGTTTGTATAAGAAGCATAGATAAGGTAAACCTATCTTTATATTTTTAATGCTGTTGATACTACTTTCATCAAATAGTTCTCCTGTTTTACTCATTTGTTTGGATTCTCTGCTTCCAAGTTTTAGTTTGAATCAGTACTTATGCTTTTTAGTTTTCACTTTTTCAAGGTTATGCTAAAGCTTAAGTCATGTGAACTGTTTCATATAGTTTGTTTGTTCAAAGTTGATGTTTCATTGTATTCTATTTGAAATGCATTGTTACCTATATGTTACTAATACTTCCTTTTCACCCATCCTAGAACAAATTGTTATTTGTGGTGGTATGTGGTTGGATGCTAGAAGCAGCTCTTATCCTAGGGCACCACTAGCAACAGAGTCTTCTAGGAGTCTATGGAGCCAATTGCATAAGTTAAGGAAGAAAGGGGTATTCAAGAAAGCTTTTGAAACTAGTTGCTGCATAATTTTTTTTTTTGGCTTCTGTAGACTTTTTTTTTGTATTTAGTGTCATTACCATGGGTCAATGTGACTTTACTCCTATTATATATGATTAAAATCTGAAGTTAATTCTATATGCATATTCATTATGCAAGTAGGAAGCTGATTCACAAGTGAATATCTCTTGGAATTTCTTGATAGTTCAAGTTTTAATGGCCTAACTATATATTTGATGGGAAACAGAACAATGAGCATAGGTAGGGCTTCGATTGGATGGCTTGTTCTATATGTGCTATGTCTACGGGAACCAATATTGACTATAATTCTATCAGCATGAGTTGCAGCTTTTAGTAATATGTTGAGTGCCTAATCTATTATTAGTTGCTTTGTATTCTCAGTAGAAATTTTTCTCTTCTTATTCTCAATTCTATTTGACAGTATTTATATTTGCTTTTCAATCAATTGCAGCTTAATTATGGTGAAATCCCCTACATTTTGGAAGCTCAATTTCAGTTTATTGTATCGATAATAGAGTTCGAAGTTCATGAATCTTGAGTTGAAGATGATGAAGATCAAGTTAGCTTTCTTCTTTGGCTAAGCCATATGGTGGGCACGGGTGTAAACTCTTTTTGGCAGAAGATGAAGACCATGTAAGTGTGAAGAGTTGGATTGGGAGTAAACTCTTTTTTGGTCATTCCTTACACTTTCTGTCTTGGACATCCTGGGCAATTGTAGATTGATATTTTGGAATTTCTGTGTTGGCTGTTAGCAAATAATGTAACTAATGGATTTTTATGTATGACTACAAATTACTATGAATTTTTATATATTATAAGTTGTCTCAATAATATGTTATCGATATTTACATATGTTCAATTTTAATGAAAAAAGTAGATGTAGCCTCATTTGATTAAAAGCCAAGTTTTTTTGGTCTCGGATTCCTCATAGACCAACGGAGACCAAATTTTTTTGGTCTCGGATTCCTCTGTGACCAACGGAGACCAAATTTTCTTGGTCGCTGATTTTGACCTACAGAGACCAAATTTTTTTGGTCTCGGATTCCTCTATGACCTACGGAGACCAAATTTTTTTGGTCTCCGATTCTTCTGTGACCAACGGAGACCAAATTTTCTTGGTCGCCGATTTTAACCTACGGAGACCAAATTTTTTTGGTCTCCGATTCTTCTCTGGCCAACGGAGACCAAATTTTCTTGGTCGCGGATTTTGACCTACGGAGACCAAATTTTTTTGGTCGCCGATACCTAGTGGGACCAGCTTTCGGAGACCAAATGGCGACCAAAAATTTTTGGTCTCGGAAGGCAACGGAGACCAAAAAATCGACTTTCCGGGACCCATTTTTTGGTCTCCGAAAGTGAAAATTCTTGTAGTGTAATTAGAAAAAAATTGATTAATAGTTGATTATTGATAAATAATAAAAAAGCATTTAAGGATCAAAAATAATTATAAAAATCTAATAATTAATTAGTCCAGAAAAATTATGCAATTAATTACTTATAATTTCTTAACTAAATAAAGTAATAGTTAAAGATTAACTAATTATTAATTATTAATTAATTATTAACTGATTAATAATAAATTATAAATTAACAATTAGTGAAAATTTTTAATTAAATTATTAATAATGAATAAAGTTTAATTATTAAGGCATGATTAGACGTAAGTAAATTGGGTTCATCTATTATGATGTCATTAAAACTTAGAAGTCAAGTTTCATAAATAAAACCATTGTTTTGGATAAAACTTTATGAAGTAAAGTAATATAAAAATACAACCACGGTCCACATGAAGTGTCAAATCAAGACAACTTCACGAATTTAGGAACTAGTTTAAGCACGCAAGACATGTAAAATACAAACTTCTATTAATAGAGTAACATATATTGATGAGTATACATTAAAAAAAAAAAAAAAAAAAAAAAAAAAAAAAAACACCGTTCTATGTCAAGACAATTCCTGAATTGTGCAAGTTGTGCCTTTTCCAGTCAATCTATTGACAACATTTCCCACGTTATTTTTGTTGCTACTACTCTCAATAGTTTGCTACAGTATTGCGCGCACTGGACGGCAACATGTACATCTCTAACTCGTCGCATTGTTCTTCACGATTTAAATGCGCCTCACCAGTCACCATTTTAATCTCCGTTGTGTGTCATGTGTAGTGCATTTGTAAATAATGTCAACTACGTATATTTACGTAGATTCATATTATTATTTAGTTTGGAAATAATCGTCTTCTGATATTGGGTCATTGCACATTATATTTTTATAATTTCTATGTAGATAAATAATCAAGTAATCATGTCTTCTTGTGTTTAAAAGGTGCCTGATAAAAAATAATAATAATAATATAAGCAAAACTTGCTTCTACATTCTCGTTCATGCACAAGATAGAACAAGATCGGACAGAAAAAATATTAAAAAATTGAATTGGAGTGCAAACGAAAGGAAAGGATTGGATTTTAATTATTAGTCCAATCTTGTGTTTGGTATGCATTTTTCGAATAATATTAGGTCATATATATATATATATATATTGAATTTAAGGATTCAGGAATTCAAACTTTTCATCTTATGGTAAAGTCATGTGTGAAATTACTATTAACTTAGACTTAGTCTAAAACCACTTTAGATTTTATATTTTAATTACATATTAAATGTCAAATTTTTAAATTTATTTATTCTTAAATATATTACAAAAAAATTAGAAAAGTTAAAAATAAGTTTATATATGTAAGAAAAAGAAAAAGAAAAACAACGTAAAATCTAAGGTTCAAATGGGTATATATCTAGTATCCAAACTTTTTTTTTTTTTTTTTTTGTAATTCTTTGACTTAGAAAATTTTAGAATTAAAAAAGCAACAGAGATAAATTGTAATTGAATTTGAGACAGTGAAAACAAACAGAAAAGAAAATTGATATTTTTTTGTCTGAAGATAAAAAGAAACTGTGTTAAGCTTATCTTGAAGTCTGCAACTTTTGAAGAATATAGATCTAAATTTTAATTTGACACAAACTTCTACTTTCATCAGCAAATAAAGCCTAAAATTAACGATCCTTGGATCAACAGAACCTCCACTTTATTCACATACAACAGAATCTTCAATTTCTTTATCATTCTTTTTTCTCCTAAATTTTCTCCCGAACCGAACAAAAACAAACAAGAGATGCAAAACCAAAAATGTGGAAGAGAGAAAGTTAAAAATTCCTCAAGTGACACTAACATGGATGCAGAAGACATGAACAGAAGGTATTGCTATTACTATCAAGATGGAGATTTGCATAGGATAAATACATCTCCTTCTTAGGGATTAAGTGATGAATCGGATAACTTCATTCCGGTTAATCCTTTTTTTTTTTTTTTTTTTTAAATTCACCAAACAAGAGATTAAAATTCCTCATCCTAATCCGGTTCGTTATCCTCTCTAATGTTGTGCACCAAACTGATCGTAAATATCTATATAATCATTAATGTTATAATGGGTCTGATACGACAAATACAAGGGAAATTATAACAAATAACGTATTATAATATAAAGAAAATTAGGTAAAAAACCATGTTTTGAATACTTTCTTGTAATTTTGTCCACTCTAACATTAAAGTTAATAATTTTAATATTAACTTTAATGTTATGGTGAGCATAAATATAAATAGATGGCAAATTTGTGACATTCTTGCATATAACCTTATCATATAGGTACTTTTGAAGTTTATATCAAGTTTTAAAAAAATGATAAATTATATTCACGTATAAATCCTTAGATTTTCAGGGTAATTCTTGGATTTTCTAAAAATATATATGTAACATATAGGGTTACTTTTAAATAATAGATTTATGTTCACGGTTTTATGTTAGAGAGAGAAAAGGAGAGTAGGAGTGAGGAGTTTTTTTTTTTTTTTTTTTTTTCAATTGTGTGATCAAAAATTTGATTATTCTATTTATTATTAGGTTTAAATTTTATGTTGTAATTAATTATTACTCTTTTCAAAAGTATCATTTTGCTCTTTTTTTCTATATGTAACCAGGTGTTTAAGATAGCTCAATGGTAATAACATTCCCCAGTGGTCTGATAGATGCCCAAAAATGCATATGCAAAGTGGTCAAATGTAATACAGGTCAAGCGGTCATAGCCACAGGAAGGCTATAACAAAAACAAATAATATTAGTAGAGGTAAACATTAAAAAGGAAAGGAAAGAAAATAACAAAAAGTGAAGATATTTTTAGTGGATTTTTGTAATAAAGGAAATAATTAAAATACGAAAAAGGAGATTTTGGTAGAGAAAAATTCAATCAAAAGTGAGCGTCATGAATTTTCATATGCTCCGATCTTCAATTTGAATACAATCTTTGATTTATAACTCAATTGTACATTTCATATCCCAAACAAACAATCATAAAATATGGAATTAAAGACCAATAAAATAAACAAATGTGTTTCAGTGGATTAAATTTCAATGTTAAACTAAAAGGATTTATCATTACAAGTTATCCAAAATTAACAAAGTATTTTTTTTTTTTAGCAAATTATAATAAAGATAATTTATAGAACAAATCTTATCGAAATAGTAATGTGACAATATTACATAAACAAAGTATGACTGAATTTATATAAAAGATTGGCTCAAAATATTTTGAATAAAAATAGAAAAATGAGATTAAGAAATTTAATCCACTAAAATATATAAACTTTACGAAACAAATGAAAATCTAATCAAATTGAGTCATTCTACGTACAAATTCATCACTAGACTAATTTGTGGAAGCCCATTCTCGCTAAAACGGGGCTAAACCTGTGGTAGATCACTAACTTGTGGAAGCCCATTCAGGTTATCCATGCTCCGCTAGCTAAAACTGGGCTGAAGACAAGGGCCCATTCTCGCGCATGGCTGGCTTTGTGGAAAGCCAAATATGACGCACCTGGGAGATGAGCTGGACCTGCGGGAGAAAGGAAAAGAAAGAAAAAGAGGTAAAATTAAAGGGCGAGAGAGAGAGAGAGAGTTAAAAGGAAAAGGAAAGAGAAAATAAAGAAAAATAAAATAAACTCAAAATAAATAGATTGTTAAATAAAATGAATTAAAATTAAATCTTTTCAAAAATATATTATTTTGAATTAAAATGATGGATACATCTAATTTAATTTAAATTACGTAATGATGGATTGGTTTTGTACCTACTTATTGATTTTTTTTTTAATTAGTAACTTCATAATTTTAGATATTATTATGTGTTTTTGTTTCTCTTTTTCTTATTTTGTAGAAAAAAAAAAATGAAAACTGAAGCTTTCAAGGCGGGAAAGTGAAGAATAAGAAATGCTCGCCTAATCAGTTAGTTTCCAATTCTTAAAAATCCTTGTATTCTAAGTTGTCCCTTTCTTTTTTTTTTTTTTTTTAAATTAAAACCTATAAAAGGATGTGTTGGGGACACAAAAATGCAAACTTTTGGCAGTGTTTTGAGAAGAAATCTTATAGAGAGAATCGAGGGTACGAAGAAGAAGATGGCGAATTCCAGAGACAGAGAAGCTTAACTCAACTTCGCTCTCTAGTTCTTTTCCTTTTCTTTCGATGTTTAAGTACATCATTTGTGTGTATTTAAATTTCGTCATGAACTAATTTTCTTATTCTAGAGGAGAGATGTAGCCGGCACTTGATATTATTGCCAATTTATTTTAAGAGGTTTTTCGTTTAGTTTATTTGTGTTATCTCATTTTTAATACTTCTAATTTATTGGCCATGAATAAGGTGATTTTATATTTAGAATCCGGTACTAAAGAGAAGGAATTTTAAATATTGTTAAGGGATAATACAACTTAGGCTTTTTTAGAGTTCGGGAGACCTAAAAGTCCTTTGAAATCAATTAAAGAGAATCATAGATCATAATGAGTTCTTAATTTTTTGGTTTGTATAAGGATATCAAAATCAGGTTTTAAGAATATTTTTAACTTGGCACGCAGGAGAAGGAGTTGAATAGATTGAAAAAATTGATAGTAATAAATTGGCCTGAAACGACATGGTTAACGGCTAGGTGAAATCGAACATTTAGACTTTTTTCATATTGATTTCTTCTCAAATTATATTCTAATTTGTCTTCAGTATCATTTATTTTAGTTATATATATATATATATTATTTTCATTCTTATGATTGAATTATCTAGATAAAGTTAGGATTTTTTTTTTTTAATTACAAACTTGGTAAAAATTCGATTGGTATTAAAAAAAAAAAAAATCGATTGCAATCCCTTACAAAGGTGCTAATAAAATGGGGAGTAGAAACATCTCA
>CM046377.1:3144054-3185628 GCA_025413485.1 Ficus microcarpa | reverse complement strand
GTTATAGCCTCCCTGTGGATATGACCGCTTAATCTGTATTACGTTTGACCACTTTGCATGTGCATTTTTGGGCATCTATCAGTCCACTAGGGAATGTTATTACCATTGAGCTATCTTAAACACCTGATTACATATAGAAAGAAAGGGTAAAATAATATTTTTGAAAAGAGTAATAATAAATTATAACATAAAATTTAAACCCAATAATAAATAGAATAATCAAATTTTTGATCACACAATTGAAAACAAAACAAAAAACAAAAAAAAACTCCTTCTCACTCCTCCTCTCTTTTTCTCTCTCTAACATAAAACTGTGAACATAAATCTATTATTTAAAAGTAACCCTAAATATGTTACATATATATTTTTCAGAAAATCCAAGAGTCACCCTAAAAATCCAAGGATTTATACGTGAATACAAGCTATAATTTATCATTTTTTTAAAACTTGATATAAACTTCAAAAGTACCTATATGATAAGGTTATATACAAGAATGCCACAAATTTAACATCTCTTTATATTTATGCTCACTATAACATTAAAGTTAACACTAAAATTATTAATTTTAATGTTAAAGTGGGCAAAATTATAAGAAGGTACTCAAAACATAGCTTTTCCCCTAATTTTCTTTATATTATAATATGTTATTTTTTTATAATTTCCCTTGTATTTGTCGTATTAGACCCATTATAACATTAATGATTATATAGATATTTACGACCAGTTTGGTGCACAACATTTGAGAGGATAACAGACCGAGTTAGGACAAGGAATTTTAATCTCTGGTTTGGTGAATTTAAAAAAAAAAAAAAAAAAAAAAAACAGAATTAACAGGAATGAAGTTATCCGATTCATCACCTAATCCCTAAAAAGGGGATTTAGTTGTCCTATGCAAATCTCCATCTTGATAGTAATAGCAACACCTTCTGTTCATGTCTTCTACGCCCATGTTGGTGTCACATGAGGAATTTTTAACCTCTCTTCCACATTTTTGGTTTTGCATCTCTTCTTTGTTTTTGTTCGGTTTGCGAGAAAATTCAGGAGAAAGAAGAATGATAAAGAAATTGGAGATTCTGTTGTATGTGAATAAAGTGGAGGTTCTGTTGATCCAAGGATCGTCAATTTTAGACTTTATTTGTTGATAAAAGTAGAAGTTTACGTCGAATTAAAATTTAGATCTCTGTTCTTCAAAAGTTGCTGACTTCAAGATAAGCTTAACACAGTTTCTTTTTATCTTCACAAGAAAAAATATCAATTTTCTATTCTGTTTGTTTTCATTTTCTCAAATTCAATTACAATTTATCTTTGTTGCGCCTTTTTTATTCTAAAATTTTCTAAGTCAAAGAATTACACAAAAAAAAAAAAAAAAAAAGTCTAGAAACTAGATGTATACCCATTTGAACCTTAGATTTTACGTCGTTTTTCTTTTTCTTTTTCTTACATATATCAACTTATTTTTAACTTTTCTAATTTTTTTTTGTAATCTATTTAAGAATAAATAAATTTAAATTTTTGACATTTAATATGTAATTAAAATATAAAATCTAAAGTGGTTTCAGACATAGTGTAAGCTAATAGTAATTTTACACATGACTTCACCGTAAGATTAAAAGTTTGAATCCCGAATCCTTAAATTCAACTATATATATATGATCTAATATTATTCGAACAATGCATACCAAACACAAGATTGGACTAATTATTAAAATCCAATCCTTTCCTTCTGTTTGCACTCCAATTCAATTTTTTAATATTTTTTCTGTCCAATCTTGTCCCATCTTGCGCATGAAACGAGAATGTACAAGCAAGTTTTGCTTATATTATTATTTTTTTATTAGGCACCTTTTAAACACAAGAAGACATGAACACTTGATTATTTATCTACATGGAAATGATATAAATATAATGTGCAATAACCCAATATCAAAATAAATCTATTACGAAGACGACTATTTCGAAACTAAATAATAATATGAATCTACGTAAATATACGTAGTTGACATTATTTACAAAATGCACTATAAATGACACACAACGGAGTAGTAGCAACAATGCTAGGAGTTAGAGATGTACATGTTGCCGTCAAGCGCGCGCAATTCTGCAGCAAACTATTGAGAGTAGTAGCAACAAAAATAACGTGAGAAATGTTGTCAATAGATTGACCTGGAAAAGCATAACTTGCACAACTCAGGAATTGTCTTGACATAGAACGGTGTGTGTGAGTTTGTTTGTTTGTTTTTTTTTATTTTATTGTATTTTTTATTTTTATTATTATCTTTTTAATGTATACGCGTCAATATATGTTACTCTATTAATAGAAATTTGTACTTTACTGCTTAAACTTCCTGAAGTAATAACTTCTACTTCCTAAATTGGTGAACTTGTCTTGATTTGACACTTCGTGTGGATCGTGGTTGTATTTTTATATTACTTTACTTCATGAAGTTTTATCCAAAACAATGGTTTTATTGATGAAACTTGACTTCTAAGTTTTAATGACATCATATTAGATGAACCTAATTTACTTATGTCTTATCATGCCTTAATACTTTACCTAATTATCTTGATTACACAACTCTTAACTGCTTATTTCTTCTTATAATTAATTATTTAATAATTGCTTAATTTAGATAATTTATTATTACTAATTATTTTTCTTAACTTAATTATATTTTATGATGTATTTATTAATTCATTTGTTAATTACTTAAATAATTTTCATCTCAATGACTAGAAGTCAGCTACGTGTATATTCCTAAGTGAGCTTACTTTGCTTAAACATTGGGTTTGTAAGGCCCATTTTCCTAGCTGCGATTACTAAGTTAGACTATGGTAGTCTCTTGGTTTATGTTAGTGATCCTCTAGGTTAATTTTTGATTTTGCCCATCTTTGGCCCATCTAAACATATTTGTGGATCAAACTTGATAATCTCACGTATCTTAGACTTAGTTGACTATAAACCTATGGATTGTTGTTGGATTTTAATGTATAACATTTATCAAAATTTGTGTATGACTATGTTTTCAACATTTGATGACTCGTTGGAAAACTTAGGAACTCTAATTTATGTTTTTTTGATTTATTTTTCAAGATTCCAAAAGTTTAAAATCTAGACATGGACGTTTTCCTTAAAGTCTTGTAAGGTTATTCAACTTTCCGGATTTGTTATCTTATTTTGCATGATTTATTAAAAATTATGTACATGTCCAGTTGGGATGCATGATAACTTGTTTTAAACCTTGAGATGTCTAGGTTTTAATAATATAATTTCCTTTTCTATAGTTATACATGTTTAGGACCTGATTTCAAAGTTTTTGTATAGTTGGTTTCACCTGTTCACTGAGTACTCAACTTGGCAAAATCATAATGATTTGTTCACAAGTCCAAATAAGCAAATGATAAAATACTAGAATGCTTCCGATATCTAGATTGTATAAATGAAACAGTTTTTCTAAATACTAAGTTTCAATAATCTAAATATACTCAACTTGTCAATGGTATAGGGCTCCAGTGAAATTTCCCAGTTTATAGTCCTAACTTGTATAATCATTAGAAATTATATATTTATCGATTTTGAGCTCATGATAGCTTGTTGGAAAGTTTAACGTGTCTGATTTCTACATCTAAAACTTTTTTTTCTTTGATTTTAGATTTTAAGTTTCAGATTTAAGTAAACCCGTGGTTGAACTATGCCTTTAGGAAAAATTGTAGTTTTGAATTTTAGTTGTAAAACTCATTTTAAATTGCATACAAGTCTAAACGGAGCTCAAAATGGCTCGTTGGAAAGCTTAACATGTAAATTTTAGATTCATAACTTTTGATTTTATATTAAACATTTTAGGCGTCCAAAATCTCAGTACAAGATACTGCAGTCCACATATCAACATAAAAAGTTGTAATATAGTTACTAAAACAATCATAGTAACTTGTTTTAAATCAGTCGAAAGCTCAAAGTGCAGTACATAAACTCTAGAATCATGACATAGTTAATATTTTTTCTGCCGTGTATTTTTATGCCATGCCTCTTACAAGATCACAACGTTAATAAGGAATTGTTCCCACATGACTGTAAGATTTTTACCTAATAATGCTTCAAGAGTGTCTTCTTGCTTATTTGACCACCAAAAAATCCTCTTGAAAGGTTGATCTACGTCCAGTAAAAGCATAAATATCAAGTTAATTTTATAATCAAAACTCTCTTTCAAACCACTAAAGAAATTCCTAGAGAACTATTTCTCACTTCTTGACAACTTAACGTTTCCTATACTCTTTGAATTGGATGGTGGCTTGAACATGTAAAGGAAAGAAGAAAGAGCGTGGTGGTTGTGGTTGGTTTTTACTTTTTAGGATGAGTTTGAGAACCAGAAAAGACTGAAATTTAGAGGAGAATGGTGGTGAGGGCCAAATGGGGCGTTAAGTTTTGGGTTGGGTTCATCCTTTAAGTATTTGTAGGGTACAAAATGGGTGGTTCAAAACACAAAAATATGAGCTGAAAATCAGCACGTTGAAAACATTTTTGGGAGGAGAAAATGGAGGAGTTGTGACCACTTTGACTTCTAGTACACGTGCGCGTGGCACATCCTTTTATGCCATATTAATTGATTCATAGTCTACATCTAAACTACGTATTGTCTATTTTTTCCTTTTATGCAGTCTAATTTGAATTTTTCCCACTAATTTTTCCACTAAAAATCTGTCATCTTGATTTTCCACCATTGGATAATACACATTACCTAATCCTTGACTTAACTCCTCATTTGTTCATTTAAAATCAAATCTTGACCATTGCTTAGTTTTAGATTCTCTCTAGTTAATCTCATCCATTGATTCTTGATCAACTCTCTACCATTAAATTTATTCTAGCTAATCCTAGCCATCCATTCTAACCTTGTCACCTACTTAATCTATTTAAGTCTTAATCCAACATCAAATTGTGGGTCATACTTAAATTTCGTAAATGATTCTACATTTCTAGTAGCCACTTTTATTAATTTCTTAGTTCGGCATTTATTTCCATTTTTTAGCATGATCTATTCTTGAGGTTCCATTTATTTATCTATTTATTAGTTAGGTTGTCTCACTTAAAAAACCAATGTCATTGATGCATACTTGCATGATTCTCATAATCAAGCATAAGAGCCAAATCATGTCATAAAAGATGAGATTTCACTAAGACATGTAATAAACACACTAGTCAAATTAATATTCTTAAAAAACATGCTTAAATCAAATATAAATTTTCAACTAATCCTCGTTTTCACAAGATCAATACTTGTAATTTCTCAGCTTCTACGACAAGAAGAAAGAACATTCTTATGTTTGTATATATTTATACATGTGCGCTATATTAATATATTATTATTTATGTTGGAAATGTATTATAGGCTAGGGAGTAAGCCCTAGAGCTACTCATCATAGGTATAACTTCTTACCTTTCATTTTTGTCCCAATTTCCATATCTAGGTGCAAGCAGGTCTAATTTATTTATATATATATATATATTTCAATTTGGGTGAATAATTCAAACCTACACATTATAATGAAGTCAAATATAAAATAATTATTAAATTATTACTACACATTTACAACCACCTAATTTGTATTTTCCATTGTAAAGAGAGTTATGCATAAGTTGTAGTAGACTCCTAGATTTACATAATTAACTTGCTTTTAGTAATTAATGGCAAGTGGCAAAATGACGTACCACGGAATAGCCATTGAACCATGAAGAATGACAGTTTTCTTTTTTCAATTCTTTTTTTTTTTTTGTTTTCCAAATCAAAACTTCCCTTTTTCCCTCATCATAGGTAATTTTCAATATGTACTTTTTGAGAACATACAAAAATCACTTTTGACATTCCTAACATTTTTAAGCTTTCCATTTCTTTCTTGTCAAGGGAAGATAAAACAAATTCTAGTACTGCATCAATTAATGTTGTAGAAAAATTTTGCACTAATTAATTAATTATGTTCTGTAACCCACGTTAATTAAGCTTTCACAACCTAATGCTAGAGTATGAATATATAGCTTGTGTTGTTTATATTTCTTCTTTCTTCTACCAGTACTTTACATGCAATACTATTAATAACAATATGCACATACTGGATATTTTTCAATCACTCCATCTATATATTGGCCATAAAACGAAATCACAAGTAATAAATGTTTTCGCTTTTTTGGGCTATACATACGTCTGCAGAGACTAACATGCACATATAATTACCTCAAATTTATTTGTGTGTATACATACATACATACATACATGTATATATATATGTACATACATGTGTGTGTGTGTATATATATATATATTTGAATTCGAGTGGTGGGAGGGGGAAGTTTCCAATGTACAAGTCAATAATCTTGTATATGTCCACGTGCCCTACCATATATGTACAACATGTTCTGAGTGCAATCAATGGTGAGAAAATATCAAAGTTAGCAAAAATGTTTTAATTAGGTTGACACTTACCTCTACCAAATCTTTAACTCATAAATTTATTTAATATAGGAAAGAAGAAAATTACAAAGATTAGGGGGGGAAAAAAAGCCGCGTCATGAAAATAGATCCAAATCTTAGAGTATGAAAATGTCAATTAAAGAAACATTTAGTTTTTCTTTAAAAATGTGGCATGATGTGCGTGATTAAACACCACTTACTATGCCCAAATAAGACAGTGAATATAATTAGTCACATTAAAAAAATAAAAAAGTTTATGTTTCTAGTTAAAAGATAAAAATTCTAGCTTATTTTGTTAGCTAGATTTTAATCAGAGATTCCAATTTCTAGTCGGTCCTACCTTCAGACTCTCATCTAGTTCTTTTCTTCTTCACCTCTCATTTTTATCGCAAACTTCGGCAATGCTTCCGTGAGAAATCTTAAAATCTCACTCCTATAGAAATTGCTCCTTTTCTTTCCCTTTATTTTGTAGTTTTGATTTTTTTTAAATGAAAAAAATATATATGAATATATAAATATCCATTTAAATCTCTTTTTATTTTATTGGTGAATTGTTTGATCTACTCATATTTTAATGTGGTGGGGTATGTATTAATTTATTTTTGTGTTTTCGTATTTTTTTTTCTTTCAGACTATGAGTTTTGAATATCAAACGATTGAAAATGTTTTAGATGGGTAAAAAGCAACATCAACAATATTCATTGTCATATCAATTAAAATAGTCAACACTAGAGACCAAGGGCGGTTTGAAAGAATATAAGTTGGATATACATTTATTTTGGAGCTTGGTTCTATCTCATTTGTAGATCAGTTACACGGATGTTAATCGAAAAGAGAGTTGGAAAAATATTGCGATAACTTTTGTTTAGTAGAATTAATGATTTTACTCATGTTTTGTTTTATTATGATTAATTGTTTGTTTTATATATATATATATATATATATATATATATATAACCTTCCGTTGGGATATGATTAATTAAGTTTCAACCAAGGAGTTGAGATTCAACGAGGGCAAACACTTAAATGAAATCCATTTAAATTGGACTTTATATTTACAAGCGGTAAAAAAGGAGCATGACATAATATGATATGGTTAGTTTTCATGTATTGTTTAATGTACATACAAAAGTAAATTAATTCTGTCATTCCTAACTTTTTTTTATTTAAAAAAAGTTAATTTTCTTTTGTTTTTTTTTTTTTATATCAATATGGAAGATTAATTCCTATTAGAACTGATGTTCCAGAAAAATCTTTGGAGTTCAAATTTCTCTAATCACATGTCTGTAACTATTGCTATAATTATATATTGCTTGTTCTGTTGTTTCTTCTTTCTAGCACCAGTATTATACACGAAAGATAACTGTACTATAAGACGCATAATTTAATATCTTTTCAACCTCAAATTCAGAAAGTTAAAAAAAAAATTAGTACAGTATATGTAACATATATCATTAACATGCATATATGAATGGAAAAGAATACTTGCTGGCCAAGAAAGGGGTTAAGTCAATGTTTGGGTCCCCCGGATTGACTATTATATTTAAAATATTATTAATTTAGTACATTTTTCACACCATAGACTTACATAAATATATATATATATATATATATACACATATTTTATAAATTCGCTCGGAAGGCAGGCCAATATTGATAATGAATTCCGAGCTAGACTCCAAAACGGTCACTAATTTTGCTTTGAGCGATCCACATGCCAATATATGTGAGCATGGAAGAATAATGTGAACATACAGGCCTTTATTCTCAAACCGTAATTTCTGGGTTCTGGTCTATGAAAAGTTGATGTAGCCAATTAAATTCCAACAAAAGCTATAGGAGAGAATAGATATTGCAAGATCTTATTCTTAAAAGTTTAACATAGTCATTTTTTATATTATAATCTGAAACACAAACCCATTAATTTCAAGCATAAAGAAACATATAAAATGAAAGAACAAGCACTATTACCTCAGATCTAGACCTGATCTAAGCTAGAACGAGGGTGATGTAGAGTGTTAAGAGTCACAAGTGGACCAAGAGATGAGCTGCAACCTTCCCAAACCACTATCGCCACTGCCGTCGCCGCAAGCGCCGTGGCCCATTGTCACCTAGCAGCAGAATGACGAAACTCGTCATCATAAACTCTCCTCTGTCATGAAACTTTTGTCTCCCTCTCTCTCATCTCTCTCTATTGTCGCCATTGCCACCGTACTTGCCAAACACCAAAGCTCTATATGTCAAGTAAGTTTAGTATTTCCAAGTAAATCCAATATTTTTAAATAAAAATCTTTTAGATATTTAACAATATTTTCAAGTAGATATAATAGTTTTGAATTTTTGGATATTTTATTAAAATACGATATTTTTAAGTAAATCTGATATTTCCTAAAATCCAATATTTTCAAAGAAAATTCTTTTGATATTTCATGAAAATACTGTATTTACTTATACGATATTTTCAAGTAAATTCAATATTTCCAAGTAAATTCAATATTTTCAAATTAAAATCTTTTAGATATTTTATTAAAATATGATATTTTAAAATAAATAAGGTATTTCTAAAATATTTTTAATTAATTATATTTTATTAAAATATAATATTTTCAAATAGATCCCATATAGAGGAGTTGTGATCACTTTTGGAGACTTCTAGACATGTGCTTGTTGGCACATGCCATTCTTATCCCTTTTAATCATATTAGTTCATTTATTTTCTCGCCTAAATTATGTACCGTCTAATTTTCTTCATGCATTGGAATGTGAATTTTTTCCAACCAATCATAATAACCTATCATCTTGATTTTCCACCATTGGATGATACACATCACCTCAATCCTTGCCTAACTCCTCATTTGTCCATTTAACATCAAATTTTGACCATTGCTTAGTTTTAGATTCACAGAAGTTAATCTCATCCATTCATTTCTTGATCAACTCTCTACCATTAAATTTATTCTAGCTAATCCAAGCGATCCATTCTAACTTTGTCACCTACTTAATCTATTTAAATCTTAATCTAACAACAAATTGTTGGTCATACTTAAATTTTGTAAATAATTTACATTTCTAGTAGCCACTTTGTTAATTTCTTAGTTTGACGTTTATTTCCATTTTGTGGCATGATATATTCTTGAGGTTCCATTTATTTATCTAATTATTCTTTAAGTTGTCTCACTTAAATAAACAATGTCATTGATGCATACTTGCATGATTCTCATAACCAAGCATAAGAGCCAAATTATGTCATAGAAGTATAGTGGCATTGAAATTCACTCGTCAATTCATTAAGATATGTAATAAACACAGTACTAGTCATATTAATATTCTTCAAAAGAAGAGATTTCAATACATGCTTAAATCAAATATAAATTTTTAACTAATCCTCGTTTTCACAATATTAATACTGGTAATTTCTCGGGTTCTACGACAAGAAGAAAGAACATTCTTATGTTTTTATACATTTATATACATGTGCGCTATATTAATATATTATTATTTATGGTGGAAATGAATTTATGCATGTTTATAGGGTGGTAGTAAGCCCCAGAGTTACTCATCATACGTATAACTTCTTTTTTTTTTTTACCTTTCGTAGGTAATTTTCAATGTGAACTCTTTGAGAACATGCAAAAATCACTTTTGACATTCCTAACATTTTTAAGCTTTCCATTTCTTTCTTATCAAGGGAAGATAGATAAATCCTAATATATGTACTGCATTAATTAATGTTGTAGAAAAATTTTGCACTAATTAATTAATATTCTATAACCCACGTTAATTACGCGTTCACAACCTAATGCTAGAGTATGAATGTATAGCTTGTGTTGTTATATTTCTTCTTTCTTCTACCAGTACCTGACATGCAGTACTATTATTAACAATAAGCACATACTGGATTTTTTTTTTTTTTTTTATCGCTCCATCTATATAGAGGCCATAAAACAAAATCAAAAGTAATAAATGCTTTTATTTTTTTTGGGCTATACGTATATGTATACATACATACATACATATATATATATATATATATTTGAATTGGAGTGGTAGGAGGGGGAAGTTTCCAATGTACAAGTCAATAATCTTTGTTTATGTCCACACGCCCTGGCATATATATATCTACTACATGTTCTGAGTGCAATCAATGGTGAGAAAAGATTAAAGTTAGCACAAATACTTTAATTAGGTTGACACGTACTACTATTAACCCGTCCTTTACCAAATCTTAATTTAACTCATAATTTTGTTTAATATATGAAGAAGAAAATTACAAAGATTGCGGTGGGAATAAAGTCGCTGCATGAAAAGATATCCAAATCTTAAAGTATGAAAAAGTCAATTAGAAAAACATTTTGTTTTTCTTTAAAAATGTGGCATGATGTCAGTGATTATACACCACTTAATATGCCCAAACATTATTTTTTTTCTAATCAAAACTGCACTTTTTCTCTCTTCGTAGGTAATTTTCAATGTGTACTTTTTGAGAACATACAAAAATCACTTTTGACATCCAAACATGTTAAAGCTTTCCCTTTCTTTCTTATTAAGGGAAGATAAATAAATCCTAATACTGCATCAATTAATGTGGTAGAAAAATTTTGTAAGAATTAATTAATTTTTTGTAACTCACGTTAATTAAGCTTTCATAACCTAATGCTAGAGTATGAATGTACATCTTGATCTTGTGTTGTTATATTTCTTCCTTCTTCTACCAGTACTTCTTTACATGCAATAGTATAATTAAAAATATGCACCATATTTTTCAATCACTCTATCTATATATAGGCGATAAATCAAAATCGAATGTAATAAATGTTCTTTTTTTTTTTTTTTTTTTTTTCCCTATGGTTCTCGGTTGATTACGTAACAGTGACGTACCCTACTAATATTCTGATGAAATGTCGACAGAAATTGGCCTTGGGAACTTACTAAGAAGCTTCGCGCTATTGGTAGCAATTAGACGCCTGCCTCAGAAAAGGTGTGGAAAAATCTTTCTATTTATTTATTTATTTATTTTTGAATACGAGAAAAGTGAACTTACCGGCCAATGAAAAAATAAAGAAAAAAATAAATAATGAGGCGGATACGTTGACCAAGCTCTATAAATGGGTCAAATTCTTTGGCTCATCATCTACATCAAAACTTTTGCTTCCATTCTCTCTAGAGCTTTAAGTCAATAACTAAAGAATGATACCTGTTCAAGCTTCTGTTACTTTAGGAGCTCTAATTATAGTTTCTCTTATCCTTCCGATCGGTTCAGGTACGGATCTTCCTCGTAAACTATACCAAGATCTACTTCTGTTTGTTTGTTTTTTTGTTTTTGTTTTTGGTTCTTTGTTTCCCAAAGGACGACAAGCAGGAGGGTCATTCGGTACACCCGATTAGGTCGGTACCCTTTTGTCTCGTCTCCGGATTTGTGCTGACAGGCCTTTTTTGTAGATGGGAGTAGCGCAGATCCAACACCAACTCTGACCATCATCAACCAATGCGACCACAAAGTCTGGCCGGCCATTTTACAGAACTCGGGGAGTCCACCGATTCCTAACTCCAGGTTCTCCCTTAAACCCGGCAAGTCAAAAAATCTAGCCATGCCGGCTAGTACTTGGTCCGGCCGCCTGTGGGGCAGGACCCGATGCAGCCACGATGACGCCGGGAAATTCTCGTGCGTCACCGGCGACTGCGGTACCTCCGTCGTCGAATGCTCCGCCGGAGGAATCACTCCGAGTGTTTCTGTGGCGGAGTTCTTCCTGAACGGCACTGCCGGAGGGCTCGACTGGTACGACATCAGTTTCGTCGATGGCTTCAATCTTCCCATGTCGGTCGCTCCGACAGATGCAACCTCCGGCGGTGGGAGCTGTTCGGTTTCTGGGTGCGACGTTGACTTAAACCGTCTTTGCCCTACGGAGCTCCGAATCACTCACAAAAGTAAAACTATGGCCTGCAAAAGCTCGTGCGACACAAGCGCGGAACCAACTTCTTGTGACCCTAAATCTTACTCCGAGAACTTCAAAAATTTGTGCCCACGCGCTCGAGTCTATGCTTCTGACAGGACTAGACTCATGTCGTGTGCCTCTCTGGCGTACGACGTCATTTTCTGTCCTTCGTCGTCCTCTCTGTCCAACAATTTCCGTTCTTCTCGGGCCAATTCTAGTGGGTAAGCGCATGCCCGTCGTTCCAAAATTTTGTGTGTTTTGATTGAAAAACTTTTTTCTTCTTCTTTTAGGAGGGGTTTTTGGTAGAGACCCATTGAGAGTCTCTACTCATAGAATCCTCTTTTAAACCATTGATACGAAATCTGTTGGTTCAGATCTGAGGGTGCACGTGATGATCCCATGCGCACACCCACATTATAACAAAGCAAGAGGAAAAAAAAAAGGACGAAGAAGAGAGAGAAAGGGGAGAGGGGAAGAGAGAGAGAGGGTGCCGGCGGGGAGAGGGCGGCCGGGGCTGGGGCCGGCGGTGGGGGGGCCGGGGGGTGGGGGGAGGCCAGGGGAGGGGGGACTGGGGTGGGGTGCGCCAGCGGGGGAAGAGAGAGAGAGGAGAAGAGAGAAGAGAAGAGAGAGAAAGGAAAGAGAGAGAGGGGCGGCTGTGGCTGGGGCCGGCGGTGGGAGGACGGGGGGTGGGGGAGGCCGGGGGAGGGGGGACTGGAGTGGGGGGGCGCCGGCGGGGGAAGACAGAGAGAGAAAGGGGAAGAGAGAGGGGGCGGCCGTGGCTGGGGACTGGGGTGGGGGGGCGCCGGCGGGGGAAGAGAGAGAGAGGAAGAGAGAGAGGAGAAGAGAGAGAAAGGGGAAGAGAGAAGGGAAGAGAGAGAGGGGACGGCCGTGGCTGGGGCCGGCGGTGGGAGGACGGGGGGGTGGGGGAGGCCGGGGGAGGGGGGACTGGGGTGGGGGGGCGCCGGCGGGGGAAGAGAGAGAGAGGAAGAGAGAGAGAGAGGGGCTGTCGGTGGGGGAGGGGGAGCTGGAGCTGGGGCCGGCGGTGGGGGTGGCCGGGGGTGGGTTGCTGGTGTCGGGATTGGATCGCCGGCGTCCGTCGCCGGCGATTAAGAAGATTTTAGATGGAAATGGTTATATGAGGTAAGGTATATGATAAATGTAGTACACTTTTGATATGTCAACCGTTCGATTAAATCTTGACGGTTTAAAAAGAGACTTTATCGGTAATATTTCTGGGAAATACTCTACCACAACCTCTCCCCTTCTTTTATTTTTTCGGTATATTTTTATTTTAGTCTCTTTTTTGGGATTGGCTTTTTTTTTTTTCCTTTCATTTTTTGGTCTTTTTTCCATCCTCGATTCTTTTTCAGTTCCTTTGCTTATTTTTTTTAGTGTTTTATCTTTTTTTTTTTCCTTCTTTCATTTTGGTCCTTCGTTCGTGTTGGTCTTTTGTTTTGGTTTCAGTCATCTTTTTGTCTTTTCTTCATGTTAGCCCTATTATTGGTTTTCCCTTAATTTTTTTCGTTATTAATAAGGGTCCGTTTGGTTCACCAGTTTGAGTTGGAATTTTAAGTTTAAATAGTAATTTTTGTTGACTTTTCAGAAAAGATAAAAAACTTTTTCAGAAAAGACGAAAAACTTTTTTAGAAAAAGACAAAAACTGAGATGAAAAGTTTGAAATGAATCAATGAAACAAACGAAACAATGTGTTTCATTAAATTATTTATTATTTTACTTTTTCTCTATTTGTATAAATTTTTTAAAACATTTTTAAACATGTCCAATTCTTAAAGATCACAACGCATGTGCATCACATATGTTTTCAAATAGTTATAATATTTTGACTAAACAATAGATATAGACCTCGTTTGTTTCGTGAGTTCAAACTCAAAATTTTCATCTTAATTGTTATCTTTTTCTGAAAAATTTTTTTATCTTTTCTGAAAAAGTTTTTTGTCTTTTCTGAAAAGTCAACAAAAATTACTATTGAAACTTAAAATTTCCAATTCAAACTCATTCACCAAACGAACCCATAGAGATTTTACCTTTACCAAATGATGATTGATGATGATGATTGCCAAATGATGATGATGATCGTTATCATCAGTTGACGTAATTAGCTGTAGTGTTCGGCTATGGTAAACGTAAGCAAAGCTAAGATATGATTAAATCACGCAGAAAAATACAGGTGGGGTATTATACATGAGGATAAAGAATATGTGTAGTTTTTTTTTTCTTTTTTCCTGTTTATAAAGTCTAGAAATACATTATTACACTCATATATATAGATATGTACATTTTTTTTTTATCAAGTTGGGTTGGTAGAAAAGAACTACACAAACGCGAGTTAGCATATCTTGATCGACAATAGGTTCAAACAAACCCAGGAATTTGAGTTGGGATGGGTGGCTGGCGCAAGTTCCTAAAGCTGTTGGTTTTGTTTCTTTTTTTTTTTTTTTTTTTTTTTTTTTGACAAATTCAGTTTCACGAAATTAAGTAGTTAATTATTTGACTGTTGTTCCAATACAGTCTAGATTAATATTATATACCAAGCGTATATTTTCAACGAAGCTAGTATTCATATATATATATATATATATATATAATTATATAATTGAAAATCAACAGGGCTAATTACTATTCATATACCACGGAAAGTTAATTAATTAATTGAATTTTTCTTTTGCTGAATAATTAATTGCTATAGATACGTGTTATACAATCTGTCCACACGACATGCTAATATTTTACTAGTCTGAGGGACGCGCTTCACGTCCCAAGCCTGTTAGTATAATTAATGTGTTTTTTTTTAATTTTTTTAATTTTTATTTTTTATGTGTGTATGTGTTTCTTTTCAAAGAAATCACGTTAAATTATTAAAGTACGATTAATAGATTTCAATAGAAATTGTTACTTTTTTTTGCCTAATAGTTTCTCGAAGACACGTAATTAAATATCCTGACTAAATTAATAATATAATTTGAGTTGGATTTAAATATTTAGCATTTGCATCTCAAAGTATAGAGATTTATAAATGAATAAATTAAAATCATAAACTCTTACATAATAATAAAAAATATATTACATGAATATATACACATGCATATTCATACATGATGCATGTTACATGCAATCAGGGGCGGAGGGAAGGGGGGGGCGAGTGGGGTCGGCAGCCCTTATTGAATTTTTTTGTTATTTGAAATCTAATTTTTACAATTTTGCCCCCACTAAAATAAAAAGTTATCAAATATAGTTCCTATTTTACCCTCATTAAAAATAAAAAATTCTCACATAATCCCTCTTAAAATTAATTCTATGTCCCCACTAATACTAAAAATTCTCACATAAGCCTACAAAAATTAAAATATCTCACATAGCTCTCGTTAAAATTTATTTTATCTTGTAAAAAAATTTAGGTATATACTCTTACTGAAATATATTTATGGCTCCGCTAATGCAGTATGAGCAATATTGTGTGTGCGAGCGTGTGTGTTTCTTTAAAAAAAAAAAAAAAGTGCAGTCATCATAAATTGAACCATCTGATGCTGATCATCATGATATATATACATATATATGTCATGACCATTAGGTGTAACATAAAATTTAAAAAAAAAAAAAAAAAAAAAAAAAACAACAACTTGAAAACAACAATCTAGTACGAATTGTTGAATAAGGTGCAAGACGACAAAAAAAGTCATGTGGATTTGAACGTAAAAGTAAATTTGAATCATTAGATTGAAAGTTGAACTACAAAAGTTTTAAAAGCTATAATATTTATATACAAACACAAATACATATAACATACATATATATATATATATATATAGATATGTGTAATTGCATATACTGATCTCTCTCTTTCTCTAATATTATAGTAATGGCCTTGGTGCAGTTTGAATACGACAAATGAGTCCAATTCTGACGAAGGTGGCAGAGTAAAGCCGTCTCCATTTTCGGTAAAATACCTGATGAAGAAGTTCCGACAACATCTCGCTATTGCAGTTGCAATACTTTCGGTACTTATTATTGGTATAGTAGTACTGATAATATGGTGTTGCAGGCGCAATCCGCAAATCTCCTTTGCTCCAAACGGCCACTGCCACTGTTTCCCGATCACCCTTTTCAACTTTAATGCCTAAATAATTAATAACTTAATTTTTATTTTTATTAGTTAGTATACGTAATTAGTTTGTTGATGTTGATATTTGAGCTTGTACTCTATGAACATTACCTGTAGTGGCACATCCTAACAGTGTCTCTCTCAGAAGAATGGCACGTGTTAGCTTTTTAATTACGCAATACAATTTTCTTTGATAATTGTTCACCAACTAGATAGTCAAGATATTTCTTTAATTCAGAACTTGATAAAAATATATTCTACATATTAGAACATACATTTTTTATAAATATTTTTATAACATATAACATAACTATTTAATATAACGAATAAAATAAGTAATCATTTAACAACATTTATCTTATTTATTAAGATCGATAATTTATGCGTGATTGATGTTCGTATAATCAAATAAAGTATGTGCGAAATAGATGTATCAGAAATATATGAAAACACATCACTTAGTGTACGAGACACAATTATTCGAAATTGTACTGGATGACTTTCTCACATTTATGGACGCCTTGAAATAGATTTTCTCACGATTTAAATAACGATTTTATATTCAACTTACTTCTTTTTCCTTATTTAAATAGTTACTCGTGTATGAGATAACGTCTTCTCACATTGATAGAGCCGCTCAATATTTTTTATTGCTTTGATCATGCTTTCCTTTGACGCCTCTTTTTGACAATTTATAGCCGCTCTATATGTCTTAATCGCCTTGACGAAATCAGTTTATAGCCACCAACTTATTTAAGATAAGGTCACAATTCGTTGGTCAAACGTCCATTCGGATCTAGATATAAAAATAGCTCTAGCGCTAGTTCTAGTTCTAGAATAGTCTCTGTGTGTGTGTGTGTGTGTGTGTGTCATGCTATGACGTAACGTAATTTTTCTATGGTGAGTGACGTTGACAAATGGGAACATATAATGACAGAGGTTTGGTACTTACGTACGCATTCATTGGATATATCCTTTATCAGAGATTTTGTAATTCCCTTCATGAAAGCCCAAGCCCTCACGTGATTTTCTTTTTATTTTGTGCATGGATTTTCACGTGTGTTGGGCTCATCTTCACCACTGCCAAACAGACAAACTTAAGGATTTATTTGATTTAACTACTTTTAACTCTAATTAAATTATTTTTTTTCTCAATTTCTGTCTTTTTATTAAAAGCTAACAAAAAAATTAGAATTAGTTTTTGAAAAGTTATGTTCAGGAGGTCAAGAATCAGCACGTTAATAATTTGTAGACAATCGAAATGGTAGGTTTAATTTAGTTGACCAAGTTTTCCACCCAAAAAAAATTTTAGTGACCAAGTTGGTGCGTATACACACAAACAATCCGTAATAATTGGAAAAATAATATTGCAGTTTTTATAGGCCTTTTTTAAAAGAGTAATATTGGAGGTTTTAGTTATAAATAAATAATATTGGAGTTTCTACGGTAAAAATCGTAATTATGATAAATAATTTAATTACAAAGTATACGTTTATGATATAATTACATCAAAAAATTTTATAAATAAATATTTTATTTACCTCACACTTTTTTAAAATATACTAGCAAAATTAGGTTGGGTGGTCTTTTTAGTGACCTAATTTAATAGATGGTTCAATTTTTTTTTATTTACCAAAATAACCTGATAAGTGCACAAAAATGCACTTTTTGATGCTTTTAATTTAATTTAACCCAAGCCTAATTTAATAGATGGTTCAATTTAATAGATGGTTTAATTTTTTTTATTTACCAAAATAACCTGATAAGTGCACAAAAATGCACTTTTTGATGTTTTTAATTGCTTAATAAAATGAGTTTAAATTAAATATTTCATGATTTGTATGCAAAATTTTAGATTGAAAATATTTAGTTTTAATTTAATTTAATTTATTTTTTTGGTTTATTTCGAAGAAGCTCACAAATGGGCCATTAAACAAAGGAAAAAGAAGCAAATTTCAGCCCCATTAACGCAAGCCTAATCAACTGCCTGAGAAGCTGCCCAACCAAGCTAGATCAGCCGCAGAGCCGCACCAGCAGCCGCGTCAGACATGGGCCCCACGATGTTTCTTCTCTAGCCTACCTATTCCGCACGAGTCAGCTATACGCGCCAATCGGGGCACTAGTTCTTCTCCAGCACCCATTCCACTCGCACGCTTCTACTTTTCGCGTGGGTCCCACGTTTCTAGAAGCTGACATCAGCATCCCCACTTCTCCCAATACGTGCGTGACATGTGGCATCTGGCCTAACTTGTCTTCCACGAACCCAACATATATGGTCCCATTTTCTCTTCAACGTCAAAAACCTCCCCACTTTATATCAGATTTTCAATACTTCTCTTACTTATCAAAGCAATGTTTTCACGAAATTGCATTGCTTTTCAGCTGCGTCTTATCATCCCAAAACTCTCTAAATAAGGGAATCAGTCAAGGCTTTTGGGGTTGTTTTCATACGGTGTATTTTTGAAGACATATTTTTCTTCATTTTTTTAGTTTGTCTTGCAATTTATTTTCATATATATACTTTCTCTCTAGAATTTGCGAAAAAGATAAGCAAACCATAGGCTAATTCTTCTATTAGTGAGGTTAGAGATGAAATTATATATTGAGGGTTCCACTTGTGATATCGATTATCTTGTTTTGTAATGTTTACATTTTAAATGAATTCAGTCTTTTTTATTCTCATTTTTTTATTCCAAAATATTATATACCTTATTTAATATAAGTATCAGTCTTGCTTTATTTATGTAATTTAGTCACATAATTATTTTACTCAAACTATTTTATAAGTTATTTTTTACTGTAAATTGCTACAAAAAGTATTTTTTTGATTTAAGATAACTTGTAATAATAATCTTTTGGAAATCAAATGTGAAGACTTTCGGGAGCTTAAAATCCATATTTTCCAATTGCGTATTTGAGATGTGAAACACGCAATTGAGTTATTGATGAATCGCTTTTGCAATTAGAATACAAAATACATGAAGGATTCTTAAAGCCTTACTGTTTTTCTCTGGTTGAAGTCTCGAAATTGCATTTTCTCTTTTAATTTTTACAAACAAAAATATCAAAAAATATTTCTCTCTTACTTTTCTCTAATTATTCACTTTTCTAATGTTCTTATTCTGCTAACGTTTTCTCGGTTTCTATCACCTCTCAATGGATTCGACCACTCAATCTAATTATAATTGACTGCTTTAGAAAGATAGTTTGGGTGTAACAAAATGGCCATTTGTCATTTTTTTTAAAATTTAGTCAATTAATAATTGATTAATGGTCAATTAGTAATTGTGATTTACGTTATGGTCAATATGATTGATTGAAAGTCCATAACTGATTGATGATATTAACTATATTATGTGGTCAATCATTGATTGATCATTTAAGAAAATTGATTAACTATTTTAGGAGGAAAAAAAGGACATTTTAATGTTTGGCATAATTAATCACTGATTGATCCGAAAATTATTGATTTTGGTTATCAGCAATCAATGATTGATTATGATTAATCAGTAGTTGATTATAAAAATTGATTATTTATATTATGGTCGATCAGTAATTTATTGATAGTCAATCAGCGATTGATCATGATTATACCAATGGTCAATCAACGATTAACTATACAATAGAGTCAATCAGTAATTAATTATTTACAAGATTGATTGACCATTGACCATTCTACCAAAAAAAAAAATGGTCTTCTAACTAATATTTAAAAACTTTGTCATTTATTGAAATAAGGTCATTTAGCTATAAATCCCAATATACTATTCTGATACTTCAAAGTTCTTTCCTTTTTGGCTATTTATGTGCCCATTTTCATTGTGGTTATTCATTGGTGTACGTCTCGAATTATACAGGTCCACACTAATTGATGCAAATTATTCAAAGATATTTTTGTATTTGTGCCGTGGGCACTTCTGAACTTTTTGGTTTTACTTCGTCAAAGTGATATTGTTTAACAAGCAATTTTGAGAAAGCAATATTCAATATCAGAGACCAGATGATATCAAAATAAAATAAAATTTTTAATAAAGTAGTACTACTACAAAAGAATATTAATAAACAAGATTCCCATACAAAATAAGAGCGACTCCTGTTTTGAAAATTTAGAGAGCACTTCTCAAAGTTTTGAGTATCAGTTAGCAAGCAACCTGAAATCAATGCGACCCAAACTCTCGGGATCCACATGAGACCTGATGCAGCACACAATCAGCAAGTTTCCCTTTGTTAATTAGTTTCCCATTCTTATTAATAGTTTCCTATTTTGTTAGAACTATTGTCTAAGTTACCTACTTACGTTTTAAACTTAGTTTCCTATTCTTAGTATCATGTACTCTATTTAAGTTTTCTGATTTGAATTCAATGGGCAATCTCAGTAATATTTTCTCACAGTTATTATCAATCTTTTTCCTTCAATTTGGGTTCTTGCTTGTTTCGTTTGAAACACCTATTCCGCTGCACCAAGACCAAAGACAAAGCATGCTGATCTTGATCAATAAATCCTGTCATAGGAAACATACAAATGAAGTGCAAACCAGAGACAATCTTGGTCTTGAAGAAGCTATTTTTTGCACAAAAACCTGGATTGTTGTCAGTTTGGCATAAAGAAGATCTCAAGGGAGAGAAGAAAGCAACATTAATTAAAATTAATCTCACATAAGAAAAACACGTGATGCAAAATGAAATAAATAATCCCAAACAATATCTATTTATGGTGATGTTAGCAGGTCTTTATCAATCTCAAAAGCAGAGTAAAGTGTACAAAACTTGGGATAAAGCAAAAGTAATACCAAATACTTCATCACAGTCATCTTGATGACTCTCACAACAATGAAATAGATTTCGACAATTAATATTGCAAATCACAAGGGCTTTTACCCGAAAAAAGGAAGGTACCATTTGTAGCTACCATGTCCACAATCTCAAATGGTGGACTCTGAAGATCAGTAACCAAACACTAAATCATGAAAACCGTCAAAGCCACAAAACAAGTTGCTAAAATCTCTGTCACCTTTATTTTACTAAATGAAGACCTAGCCGGCAACATATGAATTGCTCCGCACAAGATGTCGAAGATTTAATCAAGTGGAAGAGAAACAGAGATCAAGAAGAGGTAATTGGTTTGGAGAGAGAACTCATATATTAACTTTTGGAGTTGGTTGATTAAAATAAAGTACTAGACTCCTCTAAACTTAAAAGAACTAAAGCCCTCACTGCCTCACACAAACAATTCTGCGCACTTGTGCAGAAGACAATATACCTCAATTACATACTAACCCAAAATTTTTAAAGAAAAACCCATGAAACAGTCCTTTAACACCACTCCCATTGAATTATGAGGGAAACTTAGAACAATTAAGAAAGATGGTTTGACTACAGATGATTTCATTTCCAAATTCAAGGAGATCTGTGATCAACTCTCAACCATTGGTTTTTCTGTCTCACCGAGAGAGCAAATTTTATATCTTTGTAATGGTCTGGGTGCTGAGTATAATTCCTTTGTCACTGGGATTAGTTTTATGATTGGTGAACCCACTTTGAAGGACATTCATAGTACGCCGATGAGCTATGATTACCGCCTTAAGCAACAAAACGGGTCTGAGTATATCAACTTTCCTCAAGCCAAGGCATTTTGATTCCGGAAAGAACCATCCATATAACTAAAAGAGCACCCAACAAAACCAATTTTACAAACATTTCTTTCCTCAACCTCAACCCATGTTTCCAACAAGACCAACTAATCCAAATTACAAATCTCACTTCACCAAACCACAGGGCAGCATCCTTGGAAAGCCACGAGGCTCTTTCCCTGGCCAGTTGCCAACGCAAAACCTTCCTCAAGCCAATCCCAAACCGAAATGTCTAATCTGTAATAAGATAGGACATTCTGCTCTTGAACGTTATCATCATGCAGATTATATCACATGTCCTTCCTCTAAACAGTCGTCTATGTCTGCGTATGCCTCACTTGCACAGCTCTACTATCAAGCTCCTGTATCTGCTATGATGGCAACGACAATTTCATAATCTCCAATGCCTGATGAAAATGCTTGGCTCATGGACTCGGGAGCCACTCATCATCTGACGCCGAAGCTGACTCACAATTTCAAAATCTTACTCCCTATCTGTTTGATCATGTCATGGTAGGAAATGGTAAGCTTCTTCATATCCTTAATACTGGGAACATTGCTTTACCTTCACACCATAAACCAATCATATTAAAAAATGTCCTACACACACCTACCATCACTAAACAACTCACTAGTGTCACTCGTTTACGCACTAATAATCAAGCCTTCATTGAGTTATATCCAAACTTTTTTCTTGTGAAGGACCAAGTTTCGGGGAAGGTTCTTCTTCAAGGTCTTGTTCATGATGGTCTTTACAAGTTGTTCACACCTTCATCACATATCAATTCTACTCCTCAAGCTCAAGCTCTCCTTTCCAGTTCAAATAAACCATCCTTTTTCACAACCGCTTGGGACACCATTTTTCTAAAATTGTTCACGCTGTTCTTAAACTTTGCAATGAACCTAGTTCTTTATCTTCCACTTTTGTAATTCTTGCCAATTAGGCAAATGTCGTAGATTACCTTTTTCATTGTCAAATTCTTGTGCCGCCATACCTTTTGAGTCAGTACAATCGGATTTATGGGGTGCTTCCCCTATTTTGGTTGTTATTGATATGCATTATTTCATTTTATTCATTAATATTTCTCTCGTTTCTCATAGTTATACTTACTTAAAACAAAATATAATGCTCTTCCCATATTTAAGAACTTCAAAGCTTTGATTGAACTTCAATTTGAAACCAAACTAAAACCAGTTCAATCAGACGGGGGTGGCGAGTATAGACCACTGGTCTTCTTCATTGAGTCTCTTATCCACATACACCACAACAAAATGGCCAGGTCAAGAGGAAAAATAGATATGTTGTAGAAACTGGCCTAACCTTATTAGCTCACTCTTCGGTTCCTCTTTCTTTTTGGCGCTATGCTTTTCAAACTGCTACTCATTTAATCAATTAGCTTTTTACTCCTATTCTTCAAAACAAATTCCCATATGAAACTCTAAATCACAAGCTACCTAATTATGCATCACTCCAAATCTTTGATTGCTTTTGTTTTCCCTTCATTCGACCCTATAATCGTCATAAACTCCAATTTCGTCCTACTAAGTGTGTTTTCTTATGGTACGGCTCAATGCATAAGGGGTATCTATGTTTTGATAGAGTTTCGAGTCGTCTGTACATAACTCGTGATGTTGTTTTTAATAAGTTTGCTTTTCCTTTTGCTTCTTCCTCTCTTTCAACTCCTATTCATTCTCCTATCTCTCATTCTAAAGACACATTTTCTCTTCCCTTCACTCAACTTTTCTCGTCATCTTTACCTACTCATTCCTCTCACTCGACTCCACCATCATCTATCACCTTGTCTCCTACCTCTCCACAATTCTCTTCTAAAATATCAACCTCTTATTCTCCCTCCACTACTATTAACCATTTCTAACCAATCAACCACCCATCTCACCACCTATCCCTTACCACCATCTCACTTGGCAATGCTTCTAGTATTAATATGGATATTTTGCAACCTCTTGTTTCTCTTCCTGGTACATCAATCCACCAACCTCCAGAAGATACTAATCAACATCACACGGTTACACGGTCCAAGCTTGGCATTTTCAAGCCTTGAACATTTGTTGCTCTATCCTCTTTTGATTCTTCTGAGCACCATGAGCCTTCATCTTTCAACCAAGCCAGCTTGTGTTCCCAATGGATTCAAACAATGCAAAAGGAGTATGATGCCTTACTTGCCGATAATTCTTAGATTTAGTTCCTCCATCATCTGTAATGAAGATTATTGGCTCCAAATGGATTTACAAGATTAAACTTTTTCCTGATGGATCTATTAAGTGCTACAAAGTTTGTTTGGTAGCTAAGGGTTATCATCAATGGAGTAGATTACTTTGAGACCTTCAGTCCCGTACTCAAACCTGCCACCATCAGAATCATACTTACATTGGCTGTCTCTTTTCGGTGGTCCCTGAAGCAATTGCATAATGCATTTCTCAATGGTGACTTAGAAGATGAAGTATTCATGGAACAACCACCAGGTTTGTTTCGACCACAAATCCAAACTATGTCTGCTGGCTCAAGAGAGCTCTTTATGGTCTTAAGCAATCACCCCGTTTGTGGTTTCTAAAACTCATTTCTTGCTTACTACAGTGGGGTTTTCAGAGTTCCAAGGCTGACGCTTTGATGTTCATTTTTCATAACTCAAATGTCCATCTTATTCTACTTATCTATATGGATGACAGAATTGTTCTAGGCAACAACACTCAGGCCATTGACTCTCTTATTGGGTTACTGCATAAACAATTTCCTCTTTATGATCTTGGTGATATGTCCTTTTTTCTTAGTATTGAAGTGTTCTGTGATGATCATTCTCTTCTTCTTATTCAGTCCAATACATTAGAGACCTTCAACACAGAGCTCACATGGATGATTGAAAACCCGTCCCCACTCCCATGTCCTCGAGTTGTCCAATCTGTCTCTATGATGGTGAACCTCTTTCTAATCCTACTAAATATCGAAGCATTGTTGGTGCTCGTCAGTACTGCACTTTAACTCGCCCAGATATTTCATTTGCAGTCAACAAATTTTGTCAGTTTATGCATCATCCCACCACCACTCATTGGCAAGCCATCAAGCTTATTCTGCGATATTTGAAGTCCACCATTTCTTTTGACATTTCTATCCAACCTTCGTCTGATATCTCCCTCACAGCTTTCTCTGATGCTGATTAGGCCAATTGTCCAGATGATAGACGTAGTACAGGTTGCTATTGTGTATTCATTGGCCTTAATTTGATTTCCTGGTCATCTATAAAACAGAATGTTGTATCACGATCTAGTGCTAAATCCAAATACCGGGCTTTGGCTGATGCTGCTGTTGAAATCTCTTAGATGCAACCGATTCTTCAGGAGCTTATTATGCCGCTTTGGGCACCCTCACTTCTCCTCTGTGATAATATCAGTGTCACATATTTAGCTGCCAAGCCTGTTCTTCATGCTCGTACCAAAGATATCGAGATTGATCATCACTTCTTTCACGACAAAGTAATGCAACATCAGCTTCTAGTGACAGAAGTTCTTAATGATCTAAACATGCTTTTAACAATCCTAAATAGCAATTAGATCAATGAGAAATAAAATTGGATCAATAAAAAAAAATGTACCTCCCGCTATTGTCGTTTTCAACATTCAAGGTTATGGATAAGTGTTTCTTTTGGGGTTATAGTTCTTCTAAACCCTCACTCTCTCTCAGCAGATTGTGTATTTCGATTCTAAATGAGAAAGCAAGCTTAGGGTACCAAAACCGAATTGCTATATCCCCTTTTATAGACTCTTCCCATCAAAGAATCATTCTCAGACGCGCATATTTAGTGGACGAAAATCTCTGAACGGTGTTTCCATTGTTACCAAGATTTTTGGAAAATCCGTTGGAAAATTCAAAAACAGAGAAAATCTAATCAAAACAGAAAAAATCTAACATCTAGTTCATCACGTCTCTTCTGATGAGCAGATTGCTGACGTTTTCACTAAAGCTGTGCCAACCTCCAGTTTTCTTGGATTCGGAAGCAAGCTCGTTGTCCTCACTTCTCCAGCTCCACCTGTCAGCTTGAGGGGGGATGTTAAGACTCAGTGTATTGTTAGTTTGGTCTTTTTTTAATACATCTTGTAAGGTTTCTTCTGTGTGTTTAATTAGCTTAATTATTCTGGTTAGTTTGGTCATGTAGTATGTGGACACGTGTATAGGCCTTCTTATTCCTTTAGTATAAAACGAATTATATGGATCCCTGGAATAGTGCAACCAGAATCCTTTATTCTCCTTCTTCTTCTTCTTCATCTTCTCTTAATACTGAATTCTATCTGCACTGGACATAAAAATTCTTAGCTCTGCTAATTTATTCAGCAAAGAGAAAGGGACAAAGAGAGCAACCGCATTGCGAAACTCCATGAGAGAAAAAGACGCAAGCTCGTTCTTCAAATCTTGAGAGAGAAACCTTTTGTCCTTGGCTACTAAAGTGAGAACAAAATTCCAATGAAAATGTCAACAAACAGATTAGAGAATAGAGGTTTTGCTATTTGGGGCTAAGAAGAGAGAGAGAGTAAAGTAATGGAAGCACAGCTCGGCTTCTTACTAAAACGAAACCCAAAATTTTGACAACAGTCCTTGCAAGTAGCTGAAGCAGACAGTAAGTTCGAATAAAAGTGAACAAGTTTTTATCCTTTCTTTATAGGAATTATGCGGAATGGAAAGAAATAGTAGTATATGGTAATTATGTAAATAAATAACACATCAGTGGCATATTGGAAAACAAGCCTCTGTTAATGGTTGCTTCCGCTTCGTTCCTCCTTCCCTCTCTCTCTCTCGTCCAATGGTTGCCTTTTCTCTCCCCTCTCTCTCTCTCTCTCTAAACGTAATATATTGATGCATGAACATATGTAACATAAATATGTGGAGCTTCTAACTTTCAAATGACTTTGTCAAATTGCTTTCCAGTGGGTGGTTAAGTGTATTATTCTCTTGTTATTAAGGCCTGACTTCGAATCCTCCTCGCCACTAGACTTCAACTTCTTCCCATATAACTTCTTTTTCAAAAATAAAAAAATAAAAATAAATAGGAACGAGATCTGGGCAAGATCTTCTAATAAAATATGCCTACGTTTGGTATTTAGATTCAACTCCAACTAAACTGTAGTTTTTTATTTTAATTTTTATCTTTTTTTAAAAAGTCAACAAAATTTATTACTAATTTTTAAAAAGCCAACCAATTCAAACTTAAAAATTTTATTTCATTTCAAATTCAATCCAAATATCAAACGAACTCAGTAAAATAAGATATAGGACTTATTCAATAGTACCATGCTTGTTTCTTACTCGGAGTTATTATTTATTTCGGTTCAAATGTTCTTAATTAAGATTACTTTAACCATATATTTATTACGGGTAGCAAAAATCAACTATTCTCTTTTATCATTTGACCAAGCTTTTAGTTAAAACGGTTTCTTTTAATCATGAAGGAAAATGTAAATGACATCGTCGATATTTTTACGACATTATCCATGTTTTAAAATCTCGATATAGATAAGAAGAGAAGGATATTTTTCCTCAAAGTATCCGTAAAATATCTACAATATCCAAAAATATCTCCAATGCTGTGAATATCTATGAATATCTGGGATATTTTGGATATTTCCACAAAATGTCTAAATTCTCGTAGAAAAATTTTTACTTCTGTAAAATTTCAACTTTGTCGCATGTTTCATTAAAAAAAAAAATCAATAACATGTGGCAAAGAAAAAAAATCAAAGGAACACAATGTGACACAATTATTGACTCGTCAAATGTTTCTCTTGCTCAAACTTATATTCATGAGATTCTTCACGTTTCTTTCTATAAAGTTTTCACCTTTATGTCATAGACTCATATAGAGGTAATATTTTTTTTTACTATTTATTCATCCGTTTAAATTATTATTGCTTCTATTCTAAAACAATTATTAAAAAAAATTCCATCCGATATTTTATTATTTAACCTATTGTCTTGTTCAAAGAATAGTGATTTTTCACATTTTCTTATACAAAGACCTTTATTTTATAGACTCATATAGATATACATGAAGTTATACTATTTATGCATTAGTGTGAATTATTGTTGTCTCTATTCCAAAATAACATTAAAAAAATACCTCTCATTATGCAGAGTCGTTGTATTTTTGAGCTACTTCAATATTCACTGGTCATTATAAGAACTATAATTTTTTTCGTAGTTCTTATCCTTTTTTTTCAATTTGTACCCTATTATCTTTATATATATATATATTTAAAAAAGTGTTGTTATCCTAATTTTCAGCAGGAATTCAAGGAGAGTATCTATTATAAATAAATAAGATAACTTTGTTATGTTCCATTAATAATTGTTTTAATCGATAAAACTAACTTGATTTGTTAATGGTGAGACCCCCACCTCAGTAGGATTCTCACCCCCCACCTCACATCATGAGGTTGGTGGCGGGACCTACCTTTTAGAGAGTGCCGAGTTGGATTTCATGATGTGGCCTAGCATACACGTCCTAATTTAATTTACGTGGGTCCACCAAATTAATGCAAAGTTTAGAAGATTTTGTGATATTTTATTTTTCTGTTTTTCGTTTGTCATTGATTGTGTGTGTGGCTATAATGGGAGCAGGGTCAGGAGGATTTTCGTACTTGCAGGGGCCTATGTGGTGGGCTGGGATGATAGCGAGTAAGTTCTATTTTTACCTAGTAATTTTCTTTTTGGAAACCTCGTTTAGAAAATTCACTATTTTTCACTTTTCTTTCTTTAATTCATTCATGCCCTAACATTGTGGAAATTTTCCTTTATGTCTTACCTTGAGTTTATGGTAATGAAATCTTGCAATACTTCTGTTCTTATTTCTCTTTGGAGCACAAAAATAATCTATCTATTCTCTTTCTCTTTGGGGTGTGTGTGTGTGTTTTTTTCCCCCCTCATTTTTAATTTTTGGTACATATTTAAAAATATAGTGTTATATTTGAATAATTATTCGGAAAATCAATGTCTGATCTCATAATTTTTTATTTTATTTTATTTTATTTTTTTCCCTTTTGGTATTCTATTATGATCTCCATCCATCGATCTTGATAAAAATTTCAAAGAATAGTCTAATTCATACGGATTCAGATTTTCTGTCTAATTTTAATGTCTCAAATGGTGGTTAACCATTCATATTATGCCACAGTATTAATAAAAGTTATAATTTAAAATTTTAAGCATAATATATATTTGATTAAATAATCATGTCATAACATGGCTGGTTAGACATCATTTTGAAACACATAAAAATTAAACATGTGATTTGAGTCCTATTTTTAAAATATAAGCCCAAATTAAGGGGACACTGTTCTAAATTTTAATTTTCGTCCTTTTTTTTTTCCACTTTGTCGCGTTAAAGGAGATTATTTGTACATATAAAGATCTTCTTCTCCAAGTCAACGTTGACTTTTTTGTGGGGGGGGGGGGGAGGGATAGCCAATTTTGCTGCTTATGCATATGCTCCAGCAATTCTTGTGACTCCCTTGGGTGCTCTGAGTATAATTCTCAGGTATTCAACATTTTGTCATTACATTATTTATTAATTTAAAAGAAGCTTTTTTCATGAACCATTTTAGTTGAATTAATTAAACAAGTTAATTACAAATGTCTTTATGGGGAAAATCCTGTGTTCAAGTATAATCATATGACAATCCTGTTATGCAGTGCAGTGCTTGCTCGTTTCATTTTAAGGGAAAAATTGCATATCTTTGGCGTGCTCGGTTGTATTCTCTGCATGGTCGGTTCGACGAGCATCGTTTTACATGCTCTGCAGGAGGAGGTTACAGATTCGGTCAAGCAAGTGTGGCACCTTGCTACAGAGCCAGGTATTCGATTTTCCTAATTTTAATCAACCATTAGATCTATCATAATCAGTGATAAAGTCACATTATTATAAATGAGGACATGTGCTCTCACTTACCTTTTGAGATTCTCATATCTACGTGTCCTCGTCTTACAAGAAAATCCACTCAATAAATGAAATATGTCATTGTGCTCCTTTTTTATAAGAAAAGTTATAAATGTACCAGTACTACCACATAACAATTAAAATAAACAACTGTAAAAAATTTCTGGCTCCGTCATTTGATGTATTTTGGTATTCAAAGTATGTGGATTGAATAGGTGGTTATTTGTCACCATATTGTCTCTAAAGTTGATGGAATTGCATAATTTAAAATATGAAAATGATTTAATCTTCTTATCATAATTATTACCAAGTTAATCAAGCTTTTATTTTTCTGTCACTAATTTTATAGGACATGCTAGCTTAATAGAAAATAGTTATAGTTCTACAGATTTGAATGCTATATTCCAAGTTTCTGTTTCTGTCAACAGGTTTCATCGTCTACACAGGTATAGTTTTGGTCGTAGTTGTGGTGCTAATCTTCCGGTATGTTCCGCGCTACGGAAAGACCCACATGGTGGTCTATGTTGGAATCTGTTCTCTCATGGGTTCGCTAACGGTTTGTGATTTCTTCGTTTTCGGTTCTTCGTTTCTTCCGTTGCGGAAATTGTCTATTTTAGTTCTTAATTTTTTTTTCTTTTTATTGTTCTATTTGTAGGTAATGAGTGTGAAGCATTAGGAATTGCATTGAAGCTGACATTTGAAGGATCAAACCAGTTTATTTATTTCCAAACATGGATTTTTACCGTGGTAGTGACAGGCTGTTGTCTTTTGCAGATTAACTACTTAAACAAGGGTTTTTTTTTAATAATGATTTTGCACGTTAAAATTTTTTCCTATCCAACGGATTTCGAATTCTGACTTTGATTCATCTTTTCAGGCATTAGACACCTTTAATATGGCGGTTATATCTCCAGTGTACTACGTTATGTTTACGACGTTCACCATCCTTGCAAGCATGATCATGTTTAAGGTGATTTTGACAAATTCGCTTTCTCTAGCATTCGGAATGCTTTTTCTAGCTAGTATATTTCTCATCGGCTTCTCTTAAGATGATTCGGCTTATGAATTTCATTGTCTTGTAACCAAAATGCCCTGCTCTATGCACTAGAAAGTACAATTATTTTTAGTCCATGATGGATTATAAGTTTATTTTACGCTAATTTGAAATAATCCATAATTATTATTCATGTAAATCAAACTCACTCATGAAATATTCGATTCATCAACATTTCACGTATCTTATACCTAAATTAGGGCTGGAAATTTCGGACACGACACGAGAACGATACGTAATAAATGGGTTTGGACCGCACGATTAATAATTGGGTCGAAATTGGGTCGACACGTTTAACACGAAAATAAATGGGTCGGAAATGGGCTGACACGATTAATACGTTTAACACATTTATGTTAGAATTTTTAAATTATTCGTTAGAATTTTCAAATATATTCGGACATGACACGGTAACACGACACGAGAACGATACGTAATAAATGGGTTTTGACCGCACGATTAATAATTGGGTCGACACGTTTAACACGAAAATAATGGATCGGAAATGGGCTGACACGATTGACATGTTTAACACGAATTGCCAGGCCTAACCTAAATGTTCTAGAATTTATTACTGTCATTTCTGATATAGTTGAAAATTTACTGCTAGCAGTCTCATCTTATGCTCTTTATTTATTTTTTTCCCCCTTCTTGGGTGGCATTTCTTTTGTTACCAACAATAGGACTGGGATACACAAAACAGAGCGCAGATTATTACTCAACTATGTGGTTTTGTAACGATTCTATCTGGCACTTTTCTCCTTCACAAAGCCAAGGATGTGAAATGCTACACCATCGGACTCCCCAGTTTTTCAGAGTCCGAGCGATCCTAACCAACGACGGAGTTCTGAACATTGAAGCAAATATTGAAATTTAGCACCATTCTTTCAGTCTCGTCTCCCTGTGACCCCTACAACTTTCAGAATTTAACTTGACAATTTGTTAGTCATGCTAAGAAAAGGGTTGAAGCTAGAAAGAAATTACAAGTTCTTAGGTGAAAGATTATTCTTTGTTCTTAGAAAGTAACATAAATTTTGTGAATAGGATTTGTCTAATTATTGTGAAGTTTTGATGATGATGATTGTTTTAAGTTAAAATAGTAATTTCACGTTTCCTAGGCCTTTTTTTTTTTTTTTTTAATGTCGATGAATTTCATTAGCGAAAGATTGTAGCTTTTCTGTGTTGAGCTTAGACCAGTGATAAAAGAAAAGACAAGAAAAGAAAATACAGGAGAACCTTAAAAGATATTTCTGAAATATTATGTTCTAGTTTTTCTCGGATTTTGACATTTTGTTATGGAATTGGCCGTTCGGTCAGAGCTCATGTCCCTCCAACAAAGTTTGTGGTTATGCCCCACCTTCAAAACTGGCAGACCCATTTTAAAATTAGTATTGTATAACAAGCATAGAGTGGAGATACATAGAAATTCAATACAATAAAAAATCATCACCTCATTTCTTGTTCAGGGAATAGGGTAGTCCACTTTCTTATTAGTTATGCTTTGTCTAATTTTGTTCATTCCTTTTGAGATGTTTCTACTCCTCATTTATTAGTACCTTTGTAAGGGATTGCAATCGATTTTTTTTTTTTTTTAATACCAATCGAATTTTTACTAAGTATTGTAATTAAAAAAAATCCTAACTTTATCTAGATAATTCAATCATAAGAATGAAAATAATATATATATATATATATATATAAAATTAAAATAAATGATAACGAAGACAAATTAGAAAATAATTTGAGAAGAAATCAATATGAAAAAAGTCTAAATGTTCGATTTCACCTAGCCATTAACTATGTCATTCTAGGCCAATTTATTACTATCAATTTTTTCTAGTTTAAAAGCCAAAGAATCCTAATCTAGTCAACTCCTTCTTCTGAGTGCCACGCTAAAAATATTCTTAAAACCTAATTTTGATATCCTTATAAAAACCAAGAAATTAAGAACTCATTATGATCTATGATTCTCTTTAATTGATTTCAAAGGAATTCTAGGTCTCCCCAACTCTAAAGAAGCCTAAGTTGTATAATCTCTTAACAATATTTAAAATTCCCTCTCTTGAGTACCGGATTCTAAATATAAAATCTCCTTATTCATGGCCAATAAATTAGAAGTATTAAAAATGAGATAACACAAATAAACTAAATGAAAAACCTCTTAAAATAAATTGGCAATAATATCAAGTGCCGGCTACATCTCTCCTCTAGAATAAGAAAATTAGTTCATGACGAAATTTAAATAAACACAAATGATGTACTAAAACATCGAAAGAAAAGGAAAAGAACTAGAGAGCGAAGTTGAGTTAAGCTTCTCTATCTGTGGAATTCATCATCTTCTTCTTCGTACCCTCGATTCTCTCTCTAAGATTGCTTCTCAAAACACTGCCAAAAGATTGCTTTCTTGTGTCCCCAACACATCCTTTTATAGGTTTTAATATTATTAAAAAAAAAAAAAAAAAAAAAGGGACAACTTAGAATACAAGGATTTTTAAGAATTGGAAACTAACTAATTGGGCGAGCATTTCTTACTCTTCACTTTCCCGCCTTGAAAGCTTCAGTTTTCATTTTTTTTTTCTACAAAAGAACAAAAAGAGAAACAAAAACACATAATAATATCTATAATTAGGAAGTTACTAATTAAAAAAAAATTCAATAAGTAGGTACAAAATCAATCCATCATTACGTAATTTAAATTAAATTAGATATATCCATCATTTTAATTCAAAATAATATATTTTTGAAAAGATTTAATTTTAATTCATTTTATTTAACAATCTATTTATTTTGAGTTTATTTTATTTTTCTTTATTTTCTCTTTCCTTTTCCTTTTAACTCTCTCTCTCTCTCTCTCTCTCTCCTCTCTTTCTCTCTCGCCCCTTTAATTTTACCTCTTTTTCTTTCTTTTCCTTTCTCCCGCAGGTCCAGCTCATCTCCCAGGTGCGTCATGTTTGGGCTTCCACAAAGCCAGCCATGCACGAGAATGGGCCCTTGTCTTCAGCCCAGTTTTAGCTAGCGGAGCATGGATAACTTGAATGGGCTTCCACAGGTTAGCGAGAATGGGCTACCACAGTTTTAGCCCATTTTTAGCGAGAATGGGCTTCCACAAATTAGTCTAGACACTTTGACAAGGCTAGTGATGAATTTGTATGTAGAATGACTCAATTTGAGTTAGATTTTCATTTGTTTTGTAAAGTTTATATATTTTAGTGAATTGAATCTCTTAATCTCATTTTTCTATTTTTATTCAAAACATTTTGACCAGTTTGGTGCACAACATTGGAGAGGATAATGAACCGAATAGGATGAGGAATTTTAATCTCTTGTTTGGTGAATTAGAAAAAAAAAAAAAAAAAAAAGGAGTAACTGGAATGAAGTTATCCGATTCATCACCTAATCCCTAAGAAGGGGTTTTAGTTATCCTATGCAAATCTCCATCTTGATAGTAATAGCTACACCTTCTGTTCATGTCTTTTGCGCCCATGTTAGTGTCACATGAGGAATTTTTAACTTTCTCTCTTCCATATTTTTGGTTTTGCATCTCTTGTTTGTTTTTGTTCGGTTCGTGAGAAAATTCAGGTGAAGAATAATGATAAAGAAATTGGAGATTCTGTTGTATGTGAATAAAGTGGAGTTTCTGTTGATCCAATGATCGTCAATTTTAGGCTTTATTTGCTGATGAAAGTAGAAGTTTGCGTCGAATTAAAATTTAGATCTATATTCTTCAAAAGTTGCAGACTTCAAGATACACTTAACACAGTTTCTTTTTATGTTCACAAGAAAAAATATAAATTTTCTTTTCTGTTTGTTTTCACTTTTTCATATTCAATTACAATTTATCTACGTTGCTTTTTTAATTCTAAAATTTTCTAAGTCAAAGAATTATAAAAATAAAAATAAAAAATCAACTACGTCGTGTTAATGAACACAACTTTAGAAAAAAAAAACATTTTTTTTTCTAAAATTTTTTTTTTATGTCCACTCATCAATATGTGTTACTCTATTAATATAAGTTTGTACTTACATGTCTTGGATGTTTAAACTTCTTGAAGTAATAACTTTTACTTCCTAAATTTGTGAACTCATCTTGATTTGACATTCGTTGTTAGAGTGGATCGTGGTTGTATTATTATATGACTTTACTTCATGAAGTTTTATCCAAAACAATGGTTTTATTTATGAAACTTGACTTCTAAGTTTTAATGACATCATATAAGTTGAACCTAATTTACTTTCGTCTTATCATGCCTTAATAATTAACCTTTATTCATTATTAATAATTTAATTAAAATTTTCACTAATTATTAATTTATAATTTATTAATAATCAGTTAATAATTAATTAATTAATAGTTAATCTCTAACTATTACTTTGTTTAGTTAATAAATTATAAGTAAGTAATTACGTACTTTTTCTTGACAAATTAATTAATAGATCTTAATAATTAAATTTTTTTTTCTTAAATGCTCCTTTATTATTTATCAATAATCAACTATTAATCAATTCATTTCTAATTAATTACCATTTAAGTTAAGTGATTACTTTAAAAAATTATCTTGATTACCCAACTATTAACTGCTTATTTCTTCTTATAATTAATTAGTTAATAATTGCTTAATTTAGATAATTTATTATTACTAATTAGTTTTCTTAACTTAATTATATTTTCTGGTGTATTCATTAATTCATTTGTTAATTACTTAAATAATTTTCAGGTGAATAAGAGTTATTTAAGTGATTATTCTTAAGTGAGCTTACTTTTCGTTAAACATTGGACTTGTAAGGCCCATTTTCTGAGTTATGATAACTAAGTTAGACTCTGGTAATCTCTTGGTTTATATTAATGATCCTCTAGGTTACTTTTTGATTTTGCCCATCTTTGGCCCATCCAAACACATTTGTGGATCAAACTTGATTAATCCAAGGTATTTTAGACTTAGTTGACTACAAACTTATGGATCGTTGTTGGATTTTAACTTACAACATTTATCAAAATTTGCATATGACAATATTTTTTACACTTGATGACTCCTTGGAAAATTTAGAAACTCTAAATTATGTTTTGTGATTTATTTTTCAAGATTCCAAAAGTTTAAAATCTAGACATGGATGTTTTCCTTAAAGTTTGACAAGGTTTTTCAGCTTTCTAGATTTGTTATCTTATTTTGCATGATTTATTAAAAATTATGTGCACGTTTAGTTGGGATGCATGATAGCTTGTTTTAAACTTTGAGATGTCTAGGTTTTAATTATATAATTTCCTCTTCTATAGCTACACATATTTGGGACTTGATTTCAAAGTTTTTGTATAGTTGGTTTCATATGTTCACTGAGTACTCAATTTGGCAAAATCATAACAATTTGTTCACAAGTCTAAATAAGCAAACGATAAGTTAATAGAATGCTTCGGATATCTAGATTGTATACATTAAACAGTTTTTATAAATATTTAAGCTTTGTTTGGCATCCGGGTTTAACTCCAACTAAACTGTACTTTTTCATTTTAATTTTTGTATTTTTTATGAAAAGTCAACAAAGTTTATAACTAATTTTTAAAAAATCAACTCAATTCAAACTTAAAAATTTCATATCAACTCAAACTCAACTTATTCACCAAATAGACCATAAGTTTCAATGATCTAAAACATACTCAACTCGTCGATGGTATAGGGCTCCCGTGAAATTTCCCGGTTCATAGTCCTAACTTGTATAATCATTTTAAATTATATATTTATCCTTTTTGGGCTCATGATAGCTTGTTGAAAAGTTTAATGTGTCTAATTTCTACATCTATAACTTTTTTCTTTGATTTTAGATTTTAAGTTTCAGATTTAAGTAAACCCATGGTTTAACTATGCCTTCAGGAAAAATTGTAGTTTTGAATATTAGTTGTAAAAATCATTATAAATTGCATTCAAGTCTAAACGGAGCTCAAAATAGCTCGTTAAAAGTTTAATATGTAAATTTTAGATCCATAATTTTTTATTTTATATTAAATATTTTAGGTGTCTACTGCAGTCCACAAATCAATATAAAAAAATTGTAATATAGTTACTAAAACAATCATACAAACTTGTTTTAAATCAATCAAAAGCTCAAAGTGCAGTACATAAACTCTAGAATCATGCCATAGTTAATATTTTTTCTGCCATGTATTTTTATGTCAATGCTTCTTACAAGATCACACCGTTACCAAGGAAATGTTCCCACATGAATTAAAGATTTTTACCTAATAATGCCTAATCCAACAACAAATTGTTGGCCATACTTAAATTTCGTAAATAATCCTACATTTCTAGTACCCACTTTATTAATTTCTCAGTTTGGCATTTATTTCCATTTTGTGGCATGATCTATTCTTGAGGTTCCATTTCTTATTTATTTAAGTTGTCTCACTAATGCATACTTGCATATTCTCATAACCAAGCATAAGAGCCAAATCATGTCATAAAAGTATAGGGGCATTGAAATTTACTTGTCAATTCATTGAGATATGTGATAAACACACTAGTCAAATTAATATTATTCAAAAGAAGGGATTTCACTACATGCTTAAATCAAATATAAAATTTTAACTAATCCTCGATTTCACATGATTAGTACTTGTAATTTCTCAGCTTCTACGACGAGAAGAAAGAACATTCTTATGTTTTTATATATTTATACATGTGTGCTATATTAATGTATTGTTATTTATGTTGGCAATGTATTATGGCTAGGGAGTAAGCCCTAGTGTTACTCATCATACTTGTAACTTTATTTTTTACCTTCTATTTCTGTCCCAATTTCCGTATCTATGTGTGCGCATGACTAATATTTATATATATATATATTTCAATTTTGATGGAGGATTCATACTCCATACATTTTAATAAAGTCGAATGTAAAGTAATTGTTAAATTATTACTACACATTTACAACTACGTAACTTTTATTTTCCACGGTAAAGAGAGTTATGAATAAGTTGTAGTAGACTCCAACGTAAAATCATTTTAATATGTTGTACCTTTGCAGTCAATGTAAAGGTGTTCTTAAATTTTGGTAATAATAAACGACATTTATATCCCCTTTCTCTTTCTCCTTTCTTTAGTCAACTAGTCTAAATTAGAAAAGAAAAGGATTAAAAATTATCCCAAAAAAAGGGGGAAAAGGATATATGTACCATTTGGTTTGAAATATATGTAATTATAAATAAATCTAATGATAATTTTATATTTAACTCTATTATAAGATGTAAAGTTCAAAACTTATCCTCAACTAAAAGAAAAAAAAAAGTCTATTTTGTATGGCGTTTAAGTTTAATTCTAACTAAACTCTGTTTTTTTTTTTTTTTGGTCTTTTTTTGAAAAGTTAATAAAAATTATAACTAGTTTTTGAAAAAACAACCAACTTAAATTTAAAAATTTCATCTCCAACCAACCAACGAACCAAACGCACATGAAGTATATTGTTTGACGTGTTAGGACAAAATTTCCATTGCAAATCTCAACAAGATTTCTTGGGCAAATCAGACAGTGTGCATATACAAAAGTTTCAAATCATGTTGTCTCTGACTACATTTAAAATTAGCATCGAGTGTTTATGTATGTCTGTGTATAGGGAGAAAGAGGGAAATAGCATATTCAATATAGATGATAGAAAATTATAGCATAATTTATTAGGTAGTAAAAATTATGGCATATTTTAGTTTCTAACTTTCAAAAATTCCCAAAATACCTACCAATACTTCTCTCTCCCAAATCAAATTTTGTCTCGTCATCAGCGACGACGCCGTCACTTTACACTCCGGCATTGTCACCAGCGATGTGGATCGTGACTTCATCAGGGTGAATTCTCAGTGCCACTGGAAGGAGCTCTCAAAGCCAATCTCGTGCGATTTCTAAATCGGCAAATCGCGATGATTTTTTCACAAGTGACGTTGACGGTGAGTTCACAAGTGACATGGATTTTCAAATCTGGTTTTTCTAGTTTGATTATGGGCTTTCCAGTCACCGATCGAGTCTCCCGTTTCATCGTCTCACTATCACAAGTTGCGACAACAGGTTAGCGACAAAGCTTCATCGCGTTCCCCGGCAGCGGCGGCATGGGGCAAGCTGTGAATCATGAGTCATGCACTTCACCGTCGCAAAAACAAGCCGGCAACGTCATACTCCGGTGAGATGTTCGTCGCAATAGTAGAACAAGCTTTGTCGCACACTTAGGTGGCAGTGGCGGCAGATCTAGATTTCCATATCTGGATTTGTCAAAAGTGAAGCTTCCTTGCATTTCTTATAAAATTTGGGGTTTTTATAAAAATAGTCCAAAATTAATTTTAATAACCAATAAAATTGGTGAAAAACAAATCTAAAAATACTTTAGTCTAAAAATAATAATATTTTCAATAAGAAAATCCCTTATTTTCTTGAAAATATAGTATTTTCAATAAGCAAATCCAATATTTTCTTCAATAATTTTTAAGTAAGAAAATCCAATATTTTCTTGAAAATATCTTAATTTCCAATAAATTTTAAGTAAGAAAATCCAATATTTTCTTGGAAATATCTAATTTTCAATAATTTTTAAGTAATAAAATCCAATATTTTCTTGGAAATATCTAATTTTCTTGGAAATAACTAATTTTCAATAATTTGTAAGTAAGAAAATCCAATATTTTCTTGGAAATATCTTAATTTTCAATAATTTTTAAGTAAGAAAATCCCAATATTTTCTTTGAAATATCTAATTTTCTTGGAAATATCTAATTTTCAATAATTTTAAGTAAAAAAATCCAATATTTACTTGGAAATATCTTATTTTCTATAATTTTTAAGTAAGAAAATCCTTATTTTCTTCAATTATTTTAAATCTAATATTTATTTTAGTTTCTTTTTGAGATAATAAAATATAAACCAACACAAAACAAAATACAAATATATATATATATATATTACTTAATAATTTCCTTATTTAACAACAAAGCCCTAAAAAAAAGGTAATTTCAAATTAGCCCCAAAGTCAATCCCAAATGAAAACCTAACAGTAACTATCCCAAACCACTATCGCCATTTTCGCCGCCGTAAGTACCGTCACCCATTGTTGTCATGCAGCAAAATGACGAAACTCGCCATCGCGAATTCTCCTCCACCGCGAAACTACTCTCTCTCTCTCTCTCATCTCTTTCTATTGTCAGCATCGCCGTCGAACTTGCCAACTGCCAAAGCTCTATATGTCAAGTAAATTTGGTATTCCAAGTAAATCCAATATTGTCAAAAAAATAAAATAAAATTTTGAATATTTCAAAAAAATATGGTATTTTCAAGTAGATCCAATAGTTTTAAATTTCTTAATATTTCGTTACAATATTTTATTTCTAAATAAATCTGGTACTTCTAAATAAATCTAATATTTTAAATAAAATTCTTTTTGATATTTCATTAAAATATTGTATTTACTTATACAATATTTCAAAGTAAATTTAATATTTTCAAATAAAAATCTTGTAGATATTTAATTAAAATACGATATTTTTAAATAAATAAGATATTTCGAAAATATTTTTAATTAATTATATTTCATTGAAATATGACATTTTTAAGTAGATCCGATATGGGGGAGTTGTGATCACTTTTGGGACACTTTGACTCCTAGCACATGTACTTGTTGGCACATGCCATTCTTATCCCATTTAATCATATTCGTTGATTCATATTCTCACCTAAATTATTCATTGCCAAATTTTCTTTATGCATTGGAATTTGAATTCTTTCCAACCAATCATAATAACCTGTCATCTTGATTTTCCACCATTGGATGATACACAAAAATATCAACTGAAAATCAACCCATAGAAAACATTTTTGGGAGGAGAAAATGGTGCAGATGTGACCACTTTTGGACCACTTTGACTTGGAGTACACGTGTTAGTGGCACGTGTCATTCTTATCCTTTTTTGCCGTATAAGCTCATTCATATTCTACATCTAAACCATGCACTGTCTATTTTTCCTTTAATGCAGTCTAATTTGAATATTTCCCATAAAATTTTCCCCTAAAAATCTAACATCTTGATTTTCCACCATTGGATGATGCACATCACCTTAATCCTTGCCTTAACTCCTCATTTGTCCATTTAACATCAAATTTTGACCATTGCTTAGTTTTTGATTCTCTCTAGTTAATCTCATCCATTGATTTCTTGATCAACTCTCTACCATTAAATTTATTCTAGCTAATCCTAGCCATCCATTCTAACCTTGTCACCTATTTAATCTATTGAAATCTTTATCCATCAACATATTGTTGGTCATACTTCAATTTTGTGAGTAATTCTACATTTCTAGTAGCCACTTTATTAATTTCTTAGTTTGGCATTTATTTCCATTTTGTGGCATGATCTATTCTTGAGGTTCCATTTATTTATCTATTTATTATTTAGGTTGTCTCACTTAAATAACCAA
>CM046377.1:3118954-3143954 GCA_025413485.1 Ficus microcarpa | reverse complement strand
AAAAACAAATAATATTAACAGAGATAAACATTCAAAAGGAAAGAAAAGAAAATAACAAAAAGTGAAGATATTTTTAATGGATTTTTGTAATAAAGGAAATAATTAAAATATGAAAAAGGAGATTTTGGTAGAGAAAAATTCAATCATAAGTGAGGCAAGACGTCATGAATTTTCATATGCTCCGATTTTCAATTTGAATCTAATCTTTGATTTATAACTCAATTGTACATTTCATATCCCAAACAAACAACCACAAAATATGGAATTAAAGACCAATAAGATAAACAAATGTGTTTCAGTGGATTAAATTTTGATGTTAAACTAAGAGGATTTATCATTATAAGTTATCCAAAATCAACAAAGTACTTTTTTTTTTTAGCAAATTATAATAAAGATAATTTATTAAACAAATCTTGTTGAAATAGCAATGTGACAATATTATATAAACAAAGTATGACCGAATTCATATAAAAGATTGGCTCAAAATGTTTTGAATAAAAATAGAAAAATGAGATTAAGAGATTCAATCCACTAAAATATATACACTTTACAAAACAAATGAAAATCTAACTCAAATTGAGTCACTTTACATACAAGTTCATCACTAGCCTTATCAAAGTGTCTAGACTAATTTGTGGAAGCCCATTCTCGCTAAGACTGGGCTAAAACTGTGGTAGCCCATAATCTCTAACTTGTGTAAGCCCATTCAAGTTATCCATTCTCCGCTAGCTAAAACTGGGCTGAAGACAAGGGCCCATTCTGGCGCATGGCGGGCTTTGTGGAAGCCCAAATATGACGCACCTGGGAGATGAGCTGGACCTGCGGGAGAAAGGAAAAGAAAGAAAAAGAGGTAAAATTAAAGGGCGAGAGAGAGAGAGAGAGAGAGAGAGAGAGTTAAAAGGAAAGGAAAGAGAAAATAAAGAAAAATAAAATAAACTCAAAATAAATAGATTGTTAAATAAAATGAATTAAAATTAAATCTTTTCAAAAATATATTATTTTGAATTAAAATGATGGATATATCTAATTTAATTTAAATTACGTAATGACAGATTGGTTTTGTACCTACTTATTGAAATTTTTTTTTAATTAGTAACTTCATAATTTTAGATATTATTATGTGTTTTTGTTTCTCTTTTTGTTATATTGTAGGAAAAAGAAAACTGAAGCTTTCGAGGTGGGAAAGTGAAGAATAACAAATGCTTGCCCAATCAGTTAGTTTCCAATTCTTAAAAATCCTTGTATTCTAAGTTGTCCCTTTTTTTTTTTTTTTTTTTAATAATTAAAACCTATAAAATGATGTGTTGGGGACACAAGAAAGAAATCTTTTGGCAGTGTTTTGAGAAGAAATCTTAGAGACAGAATCAAGGGTACGAAGAAGAAGATAGCGAATTCCAGAGACAGAGAAGCTTAACTCAACTTCGTTATCTAGTTCTTTTTCTTTTCTTTCGATGTTTAAGTACATCATTTGTGTTTATTTAAATTTCGTCATGAACTAATTTTCTTATTCTAGAGGAGAGATGTAGCCGGCACTTGATATTATTACCAATTTATTTTAAGAGGTTTTTCATTTAGTTTATTTGTGTTATCTCTTTTTTAATATTTCTAATTTATTGGCCATGAATAAAGTGATTTTATATTTAGAATCTGGTACACAAGAGAGGGAATTTTAAATATTGTTAAGTGATAATACAACTTAGGCTTTTTTACAGTTCGGGAGACCTAGAATTCCTTTGAAATCAATTAAAGAGAATCATAGATCATAATGAGTTCTTAATTTTTGGGTTTTTATAAGGATATGAAAATTAGGTTTTAAGAATATTTTTAGCTTGGCACTCAGGAGAAGGAGTTGACTAGATTAGGATTCTTTGGCTTGTGAACTAGGAAAAATTGATAGTAGTAAATTGGCCTGGAACAACATAGTTGACGGCTAGATAAAATCAAACATTTAGACTTTTTTCATATTGATTTCGTCTCAAATTATTTTCTAATTTGTCTTCGTTATCATTTATTTTAGTTATATATATATTATTTTCATTCTTATGATTGAATTATCTAGATAAAGTTAGGATTTTTTTAAATTAAAATACTTAGTAAAAATTCGATTGGTATTAAAAAAAAAAAAAATCGATTGCAATCCCTTACAAAGGTGCTAATAAAATGGGGAGTAGAAACATCTCAAATGGAATCAACAAAATTAGACAAAGCATTACTAATAAGAAAGTAGACTACCCTAAACGAGGTGATAATTTTTTCTTGTATTGAATTTCTATGTATCTCCACTCTATGCTTGTCATATAGTAGTAATTTTAAAAGGGGTGGGTCCGCCAGTTTTGAGGGTGGGGCATAACCACAAACTTTGTTGGAGGGACACGAGCTCTGACCCAACGGCCAATTCCATAACAAAATGTCAAAATCCGGAAAAAACTAGAACATAATATTTGAGAAATATCTTTTAAGGTTCTCCTGAATTTTCTTTTCTTGTCTTTTCTTTTATCACTGGTATAAGCTCAACACAGAAAAGCTACAATCTTTCGCTAATGAAATTAATCGATAATTAAAAAAAAAAATCACCAATTTCTTAAAAAAAAAAAAAAAGAAGAAAATGGCCTAGGGATTTTGAAATCACTATTTAAACTTAAAACAATCATCATCATCAAAACTTCACAATAATTAGAAAAATCCTATTCACAACATTTATGTTACTTTCTAAGAACAAAGAATAATCTTTCACCTAAGAACTTGTAATTTCTTTCTAGCTTCAACCCTTTTCTTAGCATGACTAACAAATTGTCAAGTTAAATTCTGAAAGTTGTAGGGGTCACGGGGAGATGAGACTGAAAGAATGGTGCTAAATTTCAATATTTGCTTCAATGTTCAGGACTCCGTCGTTGGTTAGGGTGGCTCGGACTTTGAAAGACTGGGGAGTCCGATGGTGTAACATTTCCCATATCCTTGGTTTTGTGAAGGAGAAAAGTGCCAGATAGAATCGTTACAAAACCGCATAGTTGAGTAACAATCTGTGCTCCGTTTTGTGAATCCCAGTCCTGTTGTTGGCAACAAAAGAAATGCCACCCAAGAAGGGGGGAAAAAAGTAAAGAGCATAAAATGAGACTGTTAGCATGAAATTTTCAACTATATCACAAATGACAGTAATAAATTCTAGAACATTTAGGTGGAAGATGCATGAAATGTTGATGAATCGAATGTTTCATGAGTGAATTCAATTTACATGAATAATAGCTACGGATTATTTCAAATTAGCGTAAAATATTCTTATGATCCATCAGGGCCTAAAAATAATTGTGTTTTCTAGTGAATTTGGCAGGGCAATTTGATTACAAGACAATGAAATTCATAAGCCGAATCATCTTAAGGAAAGCCGACGAGAAATATACTAGCTAGAAAAAGCGTTCCGAACACTAGAAAAACTGAATTTGTCAAAATCACCTTAAACATGATCATGCTTGCGAGGATGGTGAATGTCGTAAACATGACGTAGTACACCGGAGATATAACCGCCGTATTAAAGGTGTCTAATGCCTGAAAAGATGAATCAAAGTCACAATTCGAAATCTGCTAGATAGAAAAAAATTTTAACATGCAAAATTAAAATTAAAAAAAAAAAAAAAAACCTTGTTTAAGTAGTTAATCTGCAAAAGGCAACAGCCTGTCACTACCACTGTAAAAATCCATGTTTGGAAATAAATAAACTGGTTTGATCCTTCAAATGTCAGCTTCAATGCAATTCCTAATGCTTTCACACTCATTACCTACAAATAGAACAAAACAAAAACAAAAAAAACAAAAAATTAAGAACTAAAATAGACAATTTCTGCAACGGAAGACACGAAGAACCGAAAACGAAGAGATCACAAACCGTTAGTGAACCCATGAGAGAACAGATTCCAACATAGACCACCATGTGGGTCTTTCCGTAGCGCGGAACGTACCGGAAGATTAGCACCACAACCACGACCAAAACTATACCTGTGTAGACGATGAAACCTGTTGACAGAAACAGAAACTTAATATATATAGCATTTAAATCTGTAGAACTATAATTATTTTCTATTAAGCTAGCATGTCCTATAAAATTAGCAACACAAAAATAAAAGCTTGATTAACTTGGTAATAATTATGATTAGAAGATTAAATCATTTTCATATTTTAAATTATGCAATTCCATCAACTTTAGAGACAATATGGTGACAAATAACCACCTATTCAATCCACGTACTTTGAATGCAAAAATATATCAAATGACGGAGCCAAAAAAATTTTTTTTTTTTCAGTTGTTTATTTTAATTGTTATGTGGTAGTACATTTATAACTTTTCTTATTAAAAAGGAGCACAATGACATATTTTTTTGTAAGAAGAGGACACATAAATACGAGAATCTCAAAAGGTGAGTGAGAGCACGTGTCCCCATTTATAGTAATGTGACTTTGTCACTGATTATGTTGGATCTAATGATTAACTAAAATTAGGAAAATCGAATACCTGGTTCTGTAGCAAGGTGCCACACTTGCTTGACTGAATCTATAACCTTCTCCTGCGGAGCATGCAAAACGATGCTTGTCGAGCTGACCATGCAGAGAATACAACCGAGCACGCCAAAGATATGCAATTTTTCCCTTAAAATGAAATGAGCAAGCACTGCACTGCATAACAGGATTGTCATATGATTATACTTGAACACAAGATCAGAGTCATAGCCATAAACATATTTGTAATTAACTTTTAAATTAATTCAACGAAAAGGGCTCATGAAAAGAGCTTCTCCTAAATTAATGAATAACGCAATGACAAAATGTTGAATACCTGAAAATTATACTCAAAGCACCCAAGGGAGTCACAAGAATTGCTGGAGCATATGCATAAGCAGCAAAATTGACTATTCCCCCAACAACCACTACAAAAGGGGCAAAAAAAAGGTCAACGTTGACTTGGAGAAGAAGATATTTATATGTACAAATAATCTCCTTTAACGCGACAAAGTGGGGAAAAAAAAAAAAAAGGGACGAAAAGTAAAATTTAGAACAGTATTCCCTAAATTTGGGCTTATATTTTAAAAAGTAGACTCAGATCACATGTTCAATTTTTATGTGTTTCAAAATGATGTTTAACCAACCATGTTATGACATGATTATTTAATCAAATACATTATGCCTATATTTTTAAATTATAACTTTTATTAATACTATGGCATAATATGGATGGTTAAACACCATTTGAGACATTAAAATTAGACAGAAGATTTGAGTCCGTATGAATTAGAATATTCTTTGAAACTTTTATCAAGATCCATGGATGGAGATCATAAGAGAACACCAAAAGGGGAAAAAAAAAAAGAAAATAAAAATTATGAGATCAGAAATTGATTTTCTGAATAATTATTCAAATATAACACTATATTTTTTAAATATGTACCAAAAATTAAAAATGAGGGGGAAAAAAACACACACACACCCCAAAGAGAAACAGAATAGATAGATTATTTTTGTGCTCCAAAGAGAAATAAGAACAGAAGTATTGCAAGATTTCATTACCATAACTCAAGGTAAGACATAAAGGAAAATTTCCACAATGTTAGGGCATGAATGAAGAAAGAAAAGTGCAAAATAGTGAATTTTCTAAACGAGGTTTTCAAAAAGAAAATAACAAGGTAAAAATAGAACTTACTCGCTATCATCCCAGCCCACCACATAGGCTCGTGCAAGTACGAAAATCCTCCTGCCGCTGCTGCCATTATAGCCACACACACAATCAATGACAAACGAAAAACAGAAAAAATAAAAAATAAAAAAATAAAAAATAAATAAAGTCACAAAATCATCTAAAATTTGCATTAATTTGGTGGACCCCACATAAATTAGGACGCGTACTCTAAACAAATTTGCTAGGCCACGTTGTGAAATCCAACTCAGCACTCTCTAAGAGGTAGGTCCCGCCACCAACCTCATGATGTGAGGTGTGGGGGTGAGAATCCTACTGAGGTGGGGGATCTCACCGTTAACAAATCAAGTTAGTTTTATTGATTAGAACAATTATTAATGTAACGTAATAAAGTTATCTTATTTGTTTATAATAGATACTCCTCTCGAATTTGTTACTGAGAATTAGAATAACAACATTTTCTTAAATATATATAAAGATAATATGGTACAAGCTAAAGAAAAAAGATAAGAATTACGAAAAAGATCATAGTTCTTGTAATTATTAGAGAATACTTAAGTCTGTAGCTCAAAAATATAAAGACTCTGTATAATGAGGGGTATTTTTTAATGTTATTTTGGAATAAAGACAACAATAATTCGCACTCATGCATTAACAGTAAAACTGCATGTATATCTATACGAGTCTATAACATAAAAGTCTTTGTATAAGAAAATGTGAAAAATCACTATTCTTTGAACAAGACAAAAGGTTGAATAACAAAATATGGGATGGAATTTTTTTTTTTATAATTGCTTTAGAATAGAAACAACAATAATTCAAACGGATGAACAGTTAGTAAAAAAAATATTACTTCTATATGAGTCTATGACATAAAGACGAAAACTTTGCAGAAAGAAACGTGAAGAATCTCATGAATATGAATTTGAGCAAGAGAAAAATTTGACAAGTCAATAATTGTGTCACATTGTGTTCCTATGATTTTTTTTCTTTTTTTGTTATGGGTTAAAGACTATTGCCACATGTAATTGATTTTTTTTTTTTAAATGAAACATGAGACAAAGCTGAAATTTTTACAAAAGTAAAAATTTTTCTACGAGAATTTAGACATTTTACGGAAATATCCATGAATATAATATCCTAGATATTCATGGATATTCACAACATTGGAGATATTTTTAGATATTGTAAACATTTTACGGATATCTTGAGAAAAAATATCCTTCTCTTCTTATCCATATCGAGATTTCAAAATATGGATAATGTTGTATAAATATCGACGATGTCATTGACATTTTCCTTCATGGTTAAAAGTAATCATTTTAACTAAAAACTTGGTCAAATGATAAAAGAGAATAGTTGATTTTTGCTACGCGTAATAAATATATAGTTAAAGTAATCTTAATTAAGAACATTTGAACCAAACTAAATAATAACTCCGAGTAAGAGACAAGCATGGTACTATTGAATAAGTCCTATATCTTATTTTACTTTTGAGTTCGTTTGGTATTTGGATTAAGTTTGAAATGAGATGAAATTTTTAAGTTTGAATTAGTTGGTTTTTTTAAAAATTAGTTATAAATTTTGTTGACTTTTCAAAAAAAAGACAAAAATTGAGATAAAAAATACAGTTTAGTTAGAGTTGAACCTAAATACCAAACGTAGGCATATTTTATTAGAAGATCTTGCCCAGATCCCGTTCCTTTTTATTTTTATTTTTTATTTTTAAAAGAGAAGTTACATGGGAAGAAGTTGACGTCTAGTGGCGAGGATGATTCGAAGTCAGGCCTTAATAACAAGAGAATAATACACTTACCCACCCACTTAAAAGCACTTTGACAAAGTCATTTGAAAGTTAGATGCTCCACGAATTTATGTTACATATGTTCATGCATCAAAATATTACGTTTACAGTTGCACGTTCGAATGGTAAAAATATTCCGTGAGCTTTGTAAAAGCTTTACACAAAAATAATGGTTTTTTTTTTAAGTCTTATTAATTCTATTAATTTCTATATGATAAATTTTTTTGGGGTAACGTCACAAATGCCAGTGTTTCAAAATTTCTTCACATTGTTTTAGAACAATTTACTTCTTTACCACCTACAAGTACTAGTCAAATAGTTGAAGGTCAATATAGTATATTTCACCAAAATTACCCATACTAATAAAAGAAAAAAATATGCAAGGCACCAAATTAATTACCCATATTGTAGAAATTATACAAAAATATTTCGCGTTTTCAATATAGATGGCCAACATCTCCGATACGAGCTTCAAACGCTGGTGATTGGAATATTTTAATAAAATATTTTGAGTATTCTATTAAAGTATTTTCTATTTTTAATATATATAATTGGAGGCCTCCAACTCCAATCATCAACATTGATCATCCAAATATTCTAGTAAAATATTTTAGTTATTCTACTAGAATATTTTTTTTTTATTTTTAACATAAATAGTTAGATATTTCAGCTTCAACTGTTTACGTTGGTCGTTAAAATATTTAAATAGAATATTATATTTTAATAGAATATTGTGGATATTCTATTTAAATATTTTTAAGAATACTCTGTAAACAGCAGTGGAATTTGCCCGGATGCCAAATGGCAGAGTGAAGACAGCCGTTCGATGGAAAACGGAAGGTCACGATTCAATGTTTAGTGGGAGGGCAAGCTAAAGATTTCTGGAAGTGTTGGCAGAGTAGACTGCTAATAGAATTTTTTTGCCGAAGAAATAGAAGAAAATGGAAAAGTTGCTGCAGAGGTAGAATTGATGCAGTTGCAGGGATGAAGAAGCAATTCAGAAAGAAAATACCACACCGCCACACAACAATTTTCTTTAGTGGGTGAAAGTTCTTTATTATTATTATTATTTGGTTTTCTCTTTTGTTTTTTGTGTTCTTTGGTCTTCAAATCGGTGAATTTGGGTCGTATTTTTGGTCTCGCGGAGGAATATGTGTGAAGACCCAACAAAGAAAATGGAGTTTCCGCAGAAACACACAGCACAACTGAGGGTGGAGAGAGAGAGACAGAGACAGAGAGAGGAGAGAAAAGGCAACCATTGGACGAGAGAGAGAGAGAGAGAGGGAGGGAGGAACGAAGCGGAAGCAACCTTAAAAAGGGCTTATTTTCCAATATGCCACTAACCATGTACTGTTTCTTTCCATTCCGCATAATTCCTATAAAGAAAGGATAAAAACTTGTTCACTTTTATTCTAACTTGACTGTTTGCTTCAGCTACTTGCAAGGACTGGTGTCAAAATTTTGGGTTTCGTTTTATTAAGAAGCAGAGCTGTGCTTTCAAAGTTTCTTGGAAGCCCCAAACTTCTTACGGTTGTAAAATTCTTTTCTTCATATTTTGATAGTATTTAATCTCTCTCTCTCTCTCTTTTTAATTTTTGTGTCTTTTTTTTTTTTTTTTTTAACTCCCGCTATGCCTCTTTCCCAATCTTCCATTACTTAACTCTCTCTCTCTCTCTCTCTCTTCTTAGCCCCAAATTGCAAAACCTCGCTTCTCTAATCTGTTTGTTGACATTTTCATTGGAATTTTGTTCTCACTTTAGTAGCCAAGGACAAAAAGTTTCTCTCTCAAGATTTGAAGAACGAGCTTGCGTCTTTTTCTCTCATGGAGTTTCGCAATGCGGTTGCTAAGAGAATTTTTATGTCCAGTGCAGATAGAATTCTGTATTAAGAGAAGATGAAGTAGAAGAAGAAGAAGAAGAAGGAGATTAAAGAATTCTGGTTGTACTATTCCAGGGATCCATATGATTCCTTTTATACTAAAGGAATAAGAAGCCCTATAAACGTGTCCATATACTACATGACCAAACTAACCAGAATAATTAAGCTAATTAAACACACAGAAGAAACCTTACAAGATGTATAACAAAAAGACCAAACTAACAATACTCTGAGTCTTAACATCCCCCCTCAATCTAACAGGTGGAGCTGGAGAAGTGAGGACAATGAGCTTGCTTCCGAATCCAAGAAAGCCGGAGGTTGGCTGAGCTTTAGTGAAAACGTCAGCAATCTGCTCATCAGAGGAGACGTGATGAACTAGATGTTAGATTTTTTCTGTTTTGATTAGATTTTCTCCGTTTCCGGATTTTCAACGGATTTTCTGAAAATCTCGGTAACAATCAAAATACTATTCCGAGATTCTCGTCCACTAAATGTGCGCATCTGAGAATGATTCTTTGATGGGAAGAGTCTACAAAAAGGGACGTAGTAATTCACTTTTGGTACTCTAAGCCTGCTTTCTTATTTAGAATCGAAATATACCATCTGTCGAGAGAGAATGAGGGTTTAGAAGAACCATAACCCCAAAAGAAACACTTATCCATAATCTTGAGTGTTGACAATGGCAAGGGCGCGAGGTATGTTTTTTTTATTGATCCAATTTTATTCCGCATTCATCTAATTGTTATTTAGGATTGTTAAGAGCATATTTAGATCATTGAGAACTTCTATCACTAGAAGCTGATGTTGCATTACTTTGTCGTGAAAGAAGTGATGATCAATCTCGATGTGTTTAGTACGAGCATAAAAAGCAGGGTTGGTAGCTTAATATGTGACATTGATATTATCACAGAGGAGAAGTGAGGGTGCCCAAAGCGACACAATAAGCTCCTGAAGAATCGGTTGCATCTAAGAGATTTCAAAAGCAGCATCAGCCAAAGCCCGGTATTTGGATTCAGCACTAGATCGTGATACAACCTTCTGTTTTGTAGATGACCAGGAAATCAAATTAAGGCCAATAAATACACAATAGCAACCTGTACTACATCTGTCATTTGGACAGCTGACCTAATCAGCATCAGAGAAAGTTGTGAGGGAGATATCAGACGAAGGCTGTCTAGAAATGTCAAAAGAAATGGACTTAAAAGAAATGGTGGACTTCAAATATCGCAGAATAAGCTTGATGGCCTGCCAATGAGTGGTGGTGGGATGATGCATAAACTGACAAAATTTGTTGACTGCAAATGAAATATCTGGGCGAGTTAAAGTGCAGTACTGATGAACACCAACAATGCTTCGATATTCAGTAGGATTAGAAAGAGGTTCACCATCATAGAGACAGAGTGGACAACTCGAGGACATGGGAGTGGGGACGGGTTTTCAATCATCCATGTGAGCTCTGTGTTGAAGGTCTCTAATGTATTGGACTGAATAAGAAGAGAATCATCATTACAGAACACTTCAATACTAAGAAAAAAGGACATATCACCAGATCATGAAGAGCAAATTGTTTATACAGCAACCCAATAAGAGAGTCAATGCCTGGTGTTGTTGCCTGTAACAATTATGTCATCCATATAGATAAGTAGAATAAGATGGACATTTGAGTTATGAAAAATGAACCAAAGTGTCAGCCTTGGAACACTGAAAACCCCACTGTAGTAAGCAAGAAATGAGTTTTTGAAACCAAAACAGGTTATGCTTAAGACCATAAAGAGCTCACTTGAGCCAGCAGACATAGTTGGGATTTGTGATCGAAACAAAACCTGGTGGCTGTTCCATGAATACTTCATCTTCTAAGTCACCATTGAGAAATGCATTATGCAATTGCTTCAGGGACAACCGAAAAGAGACAGCCAATGTAAGTATGATTCTGATGGTGGCAGGTTTGACTACGGGACTGAAGGTCTCAAAGAAATCTACTCCATTGATGATAACCCTTAGCTAGCAAACGAGCTTTGTAGCGCTTAATAGATCCATCAGGAAAAAGTTTAATCTTCATTTGGAGCCAATAATCTTCATTAAAGATGATGGAGGAACTAAATCTAAGAATTATCGGCAAGTAAGGCATCATACTCCTTTTGCATTGTTTGAATCCATTGGGAACACAAGCTGGCTTGCTTGTGAGATGAAGGCTCATGGTGCTCAGAAGAATCAAAAGAGGATAGAGCAACAAATGTTCAAGGCTTGAAAATGCCAAGCTTGGACCGCGTAACCGTGTGATGTTGATTAGTATCTTCTGGAGGTTGGTGGATTGATGTACCAGGAAGAGAAACAGGAGGTTGCAAAATATCCATATTAATACTAGAAGCATTGCCAAGTGAGATGGTGGTAAGGGATAGGCGGTGAGATGGGTGGTTGATCGGTTAGAAATGGTTAATAGTAGTGGAGGGAGAATGAGAGGTTGATATTTTAGAAGAGAATTGTGGAGAGGTAGGAGACAAGGTGATAGATGATGGTGGAGTCGAGTGAGAGGAATGAGTAGGTAAAGATGACGAGAAAAGTTGAGTGAAGGGAAGAGAAAATGTGTCTTTAGAAAGAGAGATAGGAAAAGGAATAGGAGTTGAAAGAGAGGAAGAAGCAAAAGAAAAAGCAAACTCATTAAAAACGACATCATGAGTTATGTACAGACGACTCGAAACTCTATCAAAACATAGATACCCTTATGCATTGAGCCGTACCATAAGAAAACACACTTAGTAGGACGAAATTGGAGTTTATGACGATTATAGGGTCGAATGAAGGGAAAACAAAAGCAATCAAAGATTTGGAGTGATGCATAATTAGGTAGCTTGTGATTTAGAGTTTCATATGGGAATTTGTTTTGAAGAATAGGAGTAAAAAGCTAATTGATTAAATGAGTAGCAGTTTGAAAAGCATAGCGCCAAAAAGAAAGAGGAACGAAGAGTGAGCTAATAAGGTTAGGCCAGTTTCTACAACATATCTATTTTTCCTCTTGACCTGGCCATTTTGTTGTGGTGTATGTGGATAAGAGACTCAATGAAGAAGACAGTGGTCTATACTCGCCACCCCGTCTGATTGAACTGGTTTTAGTTTGGTTTCAAATTGAAGTTCAATCAAAGCTTTGAAGTTCTCAAATATGGGAAGAGCATTATATTTTGTTTTAAGTAAGTATAACTATGAGAAACGAGAGAAATATTAATGAATAAAATGAAATAATGCATATCAATAACAACCAAAATAGGGGAAGCACCCCATAAATCCGATTGTATTAACTCAAAAGGTATGGCGGCACAAGAATTTGACAATGAAAAAGGTAATCTATGACATTTGCCTAATTGGCAAGAATTACAAAAGTGGAAGATAAAGAACTAGGTTCATTGCAAAGATTAAGAACAGCGTGAACAATTTTAGAAAAATGGTGTCCCAAGCGGTTGTGAAAAAGGTTGGTTTTATTTGAATTGGAAAGGAGAGCTTGAGCTTGAGGAGTAGAATTGATATGTGATGAAGGTGTGAACAACTTGTAAAGACCATCATGAACAAGACCTTGAAGAAGAACCTTCCCCGAAACTCGGTCCTTTGCAAGAAAAAAGTTTGGATACAACTCAATGAAGGCTTGATTATTAGTGCGTAAACGAGTGACACTAGTGAGTTGTTTCGTGATGGTAGGTGTGTGTAAGACATTTTTTAATATGATTGGTTTATGGTGTGAAGGTAAAGCAATGTTCCCAGTATTAAGGATATTAAGAAGCTTACCATTTCCTAACATGACATGATCAAACATATAGGGAGTAGGATTTTGAAATTGTGAGTCAGCTCCGGCGTGAGATGATGAATAGCTCCCGAGTCCATGAGCCAAGCATTTTCATCAGGCATTGGAGATTCTGAAATTGTGGTTGCCATCATAGCAGATACAGGAGCTTGATAGTAGAGCTGTGCAAGTGAGGCATACGCAGACATAGACGACTGTTTAGGGGAAGGACATGTGATATAATCTGCACGATGATAACGTTCAAGAGCAGAATGTCGTATCTTATTACAGATTAGACATTTTGGTTTGGGATTGGCTTGAGGAAGGTTTTGCGTTGGCAACTGGCCAGGGAAAGAGCCTCGTGGCTTTCCAAGGATGCTGCCCTGTGGTTTAGTGAAGTGAGATTTGTAATTTGGATTAGTTGGTCTTGTTGGAAACATGGGTTGAGGTTGAGGAAAGAAATGTTTGTAAAATTGGTTTTGTTGGGTGTTCTTTTGGTTGTACGGATGGTTCTTTCTGGAATCAAAATGCCTTGGCTTGAGGAAAGTTGATATACTCAGACCCGTTTTGTTGCTTAAGGCAGTAATCATAGCTCATCGGCGTACCATGAATGTCCTTCAAAGTGGGTTCACCAATCATAAAACTAATCCCATTACAAAGATATAAAATTTGTTCTCTCGGTGAGACAGAAAAACCAATGGTTGAGAGTTGATCACAGGTCTCCTTGAATTTGGAAATGAAATCATCTGTAGTCAAACCATCTTTCTTAATTGTTCTAAGTTTCCCTCATAATTCAATGGAAGTGGTGTTAAAGGTGGTTCATGGGTTTTTCTTTAAAAATTTTGGGTTAGTCTGTAATTGAGGTATATTGTCTTCTGCACGAGTGCGCAGAATTGTTTGTGTGAGGCAATGAGGGCTTTAGTTCTTTTTAAGTTTAGAGGAGTTTAGCACTTTATTTTAATCAACCAACTCCAAAAGTTAATATATGAGTTCTCTCTCCAAACCAATTACCTCTTCTTGATCTCTATTTCTCTTCAACTTGATTAAATCTTCGACACCTCCTCGTGCGGAGCAATTCATATGTTGCCGGCTACCTCTTCATTCAGTAAAATAAAGGTGACAAAGATTTTAGCTACTTGTTTTGTGGCTTTGACGGTTTTCATGACTTAGTGTTTGGTTGCTGATCTTCAGAGTCCAGTATTTGAGATTGTGGACATAGTAGCTACAAATGCTACCTTCTTTTTTTCGGGTAAAAGCCTTTGTGATTTGCAATATTAATTGTCCAAATCTATTTCATTGTTGTGAGAGTCATCAAGATGACTGTGATGAAGTATTTGGTATTACTTTTGCTTTATCCCAAGTTTTGTACACTTTACTCTGCTTTTGAGATTGGTAAAGACCTGCTAACATCACCATAAATAGATATTGTTTGTGATTATTTATTTCATTTTGCCTCACGTGTTTTTCTTATGTGAGATTAATTTTAATTAATGTTGCTTTCTTCTCTCCCTTGAGATCTTCTTTATGCCAAACTGACAACAATCCAGGTTTTTTTTTTTAAGGGACTTGAGCAAAAAATAGCTTCTTCAAGACCAAGATTGTCTCTGGTTTGCACTTCATTTGTATGTTTCCTATGACAGGATTTATTGATCAAGATCAGCATGCTTTGTCTTTGGTCTCATGCGGATCCCGAGAGTTTGGGTCGCATTGATTTCAGGTTGCTTGCTAAATGATACTCAAAACTCTGAGAAGCGCTCTCTAAATTTTCAAAACAGGAGTCGCTCTTATTTTGTACGGGAATCTTGTTTATTAATATTATTTTGTAGTAATACTACTTTATTAGACATTTTATTTTATTTTCATATCATCTGACCTCTGATATTGAATATTGCTTTCTCAAAATTGCTTGCTAAACAATATCGCTTTGACGAAGTAAGACCTAAAAGTTCAGAAGTGCCGTGGGAACTTCCCCACACTAGTATAAAATACAAAATTATCTTTGAATAATTTGCATCAATTAGTGCGGACCCATAAAGTTCGTGACGTACACTAATTAATAACCACAATGAAAATGGACACATACTTGGCCAAAAAGGAAAAAACTTTGAAGTATCAGATGGGATTCGTAGCTAAATGACCTTATTGTAATAAATGACAAAGTTTTTAAAAATTAGTTAAAAGACCCCCTCTTTTTTCTTTTAGAATGGTCTATGATCAATCAACCTTGTAAATGATTAATTACTGATTGATCATATTATATAGTTAATCGTTGATTGATCATTGGTATAACCATTGTTAATCACTGATTGACTATCAGTAAATTACTGATCGACCATAATATATATAATCAATTTTTATAGTCAATCACTGATTATTATAGTCAATCATTGATTGCGGATAACCAAAATCAACAATTTTCCGATCAAACAATGATTAATTATGCCAAACATTAAAATGTCTTTCTTTCTTTTTTTTTTTTTTTAATAGTTAATCAATTTTCTTAAATGGTCAATCAATGATTGGCCATATAATATAGTTAATTCGATCAATCAGTTATTGGCTTTCGATCAATCATATTGACCATAACATTGATCATTAGTCAATTACTGATTGACTAAATTTGAAAAAAATGACAAATGGCCATGTTGTATCGCCCAAACTATCTTTCTAAAGCAGTCAATTATAATTAGATTGAGCGGTCGAATCCATTGAGAGGTGATAGAAACCAAGAAAACGTTAACAGAATAAGAACATTAGAAAAGTGAATAATTAGAGAAAAGTAAGAGAGAAATATTTTTTGATATTTTTGTTTGCAAAAATTAAAATAGAAATGGCAATTTAGAGACTTCAACCAGAGAAAAACAGTTAGGCTTTAAGAATCCTTCATGTATTTTGTATTCTAATTGCAAAATCGATTTATCGATAACTCAATTACATGTTTCACGTCTCAAATACACAATTGGAAAATATGGATTTTAAGCTTCCGAAAGTTTTCACATTTGATTTCCAAAAGATTATTATTACAAGTTATCTTAAATCAAAAAAAAAAAAAAAAAAACTTTTTGTAGCAATTTACAGTAAAAAATAACTTATAAAATAGTTTGAGTAAAATAATTATGTGACTAAATTACATAAATAAAGCAATATTAATACTTATATTAAATAAGGCATATAATATTTTGGAATAAAAAAATGAGAATAAAGAAGACTAAATGCATTTAAAATGTAAACATTACAAAACAAGATAATCGATATCACAAATAAAACACTCAACATATAATTTCATCTCTAGCCTCATTAATGGAAGAATTAGCCTATGGCTTGCTTATCTTTTTCACAAATTCTAGAGAAAAAGTATACATATGAAAATAAATTGCAAGATAAACTAAAAAATGAAGAAATATAAGTCCTAAAAAATACACCGTATGAAATCAACCCCAAAAGCCGTGACTGATTCCCTTATTTATAGACAAACTAAAAAATGAAGAAAAATAAGTCCTAAAAAATACACCGAATGAAAACAACCCCAAAAGCCTTGACTGATTCCCTTATTTATAGAGTTTTGGGATGATAAGACGGCCCGTTTGGTAGAATAGTTTGAGTTGAGATTTTTAAGTTTTAATAGTAAATTTTAAAAAGATAAAAAAAATTAAAAAAAAAATTAAAAAAAATTTTGAATTAAATAATTTGAACCATTCAACCAAACATCTCGTAGAATTTCGTAAAAACATTCCTTTGATAAGTAAGAGAAGTATTGAAAAACTGACGTAAAGTGGGAAGGTTTTTGACACGTGACGTCTTCTGATTCGCGTTGAAGGGAAAATGGAATCATGTATGTTGGATTCATGGAAGACAAGTTAGGACAGATGCCACATGTCACGCACGTATTGGGAGAAGTGGGGATGCTGATGGCAGCTTGCAGAAACGTGGGACCCACGCGAAAGTAGAAGCGTGCGAGTGGGATGGGTGCTGGAGAAGAACTAGTGGCCCGATTGGCGCGTATAGCTGACTCGTGCGGAAGAGCTAGGTTAGAGAAGAAACGTCGTGGGGCCCATGTCTGAGGCGGCTGCTGGCGCGGCTCTGCGACTGATCCAGCTTGGTTGGGCAGCTTCTCAGGCAGTTGATTAGGCTTGGGTTAATGGGGCTGAAATTTTCTTCTTTTTCCTTTGTCAAATGGCCCATTTGTGAGCTTCTTTAAAATAAACCCAAAAAACTAAATAAATTAAATTAAAACTAAATATTTTCAATCTAAAATTTTGCATTCAAATCATGAGATATTTAATTAAAACTCATTTTATTAAGCAATTAAAAAAATCAAAAAGTGCATTTTTGTGCACTTATCAGGTTATTTTGGTAAATAAAAAAAATTGAACCATCTATTAAATTAGGTGACTAAAAAGATCACCCAACCTAATTTTGCTAGTATATTTTAAAAAAGTGTGAGATAAATAAAATATATATGATAAAATATTTATTTATAAAATTTTTTTGATGTAATTATATCATAAATATATACTTTGTAATTAAATTATTTATCATAATTATGATATTTACTGTAAAAACTCCAATATTATTTATTTATAACTAAACCTCCAATATTACTCTTTTAAAAAAGGCCTATAAAAACTGCAATATTATTTTTCCAATTATTACGGATTGTTTGTGTGTATACGCACTAACTTGGTCACTAAAAATTTTTTTAGGTGGAAAACTTGGTCAACTAAATTAAAACTACCATTTCGATTGTCAGCAAATTATTAACGTGTTGATTCTTGATCTCCTGACCATGATTTAGCTTGTGTTTGATTCGCCAATTGAAAATAAAATATTTTTTAAGTCGGAGTTGATTAATTTTTTTAAAAACTGATTCTAATTTTTGTTAATTTTTAATAAAAAGACAGCCGAGAAAAAAAAATAGAATTTAATTGAAGTTAAGGTAGCCAAACCAAATAAATCCTTAGTTTGTCTCTCTGGTATCGGTGACGATGAGTTCAATACACGTGAAAATCCATGCAAAAAAATAAAAAGAAAATCACGTGACGGCTTGGGCTTTCATGAAGGGGAGTACAAAATCTCTGATAAAGGATATCCAATTAATGTGTACGTAAGTACCTAACCTCTGTTATTATATGTTATTAGAATAAGTTAATGCATCTTGGTCCCCATTTGTCAACGTCACTTACCATAGAACTATTTTTATATATAGATCCAAAAGGACGTTTGACCAATGAATTGTGACCTCATCTTAATATGTTGGTGGCTATAAACTGATTTGGTCAAGGCCATTAAAACATATAGAGCGGCTATAAATTGTCATAAATAGGCGTCAAAGGAAAGCATGATCAAAACAATAAAAAATATTGAGCGGCCCTATCAATGTGAGGAAACGTGATCTCATACACGAGTAACTATTTAAATAAGGAAAAAGAAGTAAATTGAATATAAAATCGTGAGAAAATCTATTCCAAGGCGTCCATAAATGTGAGAAAATCATCAAGTACAATTTGGAATAATTGTGTCGCAATGGGTGAAAGCCTAACGGAGCAATACCGCGTGGAGGTAGAAGGCCTACGGGTCGTGAACTTCTTTTCGCGGAGAAGAAGCCATGACGGTATCTGGGGAATAAACATCGGCTAACTCTGTGCCAGCAGCTGCGGTAATACAGAGGATGTAAGCGTTATCCGAAATGATTGGGCGTAAAGCGTCTGTAGATGGTTTTTAAGTCCGCCGTCAAATCCCAGGGCTCAACCCACCGTACACTAAGTGACGTGTTTTCATATATTTCTGATATATCTGTTTCGCATATACTTTATTTGATTATACGAATATCAATTACGCATAAAATATCAATCTTAATAAATATGATAGATAAATATTGTTAAACGATTACTTATTTTATTCGTTATATTAAATAGTTATGTTATATGTTATTAAAAAAAATGTATATTTTAATATGTAGAATAAATTTTTATCAAGTTCTGAATTAAAGAAGTATCTTGACTATGTAATTGGTGAAAAATTATTAAAGAAAATTCTATTGCGTAATTAAAAAGCTAACACGTGCCATTCTTCTGAGAGAGACACTGGTAGTATGTTCCACTACAGGTAATGTTCACAGAGTACAAGCTCAAATATCAACATCAACAAACAAATTACGTATACTAACTACTAAAAATAAATAAATTCAGGTATTAATTATTTAGGCATTAAGGTTGAAAAGGGTGATCGGGAAACAGTAGAAGTGGCCGTTTGGAGCAGCGGAGAAGTGCGGATTGCGCCTGCAACACCATATTATCAGTACTACCATACCAATAATAAGTACCGAAAGTACTGCGACTGCAATAGCGAGATATTGTCGGAACTTCTTCATCAGGTATTTTACCGAAAATGGAGACGGCTTTGCTTTGCCACCTTCGTCAGAATTGGACTCATTAGTCGTATTCAAACTGCACCAAAGCCATTACTATAATATTAGAGAACGAGAAAGATCAGTATATGCAAACACACACATACACATATATATGTTTCATGTATTTGTGTTTATCTATAAATATTATAATTAAAAAGTTGGAATATAGCTTTTAAAACTTTTGTAGTTCAACTTTTAATCCAATGATTCAAATTTACTTTTAAATCCACATGACTTTTTTGTCGTCTTACACCTCATTCAACAATTTGTACTAGATTGTTGTTTTCAAGGTTTTTTTTTTTAATTTTAATTTTACTTGGTATGTTACACCTAATGGTATAAACAATTATGTTTATAATGACCGCACATTTTTTTTAAAATGTTTTTTTAAAAGAAACGCACACACGCACGCACACAAAACTGCTCAAATTGCATGCAGCAGTGGAGCTATAAAAATATTTCAGTGGAAGCGTATACTAAAATTTTGTTTGCAAGATAAAATAAATTTTAATGAGAGTTATGTGAGAAATTTTAATTTTAGTAGGTTTATATGAGAATTTATAATATTAATGGGGACATAGTAGTAATTTTAGATGGGATTATATGAGAATTTTTTATTTTTAGTGACGGCAAAATAGGAACTATATTTGATAACTTTTTATTTTAGCGGGGGGCAAAATTGTAAAAATCATAAAATTTTTGAAGTAGATTTAAAATAACAAAAAAATTTAATAGGGGCTGCCGGCTCCACTCACACCCCTTCCCTCCGCCCCTGATTGCATGTAACATGCATCATTTATTGATATGCGTGTGTATATATACATGTAACATATATACTATTATTATGTAAGAGTTTATGATTTTCGTTTAAAGTTGGTACAATTTATTCATTTATAAATCTCTATACTTTGACATGCAAATGCTAAATATTTAAATTCAACTCAAATTATATTATAAATATAGTGAGGATATTTAATTACGTATGTTCGAGAAACTATTAGGCAAAAATAGTAACGATTTCTATTGAAATGTATTAATCGTACTTTAATAATTTAACACGATTTCCTTAAGAAGAAACACACACACACATATATTAAAACAGATTAATTATACTAACAGGCTTGGGACGTGAAGCACGTCCCTTAGACTAGTAAAATATTAGCATGTCATGTGGACAGATAGTATAACACGTATCTATAGCAATTAATTATTCAGCAAAAAAAATGCAATTAATCAATTAACTTTCCATGGTATATAAATATTAATTAGCCTTGTTGATTTTCAATTATACAAATATATATATATATATATATGAACACTAGCTTCGTTGAAAATATACACTTTGTATATTAAATTAATCTACGCTGTATGTGGAACAACAGTCAAATAACTAACTACTTAATTTCGTGAAACTGAATTTGTCAAAGAAAAGAAATAAAAAAAAAAAAAAAAAAAAGGAAGACCAACAGCTCAAGGAAACTGCGCCAGCCACCCATCACAACTCAAATTCCTTGGTTAGTGTGTAGTTCTTTTTTACCAACCCAACTTGATTAAAAATATACATATCTACATATATGTATGTAACAATGTATTTCTAGACTTTATCAACAGGAAAAAAAAAAAAAAAAAAAAACTACGCGTATTCTTTATCCTCGTATAAAATACCCCACCTGTATTTTTCAGCGTGATTTAATCATATCTTAGCTTTGCTTACGTTTACCATAGCCGAACACTATAGCGAATTACGTCAACTGATGATGACGATCATCATCATCATTTGGCAATCCTAAACGAAGCCTATATCTATTATTTAGGGGAGGGGAAAGATATCAAAAAATATCCCTTGGTTTAGTCAAAATATTATAACTATTTGAAAACATACGTGATGCACATGCGTTGTGATCTTTAAGAATTGGACATGTTTAAAAATGTTTTTAAAAAATTATACAAATAGCGAAAAAGTAAAATAATAAATAATTTAATGAAACACATTTATTAATAACGAAAAAATTAAGGGAAAACCAATAATAGGGCTAAAATGAAAAAACGACAAAAAGATGACTGAAACCAAAACAAAAGACCAACACGAACGAAGGACCAAAAAATAATAATAATAATAATAAAAATAAAACAAGATAAGACACAAAATATGTAAGCAAAGGAACTGAACAAGAAGCGAGGATGGAAAAAAGACCAAAAAATCAAAAAAAGAAAAAAAAAAAAAAAGCCAATACCAAAAAAGGGACTAAGATAAAAATATACCAAAAAAATAAAAGTAAGAAGAAAACAGTTTTTCAATCAAAACACAAAAAGTTTTCGAACGACGGGCATGCGCTTACCCCCTAGAATTGGCCGGAGAAGAACGGGAATTGTTGGACGGAGAGGACGATGAATGACAGAAAATGACGTCATACGCCAGAGAGGCACACGACATGAGTCTAGTCCTGTCAGAAGCATAGACTCGAGCGCGTGGGCACAAATGTTTTGAAGTTCTCGGAGTAAGATTTAGGCTCACAGGAGGTTCGTTCCGCGCTGGCGTCGCACGAGCTTTTGCAGGCCATAGTTTTACTTTTGTGAGTGATTCGGAGCTCCGTAGGGCAAAGACGGTTTAAGTCCACGTCGCACCCAGAAACCGAACAGCTCCCGCCGCCGGAGGTTGCATCCGTCGGAGCGACAGACATCGGAAGATTGAAGCCATCGACGAAACTAATGTCGTACGAGTCGAGCCCTCCGGCAGTGCTGTTCAGGGAGAACTCCACCACAGAAACAGGCGGAGTGAATCCTCCGGCGGAGCCTTCGACGGTGGCGGTACCGCAGTCGCCGGTGAAGCACGAGAATTTCCCGGCGTCATCGTGGCTGCATCGGGTCCTACCCCACAGGCGGCCGGACCAAGTACTAGCCGGCACGGCTAGGGTTTTTGACTCGCCGGGTTTAAGGGAAAACCCGGAGGTCGGAATCGGTGGACTCTCGGAATTCTGTAAAATGGCCGGCCAGACTTTGTGGTTGCATTGGTTGATGATGGTCAGAATTGTTGCTGGATCTGCGCTACTCCCATCTACAAAAAAGGCCTGTGAGCACAAATCCGGAGACGAGATGAAAGGGTACCAGCCTAATCAAAACAAAAAACCAAAACAAAACGACAAAACGACAAACAAACAGAAGAAGATCTTGGTATAGTTTACGAGGAAGATTCTTACCTGAACGGATCGGAAGGATAAGAGAAACTAGAATTAGAGCTACTAAAGTAGCAGGTGCATGAACAGGTGCCATTCCTTAGCTATTGACTTCAAGCTTTAGCAGAGATTGGAAGCAAAAGTTTTCAAGTTGATGATGAGCAAAAGAATTTCTAGACTTGTGTGGGTATTTATAGAGTTTGGTCAACATCATCGCTTCATTATTTATTTATTCTTTATTTTTTTTAATGGCAGAGGTTAGGGAAAAACTAAATAATTATCTTAAAACCTACCATTCATTTCTACAAATTCTTGACGTGCTGATGCCTTGGACCATGACATTGTCTCTTCGGTATTGTTAAAATGATTGTTTGACTTGGTAGACACATTGGAATTTAATATGCATGATGAGAAATAGCTTCGAAGCCGACAACATCAATTTCAAAACCCTAATTAATGCAAAAACAAAGATTATATTCATTAAAGATTTGATTGGAATAATAAATGCAGTAACATCTAAGGGGGTGTTTAGGGGTAAGTTTAACTCAAGTTAAACTGTATTTTTTTTTTTCTAAAAAAGTTTTTTGTCTTTTCCGAAAAAGTTTTTTATCTTTTCTGAAAAGTTAATAAAAATTACTATTGAAACTTAAAAATCTTAAACTAAACTCATTCACCAAACACCCCATAAATATATACTTACTTTTTACACATACACCCACACGTCCCACGCTAAACTAACACCTCTATCACATTATCAGTTCAGATATTGGTTGTGGAAAGCAACCTTTCAAGAAACTGAAACGAAAATGACAAATATAGATGGCATAAAGAATGGTTTAACTAATAGTTGAAGGGATTTAAAAAAAAAAAAAAAAAAAAAAAAAAAAAAAAAAAAAAAAAAACTGATATAGTTGAAGAGATAATGAAAAGTACCCCACACATATCTATGGAAAGGAAAATGACACTCTTCAGATATTGTGGAGAGCAACCTCTTAACAAACGGAAACGAAAACGACATGTATAAATGGCATAAGAATGTTTTAACTAAGAGTTGAAGAGATTTAAAAAATATATATATATATATATACTAACATAGTTGAAGAGATTACGAAAAGTACCTCACACATATATGGAAAGGAAAAATGAAAATATATAACACGTAGATGTATCAAATGTTATTATTATTATTATTATTATTATTATTATTCTGGATAGCTCTTGGAAACATTTCAAAATTTTCTCTTTGAAAACATTTTGATATAATGTTATATGCTACGTTGGAAGCTTCCTTCCTAGGAGGTTCCTTGGTGGAGAACAGAAAAGCCAAAAAAATTGTCCACCTACCCCAACAACAAATCCCCACTAATTTTTCAACGTGCCTATCCCATTAAATCTCCTAAATTTCCAAAATCTTAGCTTTTCTCCTCGATCATTACCCTTGAACCTAATTGAAAACTGACTAACACGCTCAACCAATCACTTCGTAGTAAACGAGCATGTCTATCACATATAAATCTCTAATGCAGCTGATCACGGACAAGTGGACAACTCATTCAACCATGCAGGCTAAAGACAAATGTTTTCATACCTCTAAAAAAAAAAAAAAAGAACAAGAAGAAGAAGATATTTTTATAACTCATCAAATAAATTCTCTTAGAGGAATAATATCCCGTTTTAACTTTGCAATCAATCTCAATGCATGAAATTTGTAGTGAAATCATGTGTTGATGTTAGTTGCTTCCTCACATCTCTATATGTAATTAGGCAACGTTATTGTCTTTAAAACATAATAGTTACTCTTGATGTTAGTTGCTTCCTCACATCTCTATATGTAGACATATATATATATATATAAGATTTTCTGTCCAATGCAAAAGGAAATAGGTAATATGTGTTTAGTAATTGGGTGGCCAAAGAAAATTATGAACCGTGTCACTTAATAGTTAATAAGAAAAAAGAATATTATAACGCCATCTATGTCCATTCAATCCAGCGCATCCATATATGTATGTCTGTGTACATCTATATATGTATATTTAACGCCTATATATATTGTTCTATATACATGATATGAATATGTATATATGTACATGTGTGTATGGTGCTGTGTATATATTCAACGCTTATGGATATTGTACAATATATGAATGATAATGGTGCACCGGTTCTTTAAGTTCGGGAAGAGGTAATTAGCATATCTTCTCTGAACATCTAAAATGACTTGTTTAGACGCTAATAGGAATATTCACTGAAAATCTTATGGACTGACCCTACCCCTTCGACAAGG
>CM046377.1:3068428-3118854 GCA_025413485.1 Ficus microcarpa | reverse complement strand
TGTCGTTGATGCGTACTTACATGATTCTCATAACCAAGCATAAAAGCCAAATCATGTCCTAAAAGTATAGTGGCATTGAAATTTACTTGTCAATTCATTAAGATATGTAATAAACACACTAGTCACATATTAACATTCTTCAAATGAAGATATTTCACTACATGTTTAAATTAAATATAAATTTCTAACTAATCCTCGTTTTCACAAGATTAATACTTGTAATTTCTCGGGTTCTACGACAAGAAGAAAGAACATGAACATTCTTATGTTTTTATATATTTATACATGTGTGCTATATCAATATATTATTACTTATGTTGGAAATGAATTTATGCATGTTTATAGGCTAGGGAGTAAGCCGTAGTGCTACTCATCATGCGTATAACTTCTTTTTTTTTTTTTTAGGTAATTTTCAATGTGAACTTTTTGAGATCATACAAAAATCACTTTTGACATTCCTAACATTTTTAAGCTTTCCATTTCTTTCTTATCAAGGGAAGATAGATAAGTCCTAGTATATGTACTGCATTAATTAATGTTGTAGAAAAATTTTGCACTAATTAATTAATTATGTTCTGTAACCCACGTTAATTAAGCTTTCACAACCTAATGCTGGCGTATGAATGTATAGCTTGTGTTGCTATATTTCTTCTTTCTTCTACCAGTACCTGACATGCAATACTATCATTAACAATATGCACATACTGGTTTTTTTTTTTTTTTTTTTTTTTTTTTTCAGACTTGTGGATTTTGAGTATCATACAATTGAAAAGGTTTTAGATGGGTAAAAATCGACATAATATTCTTTGCCATATCAATTAGAATAGGGCGGTTTGCAAGAATATAAGTTGGATATACATTTATTTTGGAGCTTGGTTCTATCTCATTTGCGGAGTTACATGCATGCCGATCGAAAAGAGAGTAGGAAAAATAATAAGATAGCTATTTTTTTTAGTAGAATTAATTATTTTACTCATGTTTTGTTTTATTATGATTAATTGTTTGTTATTTATATAATCTTCCGTTGAGATGTGATTAATTAAGTTTCAACTGCGTAGCTGAGATTCAACGAGGACAAACACTTGAATGAAATCCGTTTAACTTGCGCTATATTTACAAGCGGTAATTAAGGAGCATGATAGTAATATGATATGGTTGGCTTTCAAATATTGTATAATGTATATACAAAAGTCAAAGTCAAATTAATTATTTCATTCCTTGTTACTTCTTTAAATTTTAAAAAAAAAAAAATTTCTTTTTTTCATCAATGGAAGATTAATTCCTAGTAGTACTAATGTTCCAGAAAAATCTTTGGAGTTCAAAATTCTCGTATCACGGGTCTGTAGGCTTTTCATAACCCATTGCTATAATTATATATAAGTGTTTGTTTGGATACAAAGTTCAAAATACTAGTTTGAATTAAAATTTTTGTCCTTTTCCTAAAAAAATTTTTGTCTTTTCTGAAAAAAATTTTTGTCTTATCTAAAAAGTCAACAAAAATTACTATTACAACTAAAAAATCTTAACTCAAACTTACATACCAAACAAACCCTAAATATATATATATATATATATATATATATCTTGTTCTGTTGTTTCTTCTTTCTAACACCACTACATTACACGAAAGTGATCATTGTGAACATAATTTAATGGTATTAATTAATTCGATAGTACCTAATTTTATCATAAAACGCATAATTTACATATTTTCCACCTCAAATTCAGAAAGTAAAAAAGAGCACAGTATATGGAACATATCATGAACATGATATAATGGGTTCTTCTTTCAATCTCCACTGGGTATACTAAAACAAAATAATATAAATAATTTTTTATTTGATTTACGAGGACGTAATTAGTTGGCAAAGAAAACTTAATGGCCGATAAAGCAGTTAAGTCAAAGGTTGGGTCCCGCGGATTGATTAATATGTTGGGTTATTAATTTAATATATTTTTCACGTCATATACTTATACACACACATACATTTTACAAATTCGCTTGGAAGGCAGACCAATATTGATCATGAATACATGCCAATAATCATTTGTCGACCGTAAGTGTGTGACGTGCATGAAGAATGATGTGAACAAACAGGCCTTGATTTAATCTCAAAACGTCCTTAGGATATAATTGGTCAGTCGTGGTTAGGGATGGTCAATTTTGCTGGGTTCTGGTTCTGTGAAAAGTCCCCTTTAACCACTTTATGAAAAGTCCTCTTGACTACAATATATATATATATATATATATATATATATATATGTATGTGTGTGTGTGCGTGTGTGGAAATATATTACTTGTTTAGGTAGGTACATGTTTCAATGACTTTATTGGATGATAAGTTTGTTTTACATAGAAATTTGTAGTTCAATTCTCAAGCGTCGCATCTTCAAAATCAAAATCAAGAGATAACGATAAGGTTGGAGGTTACAGCTAAGTGCGAATTGAATTTTGGGATAAAGTTAGAATTATAATTATCGGATTTTATACTTGTAAAGCTAATCGTTTGTGTTTTAGAGTTGGGGAAATCATGATATTTGTACCTGTGATCAACGATTAGGATGAATTTTTAAATGTAATTTGATGAGTATATTTTTATGAACGCATTTCAATACTAATATTGAAGACCTGATTATTTTGTGTTGGGTTATTTTGTGTTTAATATTTTATGTACTTTTGGTGCTGGTAGTTGTAATTTTTTGTCTTTGTTAAATGTTTGCTAGAAAACCTTAATAGGTAAGTTCAAGGTTATGTTTTTATGTGATATGAAAGTATGTTTTTGTTTTATCAAAAAGCTGATAAATTAATAATTTGGTAATTAATTCAAACTGCTGAAATTGTTAAAAGAAAAAAAAACATATTATAATTGAAAAAAAACATTTTAATGTCCATATTATATCTAAAGCATAAGCATCATTTTTGTATGGATATAGGATTAACATTTTGTAGGTAAATTTAAGGTATACATCAACAAATATCTTCACTCAGTAAAATAATCAATAGAAAAAATAACTCCAACAAAAAATTTATAAAGCAATTTCATGTGAAGAAGAAAAAAGTGAAGCCATTTTTAGTAGGATAATCCGAACTATAAGAATGTGAATATTTGGATCCAATAAGAAGATATTTACGTACACTCACAAATGTTCTAACACATTATTCATAAAAATTAAATAAAAAAAAATCTCACACACACTACAAAAAAAAAAAAAAAATTTAGTCACAATATTTTCTTATAACATTTGTAGTTACAATATTTTTGTATAATTAAGTGATTTTTTAGTCACAATGTTGTGATTAATATGCAATTAGTAATAAATTTTTGTTGTAACTAAAACTCTTAATCACAGGATTTCTAGTTAGGAAAGAAGTTTTAGTCACGCCCTTTGTGGCTAAAATTAATACTCACGACAAATTAAAATTTGTAACTATATATCTTGTGACTAAATGTTATTTTATTATTATTATTATTATTGTAGTGACAATAAATAGAGGTATAAATCAAGCCCGGTAGTTAATTAATCCTTATTAGGAAGGCTTTTTATTTTTTATTTTTGGGAAAATGGAGTGGCTGCATTTTTAGACTATTATTTCAATGTTTTTTGAATCTTAAAAATATTATATTGTATAATTACACCATTTGCACACGCATTCACAAATCACAACAATTTGCCCTTGGAATTTTTTTAAACGCCCTTGAGTGTGTTTTGCTTATTCTGGGAGTTGGATTTCTTTTTACAATACGAAAGATATTATTAGTTGAGCTTCTGGTGGAGACCAGGCCTCCATTTTTGAAGTGGGGACTGTAGAAGATATTATTTAATAACAATATATATGGAGCCGTGCTCTCAAAGCGAAAGCTACCAAATATCTGCTCCCCTCATACGACACAGCCCAAGTATGCCAGCCAAGTGAAAACGGTGCTCTTTTTCAAAGTCAGCCGTCCTTTTCAAAGGATTCCACGGTCAGCCCACCAAGTTGGCTACTTCCTTCACCATATTCCACTACCAGCAAAACTGGTCGTGTGTTAGCGGTAACAAATTATCATGGTGGGAGTGCTTTTTGAATATTGGGTTAAAGGTCCTAAATCTAAAAACTTTTTTTTTTATAAGCCTAATATTTGATATATAGTGATTGGGATTATGCTCTCAAGTATTTTTGTCATTAACACATTCATTAGGGTTTTGATGATACGTTCTTCATCAAGGGTTAGGGTCAGTTCATAGGGCATTCAATGAATATTCCTGTTAACGCTTGAAAAATCATTTTAGTAATGTACAGAGAAAATATGTTAGTGCTAATCGCCCCCTCCCGAACTTAATAAGCCAGTGCACCATTAAAATTCATATATAGAACAATATCCATAAGCGTTGAATATATACACAGACACCAAACACACATGTACATATATATACATTCATATCATGTAAATAGAACAATATATATATGTAACTATGTAAGCGATAAATATACATATATAGATGTACACAGACATACATTTATGTATGCGTTGGATTGATTGGAGATAGATGGCGTTATAATATTCTTTCTCCTTGTTAACCATTAAGTGACACAGTTCATAATTTTCTTTGGCCACCCAATTACTAAACACATATTCCCTACTTCCTTTTGCATTGGACAGAAAATCTTATATACATTCATGTAATATATATATATATATAATATTATATATATATATATATATGTATACTGATAGAGACGAGAGGAAGCAACTAACGTCCAGAGTAACTAGTCTGTTTTAAAGAAAATAACCTTGCCTAACTATATGCGTGACCCACACATCAACACATGATTTCATTACAACTTTCATGCATTGAGATTGATTGCAAAGTTAAAACGGGATATTATTCCTCTAAGAGAAACTATTTGATGAGGTATAAAAATATATTCTTCTTTCTTTTCTTCTTCTTTTTTTTTTAGAGGTAAGAAAATACTTGTCTTTAGCCTACATGGTTGAATGAGTTGTCCACTAGTCCGTGATCAACTAGACATGCTAGTTTACTACGAAGTGATTGGTTGAGCGTGTTAATCACTTTTCAATTAGGTTCAAGGGAAGGAGAAAAGCTAGGATTTTGGAAATTAATGAGATTTTATTGGATGGCACGTTGAAAAATTAGTGGGGGTTTGTTGTTGGGGTGGGGCAGGGGAATTTGTTGATTTTTTTTTTTTTTCCGGCTTTTCTATTCTCCACCTAGGAACCTCCTAGGAAGGAAGCTTCCGATGTAACATATAACATGATATCAAAATGTTTTCAAAGAGAAAAGTTTGAAATGTTTCCAAAAGCTATCCAGAATAATAATAATAAAAAATTACATCTATGTGTCATATATTTTCATTTTTCTTTCCTTATATGTGTGACGTTCTTTTCATAATCTCTCAACTATATCAGTTTTTTTTTTTTTTTTTTTTGAAATCTCTTCAAGTATTAGTTTTATGCCATCTATATTTGTCATTTTCGCTTCCGTGTCTTGAAAGGTTGCTTTCCACAACCAATATCTGTAGTGATAATGTGATGGATGTGTTAGTCTAAGGTCTCTGTTAGGTGTGTAAGTTTGAGTTGTGATTTTAAGTTTCAATAGTAATTTTTATTGATTTTTTCAGAAAAGACAAAAAAACATTTTCACAAAAAGACAAAAAACTGAGTTGATAATGGTAAGTTTAAACTTACCCACCAAACTAACCCTTAGTGTGGGACATGTGTGTGTAAAAAGCACGCATATATATACTTAGATGTTGCGGCATTTATTATTCCAATCAAATCTTTAATGAATATAATCTTTGTCTTTGCATTAATTAGGGTTTGAAATTGATGTCGGTGGCTTCGAAGCTATTTCTCATCATGCATATTAAATTCCAATTGTGTCTACCAAGTCAAACAATCATTTTAACAATACCGAAGAGACAATGTGATGGTCCAAGGCATCAGCACGTCAAGAATGTGTATAAATGAATGGTAGGTTTTAAGATAATTATTTTGTTTTTCCCTAACCTCTGCCATTAAAAAAATAAAGAATAAATAAATAATGAGGCGATGATGTTGACCAAACTCTATAAATACCCACACAACTCTCGAAATTCTTTTGCTCATCATCAACTTGAAAACTTTTGCTTCCAATCTCTCTAAAGCTTGAAGTCAATAGCTAAGGAATGGCACCTTTTCATGCACCTGCCACTTTAGTAGCTCTAATTCTAGTTTCTCTTATCCTTCCGATCCGTTCAGGTAACAATCTTCCTCGTAAACTATACCAAGATCTTTTTCTGTTTGTTTGTCGTTTTGTCGTTTTGTTTTGATTAGGCTGGTACTCTTTTATCTCGTCTCCGGATTTGTGCTCACAGGAATTTTTTGTAGATGGGAGTAGCGCAGATCCAACAACAACTCTGACCAACATCAACCAATGCAACCACAAAGTCTGGCCGGCCATTTTACAGAACTCCGGGAGTCCACCGGTTCCGACCTCCGGGTTTCCCCTTAAACCCGGCGAGTCAAAAACTCTTGCCGTGCCGGCTAGTACTTGGTCCGGCCGCCTGTGGGGTAGGACCCGATGCAGCCACGATGACGCCGGGAAATTCTCGTGCGTCACCGGCGACTGCGGTACCGCCACCGTCGAATGCTCCGCCGGAGGATTCACTCCGCCTGTTTCTGTGGCGGAGTTCTTCCTAAACAGCACTGCCGGAGGGCTCGACTGGTACGACCTCAGTTTCGTCGATGGATTCAATCTTCCGATGTCGGTCGCTCCGACAGATGCAACCTCCGGCGGCGGGAGCTGTTCGGTTTCTGGGTGCGACGTGGACTTAAACCGTCTTTGCCCTACGGAGCTCCGAATCACTCACAAAAGTAAAACTATGGCCTGCAAAAGCTCGTGCGACGCAAGCGCGGAACCAACCTCCTGTGAGCCTAAATCTTACTCCGAGAACTTCAAAAATTTGTGCCCACGCGCTCGAGTCTATGCTTCTGACAGGACTAGACTCCTGTCGTGCGTTTCTCTGGCGTATGAAGTCATTTTCTGTCCTTCATCGTCCTCTCCGTCCAACAATTCCCGTTCTTCTCCGGTCAATTCTAGGGGGTAAGCACATGCCCGTCGTCCAAAACTATATGCGTTTTGATTGAAAAACTTTTTTCTTCTTCTTTTTTTTTTTTTTTTTGGTATATTTTTATTTTAGACCCTTTTCTGTATTGGCTTTTTTTTTTTGTTTTTTTTTGTTTTGTCTTTTTTCCATCCTCCCTTCTTTTTCAGTTCCTTTGCTTATATTTTTTGTGTTTTATCTTTTTTTTTTTTTTTCTCTACCATTTTGGTCCTTCGTTCGTGTTGGTCTTTTGTTTTGGTTTCAGTCTTTTTTTTTTGGTCTTTTTCTCATGTTAGCGCTTTTATTGGTTTTCCCTTAATTTTTTCGTTATGAATAAATGTGTCTCAAAAATTATTTATTATTTTACTTTTCTCTATTTGGATAAATTGTTTTAAACATGTCCAATTCCTAAAGATTAATACGCATGTGCATCGCATATGTTTTCAAATAGTTACTAGATATTAGAAATAATCCACGTGTGTGTAAAATCAACCAAAATACCCCTAAAATAGTTATAATTTTTAACAATATCAAATTACCCTTATCAACCTATATTAAACACAATAAAAAATAATCAAATTAAAATATTTTATAATATAAGTCTTAAAATTAAAAAATAAATGTTCTCAAAACAATTGAAATATTTATTCGATAAGCTTTTATTTAAATTTTTTATTATATTCATTAGGAATCGTAGTCTTGATTTTTTATAATTTGAGTGTATTTTGTACCTGGTTTTACAAATGCATATTTTAGGTATTTGTATAATAAAAAAGATAAAAGTACTATTTTGACTAAACCAATGGATATTTTTTGATGTCTTTCCCCTCCCCTAAATAATATATATAGGCTTTGTTTAGGGTTTTAACTCGAACAGTATTTTTTCATATTAGTTTTTATTTTTTTTTAAAATATTTTTGTCTTTTTTACAAAATCAACAAAAATTGTATTTTTTTAACTCAAACTCATTCACCAAACGGACTCATAGAGAATTTACTTTTACCAAATGATGATGGTGATGATGATGATGTTGATGATGATGGTGATGATGATGATGATGATTGCCAAATGATGATGATGATTGCCAAATGATGATGATGATCGTCATCATCAGTTGACGTAATTAGCTATGGTGTTCGGCTGTGGTAAACGTAAGCAAAGCTAAGATATGATTAAATCACACGGAAAAATACAGGTGGGGTATTATATATGAGGACAGAGAACACGTATAGTTTTTTTTTTTTTTTTTAAATAAAGTCTAGAAACACATTATTACACACACATATATGTACATATATACATATATACATATATATATATATATATTTAATCGAGTTGGGTTGGTTTTCTTTCTTTCTTCTTTTTTTGTTTTTTTGTTTTTTTGTTTTTTGTTTTTTGTTTTTTTCTTTTCCTTGACAAATTCAGTTTCACGAAATTAAGTAGTTAATTATTTGACTGTTGTTCCACATACAGTGTAGATTAATATAATATACCAAGTGCATATTTTCAACGAAGCTAGTATTCGTATATATAATTATATAATTGAAAATCAACAAGGCTAATTAATATTCATATACCATAGAAAGTTAATTAATTAATTGCATTTTTTAGCTGAATAATTAATTGCTATAGATACGTGTTATACTATCCGTCCACACGACATGCTAATATTTCACTAGTCTGCTGGACGTGCTTCACGGCCCAAGCCTGTTAGTATAATTAATCTGTTTTTGTGTTATATATATATATATATGTGTGTGTGTGTGTGTGTTTCTTTTCAAAGAAATCATGTTAAATTATTAAAGTACGATTAATACATTTCAATAGAAATTGTTACTTTTTTTTGGCTAATAGTTTCTCGAAGATACGTAATTAAATATCCTGACTATATTTATAATATAATTTGAGTTGAATTTAAATATTTAGCATTTGCATCTCAAGGTATAGAGGTTTATTAATGAATAAATTATACCAACTTTAGATGAAAATCATAAACTCTTACATAATAATATAATATATATGACATGTATATATACACACGCATATTCATACATGATGCATGTTACATGCAATCAGGGGCGGAGGGAAGGGGGTGCGAGTGGAGGCCGCAGCCCTTATTGAAATTTTTTGTTATTTTAAATCTACTTCAAAATTTTTATAATTTTTACAATTTTGTCCCTACTAAAATAACAAATTATCAAATATAGTTCCTATTTTGCCCTTACTAAAAAAAATTATCACATAATTCCTCCTAAAATTAATTCTATGTCCCCACTAAAACTAAAATTTCTCACATAAGCCTATTAAAATTAAAATTTCTCACATAGCTCTCGTTAAAATTTATTTTATCTTGCAAAAAAATTTTGGTATATACTCTCACTGAAATATATTTATGGCTCCGCTACTGCATGCATGCAATATGAGCAATATTGTGTGTGCGCATGTGTGTGTTTCTTTAAAAAAAAAATGTGCAGTCATCATAAATTGAACCATCTTATGCTGATCATCATGATATATATATACATATATATGACATGACCACTAGATGTAACATAAAATTAAAAATTAAAAAAAAAAACTTGAAAACAACAATCTAGTACAAATTGTTGAATGAGGTGTAAGATGACAAAAAAGTCAAGTGGATTTAAAAGTAAATTTGAATCATTAGATTAAAAGTTGAACTACAAAAGTTTTAAAAGCTATAATATTTATATACAAACACAAATACATATAACATACATATATATATATATATATAAATATATAGATATGTGTGTTTGCAGATACTGATCTCCCTCTTTCTCTAATATTATAGTAATGGCTTTGGTGCAGTTTGAATACGACGAATGAGTCCAATTCTGACGAAGGTGGCAAAGTAAAGCCGTCTCCATTTTCGGTAAAATACCTGATGAAGAAGTTCCGACAACATCTCGCCATTGCAGTCGCAATACTTTCGGTACTTATTATTGGTATAGTAGTACTGATAATATGGTGCTGCAGGCGCAATCCGCAATTTCCCGTTCCTCCAAACGGCCACTGCCACTGTTTCCCGATCACCCTTTTCAACGTTAATGCCTAAATAATTAATACCTTAATTTTTATTTTATTAGTTGGTATACGTAATTTGTTTTTTGATTTGGACATTTGGATATGCTCGATGAATATTAGCTGTACTATGTGTATATATCCCGAATATTTTGTTGTTTATTTGTGGATTTTGTATAATATATATGTTTTTTTGGTTTAATAATTTCTTGTCCTTTTTCTTTCTTAATTAAAAATTTGGACATTTACGTATCGGTCACACACAAAACACCCAAAAAAAAAAAAAAAAAGGAGAATTACATTACAATACTATAAATAGCATTTTTACTAAAATAATTAAAGTAAATGATAAAGTTTAAAAATATTTGAATTTACTATATAAACAGTAAATTTAACAAGTAAATATTATATTAACAGTAAACAAAGTGTTACTGGCACATCCTAACAGTGTCTCTCTCAAAAGAATGGCACGTGTTAGCTTTTTAATTACGCAATACAATTTTCTTCAATAATTGTTCGCCAACTAGATAGTCAAGATATTTCTTTAATTCAGAACTTGATAAAAATTTATTCTACATATTAAAATATACATTTTTATAAATATTTTTATAACATATAACATAACTATTTAATATAACGAATAAAATAAGTAATCATTTAACAATATTTATCTTATTTATTAATATTGATATTTTATGCATAATTGATATTCGGATAATCAAATAAAGTATATGCCAAATAGATATATCAGAACTATATGAAAACACGTCACTTAGGGTCTGTTTGGTGAATGAGTTTAGTTTAAGATTTTTAAATTTCAATTGTAATTTTTGTTAATTTTTTAGAAAAGGTAAAAAATATTTTCAGAAAAAAATAAAAATTGAGATAAAAAAATATAATAAAATAAGATGAAATGGCAAACAAACTATGTATGAGACACAATTATTCGAAATTGTACGGGATCATTTTCTCACATTTATGGATGCCTTGAAATAGATTAATAAATTTCATCCCCATTAACCCAAGCCTAATCAGCTGCCGGAGAAGCTGTCCAACCAAGCTGGATCAGCCGCAGAGCCACGCCAGCAACCGCGTCAGACATGGGCCCCACGACGTTGCTTCTCTAGCCTAGCTCTTCCGCACGCGCCAATCGGGGCGCTAGTTCTTCTCCAGCACCCATCCCACTCGCGCGCTTCTACTTTTCGCATGGGTCCCATGTTTCTGCAAGCTAACATCAGCATCCCAACTTCTCCCAATACGTGCGCGACATGTGGCGTCTGATCCTAACTTGTCTCTCACGAAACCAACATATATGATCCCATTTTCTTCTTCAACGCGAATAAGAGGACGACACGAGTCAAAACGCTCTCCACTTTGCATCGGTTTTTCAGTACTTCTCTCACTTGTCATCAGATCAACGTTTCCACGAAATTGTATTGCTCTTAGCTACATCTTGTCATCCCACAACCCTATGAGTAAGGGAATCAGTCAAGACTTTTGGGGTTGTTTTGATACGGTTTATTTTTTGAGACACATTTTTCTTCATTTTCTAGTTTATCTTACAATTTATTTTTATACATATATTTTCTTTCTAGAATTTGTGAAAAAGATAAGCAAGCCAAGGTTAATTCTTACATTGATAAGACTAGAGATGAAATTATGTATTGAGTGTTTTATTTGTGATATCGATTATCTTTGTTTTATAATGTTTACATTTTAAATGAATTCAGTCTTTTTTATTATCATTTTTTTATTCCAAAATATTATATGCTTTATTTTATATAAGTATCAGTCTTACTTTATTTATATAATTTAGTCACATAATTATTTTACTTGAATTATTTTATAAGTTATTTTTTATTGTAAATTGCTACGAAAAGTATTTTGTCGATTTAGAATAACTTGTAATAATAATCTTTTGGAAATCAAATGTGAAGACCTTCGGGAGTTTAAAATCCATATTTTCCGATTATGTATTTGAGATGTGAAACGTGCAATTGAGTTATCGATGAATCAATTTTGCAATTAGAATACAAAATACATGAAGGATTCGTAAAGCCTTACCATTTTTCTCTAGTTGAAGTCTCTAAATTGCATTTTCTCTTTTAATTTTTGCAAACAAAAATATCAAACAAATATTTGTCTCTTACTTTTCTCTAATTATTCACTTTTCTAATGTTCTTATTCTGCTAATGTTTTCTATGTTTCTATCACCTCTCAATGGATTCGACTGGTCAATTTAATTATAATTGACTACTTTAGAAAGATAGTTTGGGCGTAATAACATGGCCATTTGTCATTTTTTTTCAAATTTAGTCAATTAATAATTGACTAATGGTCAATGTTATGGTGAATATGATTGATCGAAAGCCAACAACTGATTGATGAAATTAACTATATTATGTGGTCAATCATTGATTGATCATTTAAGAAAATTGATTAACTATTTAAAAAAAAAAAGACATTTTAATGTTTGGCATAATTAATCACCGATTGATCAGAAAATTGTTGATTTTGGTTATCGGTAATCAACGATTGACTATAATTAATTAGTGATTGACTATAAAAATTGATTGTATATATTATGGTCGATCAGTAATTTACTGACAGTCAATCAATGATTAACCATGGTTATACCAATGATCAATCAACGATTAACTATATAATATTATCAATCAGTAATTAATCATTTACAAGATTGATTGACCATTGACCATTCTAAAAAAAAAGGTCTTTTAATTAATTTTTAAAAACTTTGTCATTTATTACAAGAAGGTCATTTAGGTATAAATCTCAATATACTATTCTGATACTTCAAAGTTTTTTCCTTTTTGGCCAAGTATGTGTCCATTTTCATTGTGGTTATTAATTGGTGTACGTCTCGAATTATATGGGTCCGCACTAATTGATGCAAATTATTCAAAGATATTTTTGTATTTTATACTAGTGTGGGGAAGTTCCCACGGCACTTATGAACTTTTAGGTCTTACTTCGTCAAAGCGATATTGTTTAGCAAGCAATTTTGAGAAAGCAATATTCAACATCAAAGGCCAGATGATATCAAAATAAAATGAAATGTTTAATAAAGTAGTATTATTACAAAAGAATATTAATAAACAAGATTCCCGTACAAAATAAGAGCGACTTCTGTTTTGAAAATTTAGAGAGCACTTCTCAGAGTTTTGAGTATCATTTAGCAAGCAACCTGAAATCAATGCGACCCAAACTCTCGGGATCCACATGAGACCAAAGACAAAGCATGCTGATCTTGAACAATAAATCCTGTCATAGGAAACATACAAATGAAGTGCAAACCAGAGACAATCTTGGCCTTGAAGTAGCTATTTTTTGCACAAGTCCCTTACAAAAAACCTGGATTGTTGTCAGTTTGGCATAAAGAAGATCTCAAGGGAGAGAAGAAAGCAACATTAAAATTAATCTCACATAAGAAAAACACGTGATGCAAAATGAAATAAATAATCACAAACAATATCTATTTATGGTGATGTTATCAGGTCTTTATCAATCTCAAAAGCAGAGTAAAGTGTACAAAACTTGGGATAAAGCAAAAGTAATACCAAATACTTCATCACAGTCATCTTGATGACCCTCACAACAATGAAATATGTTTTGACAATTAATATTGCAAATCACAAAGGCTTTTACCCGAAAAAAGGATGGTACCATTTGTAGCTACTATGTCCACAATCTCAAATGGTGGACTCTGAAGATCAGCAACCAAACACTAAGTCATGAAAACCGTCAAAGCCACAAAACAAGTAGCTAAAATCTTTGCATGTGTTTGCCTCATTATCTCATTTCAACTTAAACTGTACTTTTTTTTTATTTTTTTTCCAAAAAGTTTTTGTTTTTTTCCCAAAATTTTTTTTGTCTTTTCTGAAAATTCAAAAAAATTTACTATTACGACTAAAATATTTCAACTCAAACTAATCAATCAAACAAACCTTGTCTCCTTTATTTTACCGAATGAAGAGGTAGCCGGCAGCATATGAATTGCTCCGCACGAGGTGTTGAAGATTTAATCAAGTGGAAGAGAAATAGAGATCAAGAAGAGGTAATTGATTTGGAGGAGGGAAGTTTGGAGAGAGAACTCATATATTAACTTTTGGAGTTGGTTGATTAAAATAAAGTGCTAAACTCCTCTAAACTTAAAAAGAACTAAAGCCCTCATTGCCTCACACAAACAATTCTGCGCACTCGTGCAGAAGACAATATACCTCAATTACAGACAAACCCAAAATTTTTAAAGAAAAACCCATGAACCACCTTTAACACCACTTCCATTGAATTATGAGGGAAACTTAGAACAATTAAGAAAGATGGTTTGACTACAGATGATTTCATTTCCAAATTCAAGGAGACCTGTGATCAACTCTCAACCATTGGTTTTTCTGTCTCCCCGAGAGAGCAAATTTTATATCTTTGTAATGGGATTAGTTTTATGATTGGTGAACCCACTTTGAAGGACATTCATAGTACGCCGATGAGCTATGATTACCGCCTTAAGCAACAAAACGGGTCTGAGTATATCAACTTTCCTCAAGCCAAGGCATTTTGATTCCAGAAAGAACCATCCATTCAACCAAAAGAACACCCAACAAAACCAATTTTACAAACATTTCTTTCCTCAACCTCAACCCATGTTTCCAACAAGACCAACTAATCCAAATTACAAATCTCACTTCACCAAACCACAGGGCAGCATCCTTGGAAAGCCACGAGGCTCTTTCCCTGGCCAGTTGCCAACGCAAAACCTTCCTCAAGCCAATCCCAAACCAAAATGTCTAATCTGTAATAAGATAGGACATTCTGCTCTTGAACGTTATCATCGTGCAGATTATATCACATGTCCTTCCCCTAAACAGTCGTCTATGTCTGCGTATGCCTCACTTGCACAGCTCTACTATCAAGCTCCTGTATCTGCTATGATGGCAACGACAATTTCATAATCTCCAATGCCTGATGAAAATGCTTGGCTCATGGACTCGGGAGCTACTCATCATCTGACGCCGAAGCTGACTCACAATTTCAAAATCTTACTCCCTATCTGTTTGATCATGTCATGGTAGGAAATGGTAAGCTTCTTCATATCCTTAATACTGGGAACATTGCTTTACCTTCACACCATAAACCAATCATATTAAAAAATGTCTTACACACACCTACCATCACTAAACAACTCACTAGTGTCACTCGTTTACGCACTAATAATCAAGCCTTCATTGAGTTGTATCCAAACTTTTTTCTTGCAAAGGACCGAGTTTCCGGGAAGGTTCTTCTTCAAGGTCTTGTTCATGATGGTCTTTACAAGTTGTTCACACCTTCATCACATATCAATTCTACTCCTCAAGCTCAAGCTCTCCTTTCCAATTCAAATAAAACCAACCTTTTTCACAACCGCTTGGGACACCATTTTTCTAAAATTGTTCACGCTGTTCTTAATCTTTGCAATGAACCTAGTTCTTTATCTTCCACTTTTGTAACTCTTGCCAATTAGGCAAATGTCATAGATTACCTTTTTCATTGTCAAATTCTTGTGCCGCCATACCTTTTGAGTTAATACAATCGGATTTATGGGGTGCTTCCCCTATTTTGGTTGTTATTGATATGCATTATTTCATTTTATTCATTAATATTTCTCTCGTTTCTCATAGTTATACTTACTTAAAACAAAATATAATGCTCTTCCCATATTTAAGAACTTCAAAGCTTTGATTGAACTTCAATTTGAAACCAAACTAAAACCAGTTCAATCAGACGGGGGTGGCGAGTATAGACCACTGGTCTTCTTCATTGAGTCTCTTATCCACATACACCACAACAAAATGGCCAGGTCAAGAGGAAAAATAGATATGTTGTAGAAACTGGCCTAACCTTATTAGCTCACTCTTCGGTTCCTCTTTCTTTTTGGCGCTATGCTTTTCAAACTGCTACTCATTTAATCAATTAGCTTTTTACTCCTATTCTTCAAAACAAATTCCCATATGAAACTCTAAATCACAAGCTACCTAATTATGCATCACTCCAAATCTTTGATCGCTTTTGTTTTCCCTTCATTCGACCCTATAATCGTCATAAACTCCAATTTCGTCCTACTAAGTGTGTTTTCTTGTGGTACGGCTCAATGCATAAGGGGTATCTATGTTTTGATAGAGTTTCGAGTCGTATGTACATAACTCATGATGTCGTTTTTAATGAGTTTGCTTTTTCTTTTGCTTCTTCCTCTCTTTGAACTCCTATTCCTTCTCCTATCTCTCCTTCTAAAGACACATTTTCTCTTCCCTTCACTCAACTTTTCTCGTCATCTTTACCTACTCATTCCTCTCACTCGACTCCACCATCATCTATCACTTGTCTCCTACCTCTCCACAATTCTCTTCTAAAATATCAACCTCTCATTCTCCCTCCACTTCTATTAACCATTTCTAACTGATCAACCACCCATCTCACTGCCTATCCCTTACCACCATCTCACTTGGCAATGCTTCTAGTATTAATATGGATATTTTGCAACCTCCTGTTTCTCTTCCTGGTACATCAATCCACCAACCTCCAGAAGATACTAATCAACATCACACGGTTACGCGGTCCAAGCTTGGCATTTTCAAGCCTTGAACATTTGTTGCTCTATCCTCTTTTGATTCTTCTGAGCACCATGAGCCTTCATCTCACAAGCAAGCTAGCTTGTGTTCCCAATGGATTCGAACAATGCAAAAGGAGTATGATGCCTTACTTGCCAATAATTCTTAGATTTAGTTCCTCCATCATCTTTAATGAAGATTATTGGCTCCAAATGGATTTACAAGATTAAACTTTTTCATGATGGATCTATTAAGCGCTACAAAGCTCGTTTGCTAGTTAAGGGTTATCATCAATGGAGTAGATTTCTTTGAGACCTTCAGTCCCGTAATCAAACCTGCCACCATCAGAATCATACTTACATTGGCCGTCTCTTTTCGGTGGTCCCTGAAGCAATTGCATAATGCATTTCTCAATGGTGACTTAGAAGATGAAGAATTCATGGAACATCCACCAGGTTTTGTTTCGATCACAAATCCCAACTATGTCTGCAGGCTCAAGAGAGCGTTTTATGGTCGTAAGCAATCACCCGGTTTGTGGTTTCAAAAACTCATTTCTTGCTTACTACAGTGGGGTTTTCAGCATTCCAAGGCTGACACTTTGATGTTCATTTTTCATAACTCAAATGTCCATCTTATTCTACTTATCTATATGGATGACATAATTGTTATAGGCAACAACACTCACGCCATTGACTCTCTTATTGGGTTGCTGTATAAACAATTTGCTCTTCATGATCTTGGTGATATGTCCTTTTTTCTTAGCATTGAAGTGTTCTGTAATGATGATTCTCTTCTTCTTATTCAGTCCAATACATTAGAGACCTTCAACACAGAGCTCACATGGATGATTGAAAACCCGTCCCCACTCCCATGTCCTCAAGTTGTCCACTCTGTCTCTATGATGGTGAACCTCTTTCTAATCCTACTGAATATCGAAGCATTGTTGGTGCTCATCAGTACTGCACTTTAACTCGCCCAGATATTGCATTTGTAGTCAACAAATTTTGTCAGTTTATGCATCATCCCACCACCACTCATTGGCAAGCCATCAAGCTTATTCTGCGATATTTGAAGTCCACCATTTCTTTTAAGTCCATTTCTTTTGACATTTCTAGACAGCCTTCGTCTGATATCTCCCTCACAGCTTTCTCTGATGCTGATTAGGTCAGCTGTCCAAATGACAGATGTAGTACAGGTTGCTATTGTGTCTTTATTGGCCTTAATTTGATTTCCTGGTCATCTACAAAACAGAAGGTTGTATCACGATCTAGTGCTGAATCCAAATACCAGGCTTTGGCTGATGCTGCTTTTGAAATCTCTTAGATGCAACCGATTCTTCAGGAGCTTATTGTGCCGCTTTGGGCACCCTCACTTCTCCTCTGTGATAATATCAGTGTCACATATTAAGCTACCAACCTTGGTTTTCATGCTCGTACTAAACACATCGAGATTGATCATCACTTCTTTCACGACAAAGTAATGCAACATCAGCTTCTAGTGATAGAAGTTCTTAATGATCTAAACATGCTCTTAACCATCCTAAATAACACTTAGATCAATGCGGAATAAAATTGGATCAATAAAAAAATGTACCTCCCGCCATTGCCGTTTTCAACACTCAAGATTATGGATAAGTGTTTCTTTTGGGGTTATGGTTCTTCTAAACCCTCATTTTTCTAAATGAGAAAGCAGGCTTACGGTACCAAAACCGAATTACTACGTCCCCTTTTGTAGACTCTTCCTATCAAAGAATCATTCTCAGACGCGTGCATTTAGTGGACGAGAATTTTGGAACGGTATTTCAATTGTTACCGAGATTTTCAGAAAATCCGTTGAAAATCCGGAAACGGAGAAAATCTAATCAAAACAGAAAAAATCCAACAACTAGTTCATCACGTCTCCTCTGATGAGCAGATTGCTGACGTTTTCACTAAAGCTCAGCCAACCTCCAGTTTTCTTGGATTCGGAAGCAAGCTCATTGTCCTCACTTCTCCAGCTCCACCTGTTAGCTTGAGGGGGGAATGTTAAGACTCAGAGTATTGTTAGTTTGGTCTTTTTGTTATACATCTTGTAAGGTTTCTTCTGTGTGTTTAATTAGCTTAATTATTCTGGTTAGTTTGGTCATGTAGTATATGGACACGTGTATAGGGCTTCTTATTCCTTTAGTATAAAAGGAATCATATGGATCCCTGGAATATTACAACCAGAATCCTTTATTCTCCTTCTTCTTCTTCTTCTTATTCTTCTACTTCATCTTCTCTTAATACAGAATTCTATCTGCACTGGACATAAAAATTCTCTTAGCAACCGCATTGCGAAACTCCATGAGAGAAAAAGACGCAAGCTCGTTCTTCAAATCTTGAGAGAGAAACTTTTTGTCCTTGGCTACTCAAGTGAGAACAAAATTCCAATGAAAATGTCAACAAACAGATTAGAGAAGCGAGGTTTTGCTATTTGGGGCTAAGAACAGAGAGAGAGAGAGTTAAGTAATGGAAGCTTGGGAAGGAGGCATAGCGGGAGTTAAAAAAAAAAAAAAAAGACACAAAAATTAAAGAGAGAGAGAGAGAGAGAGAGAGATTAAATACTATCAAAATATGAAGAAAAGAATTTTACAACCGGAAGAAGTTTGGGGCTTCCAAGAAACTTTGAAAGCACAGCTCTGCTTCTTAATAAAACGAAACCCAAAATTTTGACACCAGTTCTTGCAAGTAGCTGAAGCAAACAGTCAAGTTAGAATAAAAGTGAACAAGTCTTTATAGGAATTATGCGGAATGGAAAGAAACAGTACATGGTAATTATGTAAATAAATAAAACGTCAGTGGCATATTGGAAAACAAGCCTCTTCTAATGGTTGCTCCCGCTTCCGCTTCGTTCCTCCCTCCCTCTCTCTCTCTCTCTCTCTCGTCCAATGGTTGCCTTTTCTCTCCTCTCTCTGTCTCTGTCTCTCTCTCTCTCTCTCCACCCTCAGTTGTGCGTGTGTGTTTCTACGGAAACTCCATTTTCTTTGTTGGGTCTTCACACATATTCCTCCGCGAGACCAAAAATACGACCCAAATTCACCGATTTGAAGACCAAAGAACACAAAAAACAAAAGAGAAATCCAAATAATAATAATAATAATAATAATAATAATAATAAAGAACTTTCACCCACTAAAGAAAATTCTTGTGTGGCGGTGTGGTATTAGATCTTTGTTGGCTGTGTGGTATTTCTTTCTGAATTGCTTCTTCATCCCTGCAACTGCATCAATTCTACCTCTCCAGCAACTTTTCCATTTTCTACTACTTCTTCGGCAAAAAAATTCTATTATGTTGGACTGACAGTAGCAGCCTACTCTGCCATAGAGGTGGGATTTCGGGCCGCCCGGCCCGGTCCGGCCCGAGCCCGATGGGTCATTTTAAAAATTCGGGTCGGGCCGGCCCGACCCGAATTTTTAAAATGTAAACCCGGCCCGACCCGTGGGCTTAGAGCGGGCCGGGAGCGGACCCGACCCTGCCCGACCCAAGTTTTAAAATTTTTATTTAATTTTTTTATTATTTGTAATTTTTGAATAAATTTGTATATTTTTGATAATTTAATAATTTATCTTAATATTTATCTTAGATAAAAAATAAAAACTTTTATACTTTGTTAAAAAAATTTTATTATACTATTTTTATTAATTTTTATATTTATATTTATATTATAATTGCTTAGTTAGTACTTAATAATTATAATATTAGTTAGTTAGTTAATTTAATATTATAATTAAACTTTTAATTTTAGTTGTTTAAGATTATAATTAAACTTTTATTTTTTTATTTTTTATATATATAAAATTTTTAATTATTTTTTTTATTTTTTAAATAATGAGCGGGCCGGGCCGGCCCATTGGGCTTAAATATTCGGGTCGGGCCGGGCCGACCCGTCGGGCCTAAAAGGAGAGCCTGGCCCGGCCCTTACTATAGGACCGGGCTTGGGCCGGGCCGACAAAATGCGGGCCGGCCCGTTTGACCCGGCCCAAATTCCCACTTCTACTCTGCCAACACTCCCCAGAAATTTCTTTAGCTTGCCCTCCCACTAAACATTGAATCGTGACCTTCCGTTTTCCATCGAACGGCTGTCTTTACTCTGCCATTTGGCATCCGGCAAATTCCACTGCCGTTTACAAGAGTATACTTAAAAATATTTAAATAGAATATCCACAATATTCTATTAGAATATTTTAACGAATTTATAACTAATTTTTAAAAAGTCAACCAATTTAAACTTAAAAATTTCATCTCTTTTCAAACTCAATCCAAATATCAAACGAACTCAGTAAAATAAGGTATAGGACTTATTCAATTGTACCATGCTTGTCTCTTACTCAGAGTTATTATTTATTTCGGTTCAAATGTTCTTAATTAAGATTACTTTAACCATATATTTATTACAGGTAGCAAAAATCAACTATTCTCTTTTATCATTTGACCAAGCTTTTAGTTAAAACGATTTCTTTTAATCATGAAGGAAAATGCCAATGACATCGTGATATTTTTATGACATTATTCATATTTTAAAATCTTGATATAGATAAGAAGAGAATGATAGTTTTTCTCAAAATATCCGTAAAATATCTACAATATCTAAAAATATCTCTAATGCTGTGAATATCCATGAATATCTAGGATATTTTGGATATTTCCACAAAATGTCTAAATTCTCGTAGAAAAATTTTTACAAAATTGTCGCATGTTTCATTAAAAAAAAAAAATCAATAACATGTGGCAAAGAAAAAAAAATCAAAAGAAGACAATGTGACACAATTATTGACTCGTCAAATGTTTCTCTTGTTCAAACTTATATTCATGAGATTCTTCATGTTTCTTTCTATAAAGTTTTCGCCTTTATGCATAGACTCATATAGAGATAATATTTTTTTTACTATTTATTCATCCATTTGAATTATTGTTGTTTCTATTCTAAACAATTATAAAAAAAATTCCATCCGATATTTTATTATTTAACCTTTTGTCTTGTTCAAAGAATAGTGATTTTTCACATTTTCTTATACAAAGACCTTTATGTTATAGACTCATATAGATATACATGAAGTTTTACTATTTATGCATGAGAGTGAATTATTGTTGTCTCTATTCCAAAATAACATTAAAAAAAATACCTCTCATTATGCAGAGTCGTTGTATTTTTGAGCTACTTCAATATTCACTTATCATTATAAGAACTATAATCTTTTTCGTAGTTCTTATCTTTTTTCTTCAATTTGTACCCTATTATCTTTATATATATTTAAAAAAGTGTTGTTATCCAAATTCTCAGCAGGAATTTAAGAGGAGTATCTATTATAAGGGGGTGTTTGGTTGGTTAGTTTGAGTTGAAATATTTTAGTTGTAATAGTAAATTTTTTTGAATTTTCAGAAAAGACAAAAAACTTTTTGAGAAAAAGACAAAAATTTTTTAAGAAAAAGACAAAAAAAAGTACAGTTTGAATTGAAATGAGATGATGAAGCAAACACCTCCTAAATAAATAAGATAACTTTGTTATGTTCCATTAATAATTGTTTTAATCAATAAAACTAACTTGATTTGTTAATGGTGAGACCCCCACCTCAGTAGGATTCTCAACCCCCACCTCACATCATGAGGTTCGTGGCGGGACCTACCTTTAGAGAGTGCCGAGTTGGATTTCATGACGTGGCCTACACGTCCTTATTTAATTTACGTGGGTCCACCAAATTAATGCAAAGTTTAGAAGATTTTGTGATATTTTAGTTTTCTGTTTTTCGTTTGTCATTGATTGTGTGTGTGGCTATAATGGGAGCAGGGTCAGGAGGATTTTCGTACTTGCAGGGGCCTATGTGGTGGGCTGGGATGATAGCGAGTAAGTTCCATTTTTACCTAGTAATTTTCTTTTTGGAAACCTCGTTTAGAAAATTCACTATTTTTCACTTTTCTTTCTTTATTCATGCCCTAACATCGTGGAAATTTTCCTTTATGTCTTACCTTGAGTTATGGTAATGAAATCTTGCAATACTTCTGTTCTTATTTCTCTTTGGAGCACAAAAATAATCTATCTATTCTCTCTCTCTTTGGGGGGTGTGTGTGTGTTTTTTCCCCCTCATTTTTAATTTTTGGTACATATTTTAAAATATAGTGTTATTTTTGAATAATTATTCGGAAAATCAATGTCGGATCTCATTATTTTTTATTTTATTTTATTTTCCTTTTTGGTATTCTATTATGATCTTCATCCATGGATCTTGATAAAAATTTCAAAGAATATTCTAATTCATACGGATTCAGATCTGCTGTCTAATATTAATGTCTCAAATGGTGTTTAACCATCCATATTATGCCACAGTATTAATAAAAGTTATAATTCAAAATTTTAAGCATAATATATATTTGATTAAATAATCATGTTATAACATGGCTGGTTAGACATCATTTTGAAACACATAAAAATTAAACATGTGATCTGAGTCCTATTTTTAAAATATAAGCCCAAATTTAGGGGACATTGTTCTAAATTTTAATTTTCGTCCTTTTTTTTTTTCCAATTTGTCGCGTTAAAGGAGATTATTTGTACATATAAAGATCTTCTTCTCCAAGTCAACGTTGACTTTTTTGGGGGGGGGGGGGGGGGTGGGGGGAATAGCCAATTTTGCTGCTTATGCATATGCTCCAGCAATTCTTTTGACTCCCTTGGGTGCTCTGAGTATAATTTTCAGGTATTCAACATTTTGTCATTGCATTATTTATTAATTTAAAAGAAGCTTTTTTCATGAACCATTTTAGTTGAATTAATTAAACAAGTTAATTACAAATGTCTTTATGGGGAAAATCCTGTGTTCAAGTATAATCATATGACAATCCTGTTATGCAGTGCAGTGCTTGCTCGTTTCATTTTAAGGGAAGAATTGCATATCTTTGGCGTGCTCGGTTGTATTCTCTGCATGGTCGGTTCGACGAGCATCGTTTTACATGCTCTGCAGGAGGAGGTTACAGATTCGGTCAAGCAAGTGTGGCACCTTGCTACAGAGCCAGATATTCAATTTTCCTAATTTTAGTCAACCATTAGATCCAATATAATCAATGACGAAGCCACATTATTATAAATGGGGACACGTGCTCTCATTTACCTTTTGAGATTCTCATATTTACGTGTCCTCGTCTTACAAGAAAATCCACTCAATAAATGAAATATGTCATTGTGCTCCTTTTTTTATAAGAAAAGTTATAAATGTACCAGTACTACCACATAACAATTAAAATAAACAACTATAAAAAATTTCTGGCTCCGTCATTTGATGTATTTCGGTATTCAAAGTATGTGGATTGAATAGGTGGTTATTTGTCACTGTATTGTCTCTAAAGTGGATGGAATTGCATTATTTAAAATATGAAAATGATTTAGTCTTCTAATCATAATTATTACCAAGTTAATCAAGCTTTATTTTTCTGTTACAAATTTTATAGGACCTGCTAGCTTAATAGAAAATAGTAATAGTTCTACAGATTTAAATGCTATATTCCAAGTACTGTTTCTGTCAACAGGTTTCATCGTCTACACAGGTATAGTTTTGGTCGTGGTTGTGGTGCTAATCTTCCGGTATGTTTCGCGGTACGGAAAGACCCACATGGTGGTGTATGTTGGAATCTGTTCTCTCATGGGTTCACTAACGGTTTGTGATCTCTTCGTTTTCGGTTCTTCGTTTATTCCGTTTCAGAAATTGTCTATTTTGGTTCTTAATTTTTTTCTCTTCATTTTTCTATTTGTAGGTAATGAGTGTGAAAGCATTAGGAATTGCATTGAAGCTGACATTTGAAGGATCAAACCAGTTTATTTTCCAAACTTGGATTTTTACCGTGGTAGTGATAGGCTGTTGCCTTTTGCAGATAACTACTTAAACAAGGTTTTTTTTTTTTTTTTTATTTAATTTTGCGCGTTAAAATTTTTTTCTATCTGGCGGATTTCGAATTGTGACTTTGATTCATCTTTTCAAGCATAGACACCTTTAATACGGCGGTTATATCTCCAGTGTACAACGTTATGTTTATGACGTTCACCATCCTTGCAAGCATGATCATGTTTAAGGTGATTTTGACAAATTCGCTTTCTCTAGTGTTCGGAATACTTTTTCTAGCTAGTATATTTCTCGTCGGCTTTTCTTAAGATAATTCAGCTTACGAATTTCATTGTCTTGTAACCAAAATGCCCTGCTAAATGCACTAGAAAGTACAATTATTTTTAGTCCATGCATGGATTATAAGATTATTTTACGCTAATCTGAAATAATCCGTAACTGTTATTCACATAAATTGAACTCACTCGTGAAATATTCGATTCATCAACATTTCATGTATCTTATATCTAAATGTTCTCAAATTTATTACTGTCATTTGTGATATAGTTGAAAATTTATTGCTAACAGTCTCATTTTATGCTCTTTATTTATTTTTTCCCCCTTCTTGGGTGGCATTTCTTTTGTTACCAACAACAGGACTTGGATTCACAAAACGGAGCGCAGATTGTTACTCAACTATGCGGTTTTGTAACGATTCTATCTGGCACTTTTCTCCTTTACAAAACCAAGGATATGGGAAATGCTACACCATTGGACTCCCTAGTTTTTCAGAGTCCGAGCCACCCTAATCAACGACGGAATCTTGAACATTGAAGCAAATATTGAAATTTAGCACCAGTCTCTTAGTCTCGTCTCCCTGTGTGACCCCTACAACTTTCGGAATTTAACTTGACAATTTGTTAGTCATGCTAAGAAAAGGGTTGAAGCTAGAAAGAAATTACAATTTCTTAGGTGAAAGATTATTCTTTGTTCTTAGAAAGTAACATAAATGTTGTGAATAGGATTTGTCTAATTATTGTGAAGTTTTGATGATGATGATGATTGTTTTAAGTTAAAATAGTGATTTCACATTTCCTAGGCCAAATTTTTTTTTTTTTAATTGTCGATGAATTTCAGTAGCGAAAGATTGAAGCTTATACCAATGATAAAAGAGAAGACAAGAAAAGAAAATACAGGAGAACCTTAAAAGATATTTCTGAAATATTATGTTCTAGTTTTTTTCGGATTTTGACATTTTGTTATGGAATTGGCCGTTGGGTCAGAGCTCACGTCCCTCCAACAAAGTTTGTGGTTATGCACCCACCTTCAAAACTGGCAGACCCCTTTTAATACATTGAAATTCAATACAAGAAAAAATTATCACCTCGTTCAGGGAATAGGGTAGTCCACTTTCTTATTAGTTATGCTTTGTCTGATTTTGTTTATTCCTTTTGAGATGTTTCTACTCCTCATTTATTAGCACCTTTGTTAGGGATTGCAATCGATTTTTTTATTTTATTTTTTATTTTTAATACCAATTGAATTTTTACTAAGTCTTGTAATTAAAAATTTTCTAACTTTATCTAGAAAGTTCAATCATAAGAATGACAATAATATATATGTATGTATATATATATAACTAAAATAAATGATAACGAAGACAAATTAGAAAATAATTTGAGAAGAAATCAATATGAAAAAAGTCTAAATGTTCGATTTCACCTAGCCGTTAACTATGTCGTTCTAGGCCAATTTATTACTATCAATTTTTTCTAGTTTAAAAGCCAAAGAATCCTAATCTAGTCAACTCCTTCTTCTGAGTGTCACGCTAAAAATATTCTTAAAACCTAATTTTGATATCCTTATAAAAACCAAGAAATTAAGAATTCATTATGATCTATGATTCTCTTTAATTGATTTCAAAGGAATTCTAGGTCTCCCGAACTCTAAAGAAGCCTAAGTTGTATTATCTCTTAACAATATTTAAAATTTCCTCTCTTGAGTACCAGATTCTAAATATAAAATCACCTTATTCATGACTAATAAATTAGAAGTATTAAAAATGAGATAACACAAATAAACTAAATGAAAAACCTCTTAAAATAAATTGGCAATAATATCAAGTGCCGGCTACATCTCTCCTCTAGAATAAGAAAATTAGTTCATGACGAAATTTAAATAAACACAAATGATGTACTTAAACATCGAAAGAAAAGAAAAAAAACTAGAGAGCAAAGTTGAGTTATGCTTCTTTGTCCTGGATTTCACCATCTTCTTTTTCATACCCTCGATTCTCTCTCTAAGATTTCTTCTCAAAACACTGCCAAAAGATTGCTTTCTTGTGTCCCCAACACATCCTTTTATAGGTTTTAATTAAAAAAAAAAAGGGGGGGGGGGGGGGGAAACTAGGGGTGGCAATTCGTGTCGTGTTAGAGTCGTGTCGATTTTTTTCTTCTCCGACCCGAACACAACCCGCGACACGAACATGAAACGAAACCGCGACATGAACACGACACGAACCCGTCACGGGTTGACACGACACGAACCGAAATTGACCCGCGACACGAAATTGACACGAAATTGACCCGCGACACGAAATTAACACGAAATTGACACGAAATTTGACCCAAAATTGACACGAAATTGACCCGCGACACGAACTTGACCCGAAATTGACACGAAAAGTGACAAGAAAATTGATACGAAAAAAACGGATCCAACCCGAACACGACACGTTTTTTTTTTTTTTTTTTTTTTTTTTTTTTTTTTTTTTTTTCGTGTCAATTTTTCCCAACCCGAACATGACCCGCCCACTATTTTTCCCAACCCGAACCCGCAAAATTCGTGTCGTTTTCGAGTCGTGTCGTCGTGTCACCACCCGTATTGCCACCTATAGGGACAACTTAGAATACAAGGATTTTTAAGACTTGGAAACTAACTGATTAAGCGAGCATTTCTTATTCTTCATTTTCCCACCTCGAAAGCTTCAGTTTTCATTTTTTTTTTCCTACAAAATAACAATAAGAGAAACAAAAACACGTAATAATATCTAAAATTATGAAGTTACTAATTAAAAAAAAAATTCAATAAGTAGGTACAAATCTATCATTACGTAATTTAATTAAATTAGATATATCCATCATTTTAATTCAAAATAATATATTTTTGAAAAGATTTAATTTTAATTCATTTTATTTAACAATCTATTTATTTTGAGTTTATTTTATTTTTCTCTACCAAAATCTCCTTTTTCGTATTTTAATTATTTCCTTTATTACAAAAATCCACTAAAAATATATTCACTTTTTATCATTTTCTTTCCTTTCCTTTTTAATGTTTATCTCTACTAATATTATTTGTTTTTATTATAGCCTCCCTATGGATATGACCGCTTGATCTGTATTACATTTGACCACTTTGCATGTGCATTTTTGGGCATCTATCAGTCCACTGGGGAATGTTATTACCATTGAGCTATCTTAAACACCTGGTTACATATAGAAAGAAAGAGCAAAATAACATTTTTAAAAATAGTAATAATAAATTATAAAATAAAATTTAAACCTAATAATAAATAGAATAATCAAATTTTTTGATCACACAATTGAAAAAAAAAAAAAACAAAAACAAAAACAAAAAAAACTCCTTCTCACTCCTCCATTCTTTTTCTCTCTCTAACATAAAACCATGAACATAAATCTATTATTTAAAAGTAACCCTAAATATGTTACATATATATTTTTTAGAAAATCCAAGAATTACCCTGAAAATCCAAGGATTTATACGTGAATACAAGCTATAATTTATCATTTTTTTAAAAACTTGATATAATCTTCAAAAGTACCTATATGATAAGGTTATATGCAAGAATGCCACAAATTTGACATCTCTTTATATTTATGCTCACTATAACATTAAAGTTAATACTAAAATTATTAACTTTAATGTTAAAGTGGGCAATATTACAATGAGGTACTCAAAACATAGCTCTTTACATAAATTTCTTTACAATATAATACGTTATTTTTTATAATTTCCCTTGTATTTGTCGTATTAGACCCATTATAACATTAATGATTATATAGATATTTACGACCAGTTTGGTGCACAACACTGGAGAGGATAATGAACCGGATTAGGATAAGGAATTTTAATCTCTTGTTTGGTGAATTAAAAAAAAAAAAAAAAAAAGGAGGAACTGGAATAAAGTTATCCGATTCATCACCTAATCCCTAAGAAGGCGATTTAGTTATCCTATGCAAATCTCCATCTTGATAGTAATGGCAACACCTTCTGTTCATGTCTTCTGCGCCCATGTTAGTGTCACATGAGGAATTTTTAACTTTCTCTCTTCCACATTTTTGGTTTTGCATCTCTTGTTTGTTTTTGTTTGGTTCGTGAGAAAATTTAGGAGAAAGAAGAATGATAAAGAAATTGGAGATTCTGTTGTATGTGAATAAAGTGGAGGTTCTGTTGATCCAAGGATCATCAATTTTAGGCTTTATTTGCTGATGAAAGTAGAAGTTTGCGTCGAATTAAAATTTAGATCTTTATTCTTCAAAAGTTGCAGACTTCAAGATAAGCTTAACACAGTTTCTTTTTATCTTCACGAGAAAAAATATCAATTTTCTTTTCTGTTTGTTTTCACTTTTTCATATTCAATTACAATTTATCTACGTTGCTTTTTTAATTCTAAAATTTTCTAAGTCAAAGATTTACAAAATAATAATAATAATAATAATAAATCAACTACGTTATGTTAAGAAAAAAAAAATTTTCTAAAATTTTTTTTAATGTACACTCGTCAATATGTGTTACTCTATTAATAGAAGTTTGTACTTATATGTCTTGCGTACTTAAATTTCTCGAAGTAATAACTTTTACTTTCTAAATTTGTGAACTCATCCTGATTTGACACTTCGTTGTTAGAGTGGATCGTGGTTGTATTTTTATATTACTTAACTTCATGACGTTTTATCCAAAACAATGGTTTTATTTATGAAACTTGACTTCTAAGTTTTAATGACATCATATTAGTTGAACCTAATTTACTTACGTCTTATCATGCCTTAATAATTAACCGTTATTCATTATTAATAATTTAATTAAAATTTTCACTAATTATTAATTTATAATTTATTAATAATCAAAATAAATCATGCAAAATAAGATAATAAATTTGGAAAGCTGAAAAACCTTGCGAGACTCTAAGGAAAACATCCATGTCTAGATTTTAAACTTTTGGAATCTTCAAAAACAAATCACGAAAACATAAATTAGAGTTCTTAAATTTTCCAACGAATCATCAAGTGTAAAAAACATTGTCATATGCAAATTTTGATAAATGTTATAAGTTAAAATCCAACAACGATCCATAAGTTTATAGTCAACTAAGTCTAAAATACCTTAGATTAATCAAGTTTGATCCACAAATGTGTTTAGATGGGCCAAAGATGGGCAAAATTAAAAAGTAACCTAGAGAATCATTAATATAAACCAAGAGATTATCACAGTCTAACTTAGTAATCACCACTCGGAAAATGGGCCTTACAAGTCCAATGTTTTACGAAAAGTAAGCTCACTTAAGAATAATCACTTAAATAACTCTTAGTCACCGTGAAAATTATTTAAGTAACTAACAAATGGATTAATAAATACACCATAAAATATAATTAAGTTAAGAAAACTAATTAGTAATAATAAATTATCTAAATTAAGCAATTATTAACTAATTAATTATAAGAAGAAATAAGCAGTTAAGAGTTGGGTAATCAAGATAATTTTTTAAAGTAATCACTTAACTTAAATGGTAATTAATTAGAAACGAATTGATTAATAGTTGATTATTGATAAATAATAAAGGAGCATTTAAGGAAAAAAATTAATTATTAAAGATCTATTAATTAATTTGTCAAGGAAAAGTATGCAATTAATTACTTATAATTTCTTAACTAAACAAAGCAATAGTTAAAGATTAACTATTAATTAATTAATTATTAACTGATTATTAATAAATTGAGGAGACTATAATAAACTAGAAAAATTAGTTGTCACGCCATTTGTAATGAGAAGCTCATAATGTAATTGACTAATTAGTCACTATGAAAATGACATTTTTAGTTAAAAATTACTTCTACATGTCAACTGTTCTTGAACATTATTTTGAAGTTATAAGTAAAGTTTGACACCTCCAATTTGTACATTTCAAATCTCCATTTGTTAGAGTAACACATGAAATAAATAATAAAGGTCATTATAGAAAAGACCCAATAGTCACTATAATAATTACCTATGGTCACTACTAAACCTGACACTGTATTTCAATCGAATGTCAAACATTTTTCTTAATAATTATATTGACATTACAGATGATTCATGGTGTCTTGCTTTTATGTGTTTGAAAATTATTGTTAATACTATTAAATAAAAAGGAATTATCAAGAAGGTTATTATGTAATTGACTTATTGGTCACTATAAAAATGACTCTATGATTTAAAATTGACCTTAAAGTTAAATGTTATGCAACATTAATTTTGACGTTAAACATTAAGTAGGACAAAATTTGTGCGTTTGAAAACTCCTTTGGTTACAACAACACATGTAACAAATAACATAGATCATTATGTATATGGCGCACTGGTCATTGTAGTAATTAGTAACGCAAGTACCAAATTCAAACCCAATAACAACGATTTAAAATAGTCAACATACAATACAGATAACCAAATGCAAACAATCATAACACCAAGGTATCAAACCTACAAATGTAGTACTTAAAAGCAGTAAGATAAAGTTATAGCAAAACGAAATCATAAGAAATAAGACATTAGAGTCAAACTCTCAACGAATACAAAATAGTGCTAGTGTACATAAAAACCATCACATACCAGTACTCTAATAACACTCTTCACCAACTTAATAGGACCAATATAAATTGCGATAAGGAGCACCATTATTCCCTTTATTTCACTACTAACATATCTCGATGTACCATTTCACTGACCATTATACTTGATAAAGATACAAACCGCAACCATTCCTAAATGAAACAACAAGATGTTAGTCGATATAATAATTACCATTTGTTAAAAAATTATTGACCAGTCTGGTCATTATAACAATGACCAAAAGGTCAATATATTGTTTACCATTACTACTATCAAAAATTTTGCAGAACAAGAAATCTTACAGTAAGATGCCAAAAAAATATAGGAAATCTATCTTATTACCACAAAAGCTACAGGAGACAACATATCTTGCAAGATCTCACCCTCAAAAGTTTAACATAGCCATTTTTTGTATTATAATCTGAAAACACAAACCCATTTTATGCATAAAGAAACAAATAAAACAAAAGAACAAGTACCATTACCTCAGATCTAGACCTGATCTAAGCTAGAATGAGACTGATGCAGAGTGTTATGAGTTGTAAACAGGCCAAAAGATGAGCTGCAACCTTCATAAACCACTATCGCCACTACTGTTGCCGCAAACACCATGGCCAATTGTCGCCGTGCAGCAGAATGATGAAACACGCCATCGAAAATGTAATATTCGAATTTTTCAGTGTACATTTTTTCCCTTTTAAGAAAATTATTTTCACTTTATGAAAATATTTGTGAAAAAGCTCGGTTGAGGGCTTTTGAAAGATTTTGTGAGTTTTAATGGGTCGAGAAGACTCAAAATTGAATTCTAAGCTCGAAAACGGACCTTTCCAGTCGAAAAGGGCCGCAACAGTGCACGATTTTACGAAAGTCAACTTTGACCGAAAAAGTCGAAGTTTGACTGATGAAAGTCAAAGGGTTGACTTTACGAGATTTTAAAGTACAGTACGGAAAGAGTATCGAGAACAATGTTTTGTGAACTAAATAGCAAGAATAGGCCGTAAAATGTCCCTAGAAAATCAAGCACACTAAGTTAAAAATTAAGGGCAAAAAGGGTTCGAAATTGAGAGAAAAAAATGATACGGTCTGAAAAGTCACACAGATAAAAATTTGTACTTTGGTACAATATAAAAGTATTGTGTTTTGGTGAACCACAATATTAGAATTATCTGTGTAGCACAAATAAAAGAAAAATGGAGTTCTTTGGAGACTAGAAGAGCCAAACAAGGCCTAGAAAGGTGATGTCCTTTTACCCATACCTTATGATCTCATCCTCCACTAGCTAAAGCTTGAAGATGTGGAGCTTCCCCCACCACTCAAAAGTTCGGCAACCATGGGGAAAGAAGGAGAAAAGAAAAATTTTTGGGGTCAAAAACTTAATAAACCTGAAGCTTGAAAATGCCTATAAATACCCCCCTTATTTCCCTATTCCTTTTAAAGAGAAATTGTAGCCAAACTCTTGCAAAATTCTTGCTCAAAATCCGGCAGCCAAGGAGGGATAGAGGGAAGAGAGGAAATCAAAAATTTTGCTCTTAGGGTGGTCGGTTTTGCAAAGAGAAAGCAAGTGGAAGCCTTGGTTCATGGCTGTAGAAACTATTTTGTATGGACTGTATGGAATGGATTATGGGTTTGAATGGGACGTTAGAAACATTGTGTATTTGACTCATAAGCTCCCGAAGTGTTCGGTCGAGATAGAATCGCGAAATAGGACATAAACCGGACGTAAACCCAAAACTGCCAAATTCGGATTCGAATCTGGCCAGTTTCGGAAAAGTGAAATTTTAATGCCTCTAGAGGCCGAATGGGGTAAAACTCGAAACATGAAAGTTTCTTAGATCAATTTTTCCTAGAGGACATCGCGGACAGAATATCAAAATGAGACTCCAATGGCCTCCGTTTTTAACAAAACCCATGGCTGATTCCCATACCCAGTTTTTCAGGGTCAGTCAGTTTCAAACGAAAACTGGTACTAATGCAAGCAGAACTGGATTTTTCACAAAACATGAACAAGCTATATGAAATGGGAAATGTAGCAAAACAACATTTTCACGAATTATAATTAAGTGAATACTAAGGATTTAAATATTTGAAGCAAATAGTAAATTTATGAGGTAAATAGAAAATCTACTAGGCAAACAACAAAATAATTAAGTAAATAACAATATATTTTCAAGAAGTAAATAAATTATTTATCTGATAAATTTATTATTTGTTTAAATTCATATGTATGTGTATGTGTATGTATATATATGTGTGTGTATATAGATTCTTTATTGTCATAGTCAAAGTACAAATAGTTCACATAAGGTTTAGCACATGCGGATAGGGCCGGCAATTTCGGACACGATACGGTGACACGACACGAGAACGACACGTAATAAATGGGTTTGAACCGCACGTTTAATAATTGGGTCGAAATTGGGTCGACACGTTTAACACGAAAATAAATGGACCGGAAATGGGCTAACACGTTTAACACATTTATGTTAGAATTTTCAAACTATTCTAAAGCTCTTTTATAACAAGGCCGGCAATTTCGGACATGACACGGTAACACGACACGAGAATGACACGTAATAAATGGGTTTGGACCGTACGTTTAATAATTGGGTCGACACATTTAACACGAAAATAAATAGGCCGGAAATGGGCTGACACGGTTATCACGTTTAACATGAATTGCCAGGCCTACATGCAGACCCCAAAATATTTTTGATTGTCACGTAGGAAGCTTCCTCATGGCCTGCCTTTAATTAGTTATGAAAACATAACGTGGGTTACAGAACAATGATTAGTCCAAAAATTCTTGTTCTATAACTTTTTTTTTTTTTTTTTCTAGAACGTTAATATAAGAAATTAATCCCTTCTTGATTTAAAAAAAAAAAAAAAAAAAAAAAAAAAAAGGGGAGGCAAAATTAGGAATTAGGGGTCATGCTGGCTCATGACAGTTGACGACAAATTCACATTGTAAAATGTGAATTCCTGAGAGAGAAGGCAAAATTAAAATAAACAAATATTAATCACAAAATAACCCAACATAAAATAATCAGGTCTTCAATATTAGTATTGAAATGCGATCATAAAATATACTAATCAAATTAAATTAAAAAATTATGAATAAAACTTATGACGTTGGATAATTAAAATGAAAACCTAATAACGCGCGTGGAAAACAATGAGATTGAAAACTTTTTGTTTTGTTTTTGTTTTTGTTTTTGTTTTTGTTTTTTTAAAAAGAATGAAAGGTTATTTGTTGATTGGTGGGTGGAAAAAAGATTAAAAATACAAATTAGTTATAAGTATTTTTTTAGAAAAATAGAAGGGTGTAGAAAGTAATAATTATAATTTAAACTTTAATTGATGGGTGGCTTAAGAAATAAAATGGGAAAAGTAGAATGAGAGGGTCAATAAACATCCCCCAAAGGGAAAAGGTAAAACAAATTATATTCACCCATATAGATTCTAAAGGAGACTTTTGATGTAGCAGAACCATAGGATAAACTTTGCAGTCCGTTGATTCGGGTAGAATACCAGAAAACAAAGATGCAAGTATTTTATTAATTCAAATGAATACCGAAAAAACAAGCAAGTGGTGAGAATAATCTCAGTATATTTTCAATTAATAATCAAAAGCTGAAAAATTACAATGCTGACAGAACCTTTAAATAGGCAATTGAAAAACAAACTATTGGAAACAAACTTAAACGAAACAATCTTAAAGCTAATTTTAGAAACTAGAAATGAAACCGGAAACTTAACTTATTAGTAGTGTTGAAATAAGCTAACTGAATAACAGAAATAAAGAAACAGAATCCTCTTATAATTTAGAATTTAATATGCTGCATCAACTTTTCACAGACCAGAACCCACAAATTACGGTTTGAGATTAAAGGCTTGTATGTTCACATTATTCTTCTATGCTCACATATATTGGCATGTGGATCGCTCAAAGCAAAATTACTTGACCGTTTAGGAGTCTAGCTAGGAATTCATGATCAATATTGGTCTGCCTTCCAAGTGAATTTATAAAATGTATATATATATATATATATATATATTTATGTAAGTATATGGTGTGAAAAATGTCCTAAATTAATTATATTTTAATATATTAATCAATCCGGGGGACCCAACCATTGACTTAACCGCTTTCTTGGCCATTAAGTTTTCTTTTCCAACTTAGGTCCAAATAAAAAAGTAGTTACTATTATTGTGTTTCATTACCCAGTAGGGACTGAAAGAAAAATCCATTAATATATGCATTTTAATGATATATGTTCCCTATACTGTACTCTCTCTCTCTCTCTCTCTCTTTTTTTTTTTTTTTTTTTTTTTTTTACTTTCTGAATTTGAGGTGGAAAAGATATAAATTATGCGTCGTTAGGTGTTAAATTAATACCGTTAACTTTCGTGTATTGCACTGGTATAGAAAGAAGAAACAACAGAACAAGCTATATATTGTTGAAAAACAGTGGGTGGTGGAAAATTATTTGGGTGCAAAGAAATGAAATAGAATAGGAGAAAATCAAAAGGTTTGACGTGTAGAAATTACTTTATTTAAGGTTTTATTTACCCCCACTATAAACAGTTTACTATCGAGTGTTTTGGCAAATTACCTCCAAGATGTAACAAACCCACGAATTTAATAAGTAGCAATCTTGTTAAAATCTAGACTAAGATATGAAACTAATATCAGAAACTGGAGTTTTATAGCTTTTGATATATCTGTCCATGAAGTGTTGCAATAGATATAACAGTCATGCCTTTTTAAATTAAAAGGTGCCCTTTCAATTAAAAAAACGTGTATGTTTCAACAGACATACTTGTTGGTCATCAGAATTAATTATGACTATTAGATTATAATAATTCAATTAACGGTTTAAATTAAATATGAAATCATTTAAATCTGACCGTTAGATTCGCCGATCAAATCAATGGTCCATATTTAATTTGGAAAAGCACCGCATTGAAAAAGAAAGTGCTCTTTGACTATTTGCGATGATGCGTACGTGTGAAGTGTAAAGTGCACCCTCAAAAGCGCCCAAAAGGCCCTAAATGCCCAATCCCCTTGCCCTCGCGCGAGCGCATGTGGTGGTGCATAGTAATAGCATATATAGTCTCCACTATACACTAGTAATCCTTACACTTTAGTTATTTCAATTTATACCACTATGCTTGTTTGTGCTTTTCCAATGTGAGACTTTATTGTTTCCACTACCCAATGATAATGGAAGAGATATTACAATTTCTCTAACAATCCCCCACTAAATATTAATATTTCTCCAAATTTCTTATTGACATACTCACACTTACAAAAAGATATCTTTTGATTTAAACCTTCAATTAGTAACTGTACTTCAAAGTACTCACAAGACAAAGGTGTGCAAAGCACTAAACCTCGCCATCGAACTTGCCAAATGCCAAAGCTCTATATGTCAAGTAAATATGGTATTCCAAGTAAATCCAATATTGTCAAAAAAAAAAAAAAATCTTTTGGATACTTCATAAAAATACGGTATTTTCAAGTAGATCTAATAGTTTTGAATTCTTTAATATTTTGTTAAAATATTGTATTTCTAAATAAATCTGGTATTTCCAAATAAATCTAATATTTTCAAATAAAATTCTTTTTGATATTTCATTAAAATACTGTATTTACTTTTATGATATTTCCAAGTAAATCCAATATTTTCAAATAAATTTTTTTTAGATATTTATTAAAATACGATATTTTTAAATAAATAAGATATTTCCAAAATATTTTTAATTAATTATATTTCATTAAAATATAATATTTTTAAGTAGATCCAATATGGAGGAGTTGTGATCACTTTTGGGACACTTTGATTTCTAGTACATGTGCTTGTTGGCACATGCCATTCTCATCCCATTTAATCATATTAGTTAATTCATATTCTAACCTAAATTAGGCATTGTCTAATTTTCTTCATGCATTAAAATTTGAATTCTTTCCAACCAATCATAATAACCTATCATCTTGATTTTCCATCATTGGATGATACACAAAAATATCAACTGAAAATCAACCCATAGAAAACATTTTTGGGAGGAGAAAATGGTGGAGTTTTGACCACTTTTGGACCACTTTGACTTCGAGTACACGTGGCAGTGGCAGTGGCACGTGCCATTCTTATCCTTTTTTGCCGTATAAGCTCATTCATATTCTACATCTAAACCATGCATTGTCTATCTTTCCTTTAATGCAGTCTAATTTGAATATTTCCCATAAATTTTTCCAATAAAAATCTAACATCTTGATTTAATTTCCACCATTGCATGATACACATCACCTTAATCCTTGCCTTAACTCCTCATTTGTCCATTTAACATCAAATTTTGACCATTGCTTAGTTTTAGATTCTCTCTAGTGAATCTCATCCATTGATTTCTTGATCAACTCTCTACCATTAAATTTATTCTAGCTAATCCTAGCCATCCATTCTAACCTTGTCACCTACTTAATCTATTGAAATGTTTATCCATCAACAAATTGTTGGTCATACTTAAATTTCGTAAATAATTCTACATTTCTAGTAGCCACTTTATTAATTTCTTAGTTTGGCATTTACTTCCATTTGGTGGCATGATCTATTCTTGAGGTTCCATTTATTATCTATTTATTATAATTTAGGTTGTCTCACTTAAACAACCAATGTCATTGATGCGTACTTACATGATTCTCATAACCAAGCATAAAAGCCAAATCATGTCATAAAAGTATAGTGGCATTGAAATTTACTTGTCAATTCATTAAGATAAGTAATATAAACTCACTAGTCATATCAATATTCTTCAAAAGAAAAGATTTCACTACATGCTTAAGTCAAATAAAAATTTTTAACTAATCCTCATTTTCACAGGAATAATACTTGTAATTTCTCTGGTTCTGCGACAAGAAGAAAGAACATTCTTATGTTTTTATATATTTATACATGTGTGCCATATTAATATGTTATTATTTATGTTGGACATGTATAATAGGCTAGGGAGTAAGCCCTAGTGCTACTCATCATACGTATAACGTCTTTTTTTACCTTTCGTAGGTAATTTTCAATGTGAACATTTAGAGAACATACAAAAACCACTTTTGACATTCCTAACATTTTTATGCTTTCTATTTCTTTCTTATCAAGGGAAGATCGATAAATCCAAGTATAAATACTACATCAATTAATGTCGTAGAAAAATTTTGTACTAATTAATTAATGTTCTGTAACCAACGTTAATTAAGCTTTCACAACCTAACGCTAGAGTATGAATTTCTTCTTTCTTCTACCAGTACTTGCCATGCAATCCTATTATTAACAATATGCCCATACTGGATATTTTTCAATCACTCCATCCATATAGAGGCCATAAAACAAAATCAAAAGTAATAAATGCATTTATTTCTTTGGGCTACACACACACACACGCATATATATATATATATATATATATATATATTTGAATTCGAGTGGTAGGAGGGGGAAGTTTCCAATGTACAAGTCAATAATCTTGTTTATGTCCACATGCCCTACCATATATGTACTACATGTTTTGATTCGATTATATTATCACATGGTTTCAAACACAATAATGCCAATAAATATATTTATTCTAAGTTTGTAGATGATTTTGGTGTGATCATTTGTTTATATGTTAATGACTTGTTTATCTTTGAAACAAACATGCATGGAGTTAATGATACTAAGAAGTATTTAAATTCACAATTTAAAATGAAAGATCTTGGTGAGGTAGATACTATCTTGGGTATCAAAGTTGAGAAACATAGTGGGGGTAACTCGTTATGCCAATCTCATTATGCTGAGAAAGCGCTTCTTAAATTCAAACATTTGAAATTTAAAAAGGCGAATACCCCATTTGATTCTAGTATTAAGTTACTAGAAAATTCTGGTAGAGCAATTGCTCAACTTGAATATGCAAGTGCAATTGGAAGTTTGATGTATGCAATGCATTGCACATAACCAGATATAGCATTTTCTATGTGCAAAATGTTTAGATACACAAGTAAACTTAGCATTGAGCATTGGAAAGCAATTGAGAGGATACTTGTTTACCTCAAAAGAACTATTAATTTGGATTTGTTTTATAATGACTATCCAACAGTACTTGAAGGGTACTCTGATGAAGTTGGACAACTAGTGCAAGTGATAACAAATCCACTTCAGGATGGATATTCACTATTGGTGGAAGGGCTGTATCTTAGGGCATCCAAGAAATAGACCTGCGTAACTCATTCAACAATGAAGTCTGAGTTAATAGCACTAACAGCTGTAGGCAAGGAAGCAGAATGGCTGAGAAACTTATCGTTTGATATACAATTGTAGCCATAACCGATGCCGTCAATCTCTTTGTAATGTGATAGTGAAGCTGCTTTGTCTAGAGCTTACATAAGGTGTATAATGGAAAGTCTAGACATATTAGCTTAAGACATAAATATGTGAGGCAATTAATAACAGATGGTGTTATTAATATTGTATATATTAGGACAAACAAGAACCTAGCAGATCCTTTGACAAAAGGCTTAGCGAGGGACCTAATCAAGGATACATCTACTAGAATGGGATTGAAATCTATCTTTGAAAGAACCACCTATGATGGTAACCCAACTTTGTAGTAGTATTACCACTACTTCAAAGTTTAATAGGTAAAAACAAGTTACTGTTAAGTGATCGGTCGAGCACTGAAATTATGTGCATGTCCAGTTGGGATGCATGATAGCTTGTTTTAAACTTTGAGATGTCTAGGTTTTAATTATATAATTTCTTCTTATATAGTTATACATATTTGGAACTTGATTTCAAAGTTTTTGTATAGTTGGTTTCACGTGTTCACTGAGTATTTAACTTGGCAAAATCATAATAATTTGTTCACAAGTCCAAATAAGCAAACGATAAGTTATTAGAATGCTTCGGATATCTAGATTGTATACATGAAATAGTTTTTTAAAATATTTAGGCTTCGTTTGGCATCCGGGTTTAACTCCAACTAAACTGTACTTTTTCATTTTAATTTTTGTATTTTTCTAAAAAGTCAACAACGTTTATAATTAATTTTTAAAAAATCAACTTAACTCAACTCAACTCAAACTTAAACATTTCATCTCAACTCAAACTCAACTCATTCACCAAATAGACCCTAAGTTTCAATGATGTAAAATATACTCAACTCGTCGATGCTATAGGGCTCCAGTGAAATTTCCCGGTTCATTGTCCTAACTTATATAATCATTTTAAATTATATATTTATCCTTTTTGGGCTCATGATAGCTTGTTGAAAAGTTTAATGTGTCTAATTTCTACATCTATAACTTTTTTTTCTTTGATTTTAGATTTTAAGTTTTGGATTTAAGTAAACCCACGGTTGAAATATGCCATAGTTAATATTTTTTCTGCCATGTATTTTTATGTCATGCTTCTTACAAGATCACGACGTTACTAAGGATTTGTTCCCACATGAATGAAAGATTTTTACCTAATAATGCTTAATCCAACAACAAATTGTTGGCCATACTTAAATTTCGTAAATAATCCTACATTTCTAGTACCCACTTTATTAATTTCTCAGTTTGGCGTTTATTTCCATTTTGTGGCATGATCTATTCTTGAGGTTCCATTTCTTATTTATCTATTTATTATTTAAGTTGTCTCACTAATGCATACTTGCATATTTTCATAACCAAGCATAAGAGCCAAATCTTGTCATAAAAGTACAGTGGCATTGAAATTTACTTGTCAATTCATTGAGATATGTGATAAACACACTAGTCAAATTAATATTATTCAAAAGAAGGGATTTCACTACATGCTTAAATCAAATATACATTTTTAACTAACCCTCGATTTCACAAGATTAATACTTGTAATTTCTCAGCTTCTATGACAAGAAGAAAGAACATTCTTATGTTTTTATATATTTATACATGTGTGCTATATTAATATATTATTATTTATGCTTGTTTATAGGCTAGGGAGTAAGCCCTAGTGTTACTCATCGTACGTGTGACTTCTTTTTTTACCTTTCAAGTCTGTCCCAATTTTCATATCTATGTGTGCGCATGGCTAATTTATATATATATATATATATTTCGATTTTGATAGAGGATTCATACTGTATACGTTTTAATAAAGTCAAATGTAAACTAATTGTTAAATTATTACTACACATTTACAACTACCTAACTTGTATTTTCCAAGGTAAAGAGAGTTATGAATAAGTTGTGGTAGACTCCTAGAGCTACATAATTAACTTACTCTTAGTAATTAATTGCAAGTTGGCAAAATGACGTACCACGGAATAGCCAATCACGAAGAATGACAGTTTTCTTTTTTCAATTCTTTTTTTTTTTTTTTTCCCAATCAAAACTTCACTTTTTCTCTCTTCGTAGGTAATTTTCAATATGTACCTTTAAAGGGAATATACAAAAATCACTTTTAACATTCCTAACTTTTTTAAGCTTTCCATTTCTTTCTTGTCAAGGGAAGATAAATAAATCCTAGTACTACATAAATTAATGTTGTAGAAAAATTTTGTATTAATTAAATAATGTTCTGTCCCACGTTAATTAAGCTTTCATGCAATATTATGATTAAAAATATGCACTATATTTTTCAATCACTTCATCTATATATAGGCGATAAAACAAAATCGAATGTAATAAATGTTTTTTTATTTATTTTTTCTATGGTTCTCCGTTTATTACGTACGCCTAGACAGTGACGACCCCTACTAATATTCTGAGGAAATGTCCTCTGAAATTGGCATTGGGAACTTACTAAGAAACTTCGCTATTTGGTAGCAATTAGAAGCCTAAGAAAAACTGTAGAAAAATCTTTTTATTTAGTTATTTTTAAATATGAGGTGAGAGGATTTAAATTTTGTTAGCATTTTTCGAGAGCTACAACTTTCATGAAGACAAGTTTTTCAGATTACGAACAGATTTTTAAACTGGGTGCGTTTTATGAAAAGCCCGCAGGGAATCCGAAAATTCCTGCACCTTAGTTTCTAAAAATGTTTTCTAAAAACAGTAAAGTGTTTTTAAATCGTTATTTTAACTACGAAAACTGTTTTAAAGGCAGTTTTCGACCCTAAACGACTTTTACAAAGAGTTATTTCAAAGATCGAAATTTTATAAAGAGTTTTAAGGATTTTTAAGTAAAATCTTTTAAAAGTGCAAAAGAAAAGAAAATTGAATATTAAGATAAGAAATGGAGTTTTGAGATAAGGGATGAATTTTCAAGATAAAAATAGTAATTAAGCCGATTACGGACCGTAGCCGGGAATAGGACCCGAGTTACCGGGCTTAGCCCCAAAAAGCCCAGAATTGACAAGGGTTGACCAGTAGTTGACCAAATGTCAACTTTGGTTGACCCAACACATGGATAAGAGTAACCTTAAGGGTTATCCAACGTAACCCTAAGGGCTACCCATGATTTAGAAATGGGCCAAGAAAAGTGGGTTAAGGAAATTAACCCAATAAACTATGATGTAATAGTAAAGCCCAAGGTTTTGAGGAAAACCCAACAGTAAATCAAGATCTAGCCCAAGAGGTTATCCAACATAGCCTCTTAAAGGGATAATTAAGTTCAAATTATACCCAAACAGTAAAGGTCTAATTGGACAAGTCAGATAACAGTCGGGGACATACAACTAGGTTTTAGTAGGTATGTTGGTTAAGACACTAACATTCTACAACAAGAAGCAGAATCTCATCTATGTCCTTTCTCCAGTAGGAGACGACCTGTAGCTGTGCCGGGAGCAAGACAGCGTTAAAAAGGACATAGCAAGAGAGGTAAGTACAACTCCGCCTACAGCATAGGCTTTAGTTGATACTTGCCAAAGTAAGATTAGATGTATACTAAGGGTGTATTCAACTGTATGCTATGTGATGCTTTGCAATATGCTAATTGCTATGCTATATGTGTTAATATGCCATGTTAAATGTTGAATTATAGAGAGCATGATCAAGCATGATTTTAATGTTAAACAGAATGATGATGCTAGTATGAATTAGGATCACGTGATGTCACGATGCATGTCCACTAATTTCTATAAAATAAATAAGCTCAAGAATGAGATAAAGAAAAGAAAGAAGGCAAGCTAGCTTACCGGTGTAGTACCACCCGTCCGAGGTTAGGTAGGACTATGGTGTGAGTTGGATTGGGCTGGCCGCCCCAACCACTCCATAATTGCGCGCCGGCTACAAATACCAAGGTAAGCGCCCTGAAAGAAAGATAAGAAAGATAAGGAAAAAAAAATGAGCATAATTGGACCATGCATATGCTAGGCATTGTAGGTTATGCTATTATGAATGATTGTGTATTGCTATGTATGTTAAGTTAGAATGGTATGCGATATGGTTATGTGTATGTCGCGGACGAGATAGTTGTACTTGCTGAGCGAAAGCTCACTGTCTTACGTCTATGCTGTAGGTAAGCAGCCTGTCAGCAATGCTTGATGCAAGGGGGCGGAGCGTGGCGAGGCGCACTGTGAAATCGTGGGATATTCAGCCGCTACGCGTTTTGAAACTTAAGTACTTATGTTATGTAAATATGTTTATTTCAAGACATCTCTTTTTAGTTGCACGTTTTAATTCGTGTACAAAAAAAAAAAAAAATTTCCGCTGTGTTTTGCTTAGTATATAAGTAAATTAGTAAGTATGTGTGTAAGGTAACGGCCTGTGCTAGGCGAGTCGTTATAGAAAACTCTCCTCCGTCATGAAACTTCTCTCTCCCTCCCCCCCCCCCCTCTCTCTCTCTCTCATCTGTTTCTATTGTCACCATCGCCGCCGTACTTGCCAAATGCCAAAGCTCTATACGTCAAGTAAATTTGGTATTTCCAAGTAAATCCAATATTTTCAAATAAAAATCTTTTTGATATTTTATAAAAATATGTTATTTTCAAGCAGATCTAATAATTTTAAAATTTTCAATATTTCATTAAAATATGATATTTCTAAGTAAATCTGGTATTTCTAAATAAATCCAAAATCTTCAAATAAAATTCTTTTGATATTTCATTTAAAATACTGTATTTACTTATACGATATTTTCAAAGAAATCCAATATTTTTAAATAAAAATCTTTTGGACGTTTTATTAAAATATGATATTTCCAAATACTTATGGTATTTTCAAAATATTTCTAATTAATTATATTTTATTAAAATATAATATTTTCAAGTAGATCCGGCATAGAGGAGTTGTGAACACTTTTGGGACACTTTGACTTATACACATGTGCTTGTTGGCACATGCCATTCGTATCCCTTTTAATCATATTAGTTCATTCATTTTCTCACCTAAATTAGGCATTGTCTAATTTTCTTTACGCATTGGAATGTGAATTCTTTCCAACCAATCATAATAACGTATCATCTTGATTTTTCACCATTGGATGATACACATCACCTTAATCCCTGCCTTAACTCCTCATTTGCCCATTTAACATCAAATTTTGACCAATGCTTAGTTTTAGATTCTCTCTAGTTAATCTCATCCATTGATTTCTTGATCAACTCTCTACCACTAAATTTATTCTAGCTAATCCTAGCCATCCATTCTAACCTTGTCACCAACTTAATCTATTTAAATCTTAATCCAACAACAAATTGTTGGTCATACTTAAATTTCGTAAATAATCCTACATTTCTAGTAGCCACTTTATTAACTTCTTAGTTTGGCGTTTATTTCCATTTTGTGGCATGATATATTCTTGAGGTTCCATTTATTTATCTATTTATTATTTAGGCTGTCTCATTTAAATAACCAATGTCATTGATGCATACTTGCATGATTCTCATAACCAAGCATAAGAGCCAAATCGTGTCATAAAAGTATAGTGGCATTGAAATTTACTTCTCAATTCATTAAGATATGTAATAAACACACTGGTCATATTAATATTCATCAAAAGAAGAGATTTTACTACATGCTTATATCAAATATAAATTTTTAACTAATCCTCGTTTTCACAGGATTAATACTTGTGATTTCTCGGGTTCTACGACAAGAAGAAAGAACATTCTTACGTTTTTATATATTTATACATGTGTGCTATATTAATATATTATTATTTATGCATGTTTATAGGCTAAGGAGTAAGCCCTAGTGCTACTCTCATACGTACTTCTTTTTGTTTTTTGTTTTTATGCCTTTCGTAGGTAATTTTCAATGTGAATTTTTTGAGAACATACAAAAATCACTTTTCATTCCTAACATTTTTAAGCTTTCCATTTCTTTCTTACCAAGGGAAGATAGATAAGTCCTAGTATATATATTGCATCAATTAATGTTGTAGAAAAATGCTGCACTAATTGTTTAATGTTCTGTAACCCACGTTAATTACGCTTTCACAACCTAATGCTAGAGTATGAATGTATAGCTTGTGTTGTTATATTTCTTTTTTCTTCTACCAGTACTTTACTTGCATTACTATTATTAACAATATGTACATACTGGATATTTTTCAATCACTCCATCTATATATAGGCCATAAAACGAAATCAAAAGTAATAAATGTTTTTACTTTTTTGGGCTATACATACGTCTGCAGAGACTAGCATGCACATATAATTACCTCAAATTTATTTGTGTGTATATATACATACATATATATATACATGCATACATACATATATATATATTTGAATTCGAGTGGTAGGAGGGGGAAGTTTCCAAGGTACAGATCAAAATCTTATTTATGTCCACATACCCCACCGTATATGTACTACATGTTCTTAGTGCAATCAATGGTGAGAAAATATTCAAGTTTAGCAAAAATATTTTAATTTGGTCCACACTTACTACCATTAACTCGTCCTTTACCACATCTTTAACTCATAATTTTATTTAATATATGAAAGAAGAAAATTAAAAGATTTAGGGGAAGAAAAAAAGTCACTTCATTAAATAGATACAAATCTTAGGCTCCATTTAGTGAAACGATTTGAGTTGAAATTTTTAAGTTTGAATTGGTTGACTTTTCAAAAACTAGTTATAATTTTTGTTAACTTTTCAAAAAAATATAAAAACTGAGATGAAAATTTTGAGTTTAAACTCATTTACCAAATAGAACCTTAAAAGTATGAAAAAATCAATTAAAAAAATATTCTGTTTTTCTTTAAAAATGTGGCATGATGTGAGTGATTAGACACCACTTAATATGCCCAAATAAGACGGTGAATCTAATAGTCGACCAAAAAAATAAAAACTCAAAGTTTCTAATAAAAGATAAAAATTCTAGCTTGTTTTGTTAGCTAGATTCCTATAATCAGAAAATCCAATTTCTAGTGGGCCCTAACTTCAGACTCTCATCTATTTCTTTTCTTCTTCACTTCTCATTTTTGTCGCAAACTTCGGCAATGCTTCTGAGAGAAATCTTAAAAAATCTCACTCCTACGGAAATTGCTCCTTTTCTTTTCCTTTATTTTGTAGTTTTGAATTTTTTTTAAATGAACAAAAATATATATCCACTTAAATCTCTTTCTATTTTATTGGTGAACTGTTTGATCTACTCAGATTTTAATGTGGTGGGGTACCTATTTATTTATTTTTGTGTTTTTGTATGGCTTTTTTTTTTTTTTTTTTTTCAGACTTATAAGTTTTGAGTATCATACGATTGAAAAGGTTTTAGACGGGGTAAAAATTGCAATCGGCAATATTCGTTGTCATATCAATTAGAATAGTCAACATTGGAGTCCAAGGGTGGTTTTAAAGAATATAAGTTGGATGTACATTTATTTTGGAGCTTGGTTCTATCTCATTTGCAAAGTTACATGCATGCTAATCAAAAAGAGAGTACGGAAAAAAGAGAGTAGGAAAAATAATACGATAACTATTTTTTTTAGTAGAATTAATTATTTTACTCATGTTTTGTTTTATTATGATTAATTGTTTGTTATATATATAACCTTCCATTGGGATGTGATTAATTAAGTTTGAAACGCGAAGTTGAGATTCAACGAGGGCAAACACTTAAATGAGGGCTATATTTACAAGCGGTAATTAAGGAGCATGACAATAATATGATATGGTTGGTTTTCAAATATTGTAGAATGTATATACAAAAGTCAAAGTCAAATTAATTCTTTCATTCCTTATTACTTCTTTAAATTAAAAAATAATAATAATTTTCTTTGGAAGATTAATTCCTAGTAGAACTAATGTTCCAGAAAAATCTTTGAAGTTCAAATTTCACTAGTCACAGGTCCTGTAGGCTTTTCATAACCCGTTGCTATAATTATATATATAGCACCAGTACCATACACGAAAGTGATCATTGTAAACATAATTTAATATTATTAATTCAATATATAGTACCTAACTCTATTATAAACGCATAATTTACATCTTTTCACCTCAAATTCAGACAGTAAAAAAGTTTAGTTTATGGAACATATCATGAACATGAAATAATGGGTTTTTCTTTCAATCTCCACTGGGTATACTAAAACAAATAATATAAATAATTTTTTATTTGATTTACGTGGAAAGAAAACTTAATGGCCGATAAAGCGGTTACGTCAAAGGTTGGATCCCCCGGATTGATTAACATGCTGGAAATGTTATTAATTTAGTACATTTTTCACGCCATATACTTATACACACACACACTTTATAAATTCGCTTGGAAGGCAGACCAATATTGATCATGAATACATGCCAATAATCATTTGTCGACCGTAAGTGTGTGTCGTGCATGAAGAATAATGTGAACATACAAGCCTTAATTTAATCTCAAAACGTCCTTAGGAAATAATTGATCTGTCGTGGTTAGGGATGGTCAATTTTGTTGGGTTCTGGTTCTGTGAAGAGTCCCCTTATTTAGAATCTATATTGTATTTTATCAAATGATTCGTTTAGTTACCATTTCCCTTTAACCACTTTATGAGAAGTCCTCTTGACTACAATATATATATATATATATATATATATATATATATATATATATCTGTGTGTGTGTGTGGAAATATATTACTTGTTTAGGTAGGTATATTGAACTCATATGGTTTGTTCAATGACTTTATTGGATGATAAGTTTGTTTTACATAGAAATTTGTAGTTCAATTCTCAAGCTTCGCATCTTCAAAATCAATATCGGATTTAAGTTGGATAAAGTTGGAGGTTACAGCTAGATGTGCGAATTGAATTTTGGTATAAAGTTAGATTTATAATTATCAGATTTAATACTTGTAAAGCTAATCTTTTGTGTTTTAGAGTTAGGGAAATCATGATATTTGTATCTGTGATCAACGATTAGGATGAATTTTTAAATGTAATTTGATTAGTATATTTTTATGATCGCATTTCATTACTATTGAAGACCCAATTATTTTATGTTGGGTTATTTTGTGTTTAATATTTTATGTACTTTTGGTGCTGGTTGTTGTATTTGATGTCTTTATTAAATGTTTGCCAGAAAACCTTAATAGGTAAGTTCAAGGTTATGTTGCAATGTGATACGAAAGTATGTTTTTGTTCTATCAAAAAGCTGATAAATTAATAATGTAGTGATAATTTGGTAAATAATTGAAATTGCTGGAATTGTTAAAAAAAAAAAAAAAAAAACATATTATAAGTGAAAAAAAAAACATTTTAATGTCCATATTATTAATAAAGCATAAGCATCATTTTTGTATGGATATAGGATTAACATTTTATAGGTAAATTTAAGGCATATGTGCGACATCAACAAACATCGTAACTCAGTAAAATAATCAATAGAAAAAATAACTCCAACAAAAAATCTATAAAGCAATTTCATGTGAAGAAGAAAAAAGTGAAGCCTTTTTTAGTAGGATAATCAAAACCTTAAGAATGTGAATATTTGGATCCAATAAGAAGATATTTACATGCACTCACAAATGTTCTGACAGATTATTCATAACATTTTATTTAAAAAATTCTCACACACTACCAAAAAAAAAAAAAAAATTAGTCACAATATATTCTTATAACATTTTTAGTTACAATATTTTTGTATTATTAAGTGTTTTTTAGTTACAATGTTGTCATTAATATACAATTAGAAATAAATTTTTATTATGACTAAAACTTTTAATCACAAGATTTTTAGTTAATAGAGAAGTTTTAGTCACGACGGGACTAAAACCTTGTGGTTAAAAGTAATAGTCATGACAAATTAAAATTTGTGACTATATGACTAAATGTTATTTTATTTATTTTATTATTATTATTATTATTATTATTATTATTATTATTGTAGTGACAATATATAGAGGCATAAATCAAGTCCGGTGGTTGATTTAGTCCTTATCGGGTGGAATTTAGTGCTTATCATGGTGACAACTAACTACTATTTTTCTCCTTATTTTTATGAAGGCTTTTTTTTTTTTTTTTTTTTTCTTTTTTGGCTTTTTGAAATGGAATGGCTACATTTTTAGACTGTAATTTCAATATTTTTTTTAATGTTAAAAATATTAGCTTGTATAATTATACCTGTTGCCGCGTTTACAACAACATTAATTTGCCCTTAGAATTTTTTTATAGGCCCTCATTCGTTTATTCTGGCCGTGGGATTTCTTTTTACAATATAAAAGATGCCACATCAGAGCCTTTGTTTGTTGAGCTTCCATGGGAGACCAATCTTCTATTTTTGAAGTGGGGACTGTAGAAGATCCCCCAGAGAAATAAATTAATAAAGAGGAAAAAAAATTAGTTAATAAAAATATAAATGGAGCCCTGCTCTGAAAGCAAAAGCTACAGAATATCTGATGCCCTCATAAAACGACACAGCCAAATTATGCCAGCCAAGTGGAAACGGTGCTCTTTGCCAAAGTCAGCTGTCCTTTTCAAAGGATTCCACGGTCAGCCCACCAGGTTGGCTACTTCCTTCACCACATTCCACTACAAGCAAAACTGGTGGTGTGTTAGCAATAATGAATTATGGTGGTGGATCGGAGCTTTTTGAATGTTGGGTGGTCCTGTTAAAGGAC
>CM046377.1:2897742-3068328 GCA_025413485.1 Ficus microcarpa | reverse complement strand
GTAACCTTCTAGTTTTTTTTTTTTTTTTTTTTTTTGGTAACATTCTCCAACTTAATAGGCACATATTGAGAGTCAATTTCTCGTTTACCCATTTATTATTTTAAGCATATAAATATATTGTTTCAAACTCCTTTCATTATTTTAAGCATATAAATATACTGTTTCAAACTCCTTGTGAGGAGAACCCATCTACAAATATGTTGCTGTCCCACTAAAAACTTAAGCCTCAAAATTGATATCCAAAACTCGATTGACATAACCTTTTTTTCAACAATTTCATGGAATTTAAATATAGCAATCGGCTGTTGAACATTCCAATAATACTGAAGTGGAGTATTGAGCAATGACCTCCATTGCCACCGAAGTAACTTGGATCCAATCTTCGTTTCATAAACTTGGAATGAACATTCCTGTACTACCGGATATATATTGTAATAAAATTGATACCACTTATCTTTGTATCAATCTGGTATGACACTTATACACGAAGCATATAGCAATTGATTTTCACTTTGTTCTTGATCAAGTGCAAATCAATGGTCTTTGTGTGCCTTCTATTTTCTCCACCGATTAATTTGCCGATGCCTTAACCCATCCTCTGTTGCGATAACATCTTCAACAACTTCAAGTCAAGATTGGCTTTCTCCACGGGGCATGCATGATAAGTAAATTACAAAATATAGTGTTACACAAGTTAATGAATTATAAGAGATTTGTATAGTCTTTATCATTCTTTCCTTTTGTGTAAGCTTAATGTGTATATATATAATTAGCTCTATCAATTAATGACATATTTACTTATCAGGAGTAGGAAATGGGAGTGAAGAATGAGAGTCAATGCCTTGTTTACTTGCTCCTTTTTTTTTTTTTTTTGTAGAATGGAAGTGAGAATAGTGGATCCCACATTAATTTAGGATTGAGAAATGTGATTGACAATCCCATGTCCCCCCTAGATTATGACTCTCATTCCTACTATTAACATTAATAAATTACCATTTTATCCTTAGTTTATTTGCAAAAAATTATATTAAAAAATAATAACAACCTATATTAATTATTTTTATTAACTAAATATAATATATTTTTATTAAATTAATATTATATAACTATCCTAATTACTATTAACATTATTAGAGTAAATAAAGAACTTTTTTTTACTATAATATATTATTATGTTTCTATTTTTATAGTTTTATACTTTACTTATTTTAATTCATTTTTTTAACTCTTTTTAATTTTTTTAAACAAAAAATACATAATTTAATTTTATTGCCTTAATATCATAACGATTATTTTACTTTGGATTAATAGTAGGACAATAAATATTAAAAAAAAATTAATCTTATTTTTAATTTTTGAAAACACAATAAATAAAAGGGATATACAAGTAAATTTTCAGCAACTAACTCCGATTTATGTTCTAAGTAAACGTATGAATGGGGTTGACAGTGATTCCGACTCTGATTCCTAGAACCCAAGTAAATAGCATATTTTAACTTCTAATTCAGCCAATTCTGAATCCTACCCACTTCAATTCATACTCACTCCGATTACGTCTAAATAAACATGCCATAAGATAATCAAAACCATTCACAAAATTTCTCTCTGTAAGTTTCATTCAAAATATAGGGAAGAGACAAAATATAGACATTTCTTTCCTCCCCCCCCCCCCCCCAAAAGGTTTAACTATATGCATTACGACATTTTGGTACTTGAACTTCTAATCTTAGCATATTAATCATTCAACTTTAGGTTTTTTTTTTCCACCCTGAACTTTTAGTTCTTGACACTAAAGCAACTGAAAGATTATTGATTAAATTTAACAGAGATTGATAGTAATTTCCCTATCACATAGTAATTGAAAATCTTTAGAAATACTTATATTCAGTGCACGATGTAATATTTTTTTTAAAAGAGTTTTTAACATTCTCACGAATGTTTTTCACTTAATTTAACTCTTTTTATGAATAACTTTATAGCCATCGTGCGATAGGCACGTGATAATTCCTGCGAAACTTCGTAAGGTATGTAACTTGTGACTTGATACCTTTTTTTATTAGAACTTTCATCTACATTCCTATTTAATTACTAGTTGAAAATTACAAACCGAGTGCTACATATATATGTATGTACAAATATGTAATACGTTCTCAAACACATCATCTATTCAATTAATATTAATGAAAACTTCCCTCACATTAAGCACACAAGAAAAAAATTATTCAAAAGGAAACATTATTTTAAGATACTGAAAGATACATATCTGGTTACCGGAATACCATAAAGAATCATGAAAATAAAATCATCAACGTAAATATATGCTACGAAGACATTTATATCTTGTTGTCATCCTTTACACGACTACAGAAATGAAACTGGAAGTGTGTAAGGTACGTATAGTATAAACTTGTTTATATATATTTACACATATATATATCTATGCATTTAGTTGTTTCCTCCCCACCCAAAAAAAAAAAAAAAAATTTAAAATATTGTAGCGGTACTTAATTTTTGTGTTATTCCATTGCACCGAAGATGTATATAATCATTTAGGAAATCTATCTGTTACTAATTAATTATATATATATAGTTTATATATAATGCAAATTACAACTAATTTGGTCCAAGGAGGCATATTTGATTTGGTTTGTTTTTGCGTTATGCCGAAGATAACTTGAAACAGAAGTAAAATAATAAACAAATAGACAAAACCCTCCAAGCGTTTAGGAATCCCCTTTCAAAGAGAGCATCAAAGGGAATGGTATTGAAATTAATAACCAAAAGCCATATTAATTAATTTGGAGTTTAATTTATCAATTTCCGCCTTCAAAGTCAGATCAGAGAACATTAATCATGGATTAGTTTATTTTTTTCTTCTTAAAATAATTCGTAGGAAGGTGGTGCATAGAACCTTCCTCATATGTAAACATATTCTATAAGTTTATAGCTCATTTAGATTTAATAAAAAGAAAAAGAAAAAAAAAAAGGAAAATCAAGTCAAAACCCAACTCATTTCTATTTTAATTCATTTTCTCTCCTTTAGTTGTCTTCTGAATTTCTTAATTAAAATACTACCCAATTATACCTTACCGATATCACATTGGCATACGAGCAAGCCCTATAAATATCCCACAACAAATGAATTTAAGGAAACAAAACACATAAAGTGGAAAATTAAACGGCCGGCTGTTCTTCCTCTGATCTTCTTCTTCTCCTCCTTATATATATGTGTATATATATATATATATATTTCACAATATATTCTGTTGAGAAAGAGAGAAAAATAATTAGTTTGTCAGATTATATTGTGCCCGCCATACCATAAAAGTTGTCCCTAGCTCTTATTTTTGATTAAGTAAGAATTAAGAGCAAAACAATCACATATCTATCTAAATAAGTCTTAGAAATACAGTTATAAATAAATAATCATGCATCCAGGGAATCGGTGGGGATCGGGATCGTTTGAGTCAGGAGGAGATGAAGTAGAAGTGGTCGATGGAAGAACAAGCCGCGACAGCGAGTGGGACATGTCGGCGGTGTACCACGAACAGCAGCAGCAGTATGAGCAACTGACGGAGACACAAAAGAGCTGGCTGTTGGAGCCAAATTACAACAACAAGAGCAAGAAGAGCAAGTATGTGGACTTTGGGTGCATTGTGTGCAGCCATAAGGCCGTAAAGTGGAGCGTTTTTGGGATTCTCTTGGCTTTCTGCGTCATAGTTCTTCCAATCATCATCGCCAACACGCTTCCAAAAGCCAAACCCCGCTCTATTCCTCCTGACTCTTACTCTTTGGCTCTCCACGAGGCCCTCCTCTTCTTCAATGCGCAAAAATGTAAGTTTATTTTTTTTATTGCTAGGGGTTTACTTCTCTCTCTCTCCTCTATTATATCTTTATATGTTTCCTTTTCTTTTTTATTTTTTGAAACTTACGTATTTATTAATTGACCAATAGAGGATTCTTTTCTTCTAAAACTTCTGTTTTCCTTTTGGATTTTTAGCACTCGTGTCCCTGAAATCTTGTGGTTTGACATTTTTCATTCTTAAAATTTTTTTCCTATTGATTTAGCCCTTGAATTTGCAAAATACTAGCAAATTTATTTGTTCCTATATATATCACTGATTTCAAATGCTGAAGTAATTAATTTTCATACAAATATAGAGACCAGCTCATGACTAATTAAGTTAAAATTATATGTAAGTGTAAGTAAATGTATATTGGCTAGTTGACTTTGTTTTTCACATCCGTGTGGTGTGGGGTGGGTCGCAAAAATTGAATAATAATCAATTAGTCATTTTTGGAATAATGACTAATTGACTAATTAATGTTTGAGTTTTGGTCCTCTGTATAAAACCAATAGCACGCAGGCGAAATTTTTAATGGTAAAATACTAACACTTGCAAGTCTAAAAAGGCACCTTTTCTCGTGAACTAATCGCATGCCGTATCAAATATAATTAAATATATATTATCATATTTCTAGCATGCTCCTTTTGTTGTTTCGTTTTCATATATTGAAGCGAATGTTTGCACCTATTGGGATTTAGAGAGATTTACTTAACCAAGTTTTGGTGAATTATAATTAATTATACATATATATACACACATATTATTGCTATCAGCGTATACAAGTTCTGGCTTACTACTTTTCTATCTTTTCTGGTTGAAGCTATAATAAGCCTCTCTCAAATATTATTTATTGCATAAACTTCTTTCTCTCTCTATATATGTGTGTGTGTGTATACGTATACAGCGTAAACCAAATATCACCTGTCCACACGCACTTGTTCTTAGTTTGTGACTGTCTAGCTGAGAACATATTTCCTCTATTTGGCCAGCTAGATTCTAGAAGATAATTATGATTAGTTTAATCTATATTTTAGAAGGCATGACCATAAGAGCAATGCTTAGGGTATCAATGATGTTTAATAATATCACATTATAAAAATAAAAAAAATAAAAAATAAAAAGAGTCGAATAAAATTAATTTTGATATTCTGCATCGGTGATGTCCCGAATATTTTTCCCATGGCACGACTAGCTAGCAAATATATGTTTGTTCCCATCACTCATTTCACAATATAACATGCCGATTTCGTAGGTCCAAATACTGAAAATGATTTTTATACAAATATAATAAATGCAGACCAGCTCATGACTAAGTGAGTCTTACTCAGTGTATAGTTGGGATGCAGTTGCAAAAGAAAGTTGTAATTATATTTAGTGTAATCAGATCTATTACATTGGCTTAGTTTTTCAACACCGTGTGGTGTGGGGTGGGTCCCTAAAACTGAATAATAATTAGTTATTTTTAAGTTAATGTTTAGTTTTGGTCCTTTTATATATATATATATATATATATATATATTAAATCAATAGAATGGACGCGACTATTTAACAGTAATACTACACTTGCAAGTAATCTAAAAGACATCTTTTACCAGGTCTCTAGAACTTGCAAGCCATATAAATATAATATATACTTAATAGTATTATCATGCTCTTTGTTTCATTTTTAAAATACTGAAGCTAATGTTTGCACCCGTCAAAATGTAATGAAATACTATATACATACATATGTATATATCGGCGTCAACGTTAAACACGCCTTCATAATTTGGACTGGTTTTCTATCTTTTCTGGTGTTGAAGCTAGAACAAGTCTATCTCAAATATAATATTGTTTACTTTAGAAACTTCCACACACACGCATATATATCTATCTATATATACCTATAGCATAAACCAAATATCACCTGTCTACATGCATTTGTTCTTAGTTTGTGACTGTCTAGCTGATAACATTTCATATTTCCTCTATTTGGCTACCCATAACCTAGAAGATAATCATTGTTCAATCAATCAATCTATAAGTGCAATGCTAAGGATACTAATAGTACTGAAAAATATCACACTGAAACAATAAGTGAGTTGCACGCATAATATTAGCCGTAGTGTTTTGCATCGAATCGTCATACACATTAGATATAACATGTATTTTTTGATAAAACTAGAATGTACGATCGTGACGTATTTATTGATGATTACAAATAATCAAAAAATTAATGATAGTAGCTAATTTGATGCAGCTGGGAGACTTCCAAAGAGTAACGGGATTCCATGGAGAGGGAACTCCGGTCTTAATGATGGAAAAGATATCACAGATCAAGTCAATGGATCGGCAGGGTTGGTGGGAGGGTATTATGATGCAGGAGACAATGCGAAATTCCATTTTCCGATGGCTTATTCAATCACCATGTTGAGCTGGAGTGTCATCGAATACGGTCACAAGTTTCAGAGTACCGGAGAGTATAACCACGCCAGAGAACTCATCAGATGGGGCTCCGATTACTTGCTCCTCACCTTCAATTCCTCTGCTTCCAAAATTGATAAAATTTATTGTCAGGTATATATATATATATAAACATACATATACATATAACTACTGTATATATAGTTAAAATCTGGACCAGTTAAACAGGTTCATTAAATGTCTAATATTTTGTTTTTGTTTGTTTGTTTGTTTTTTTTTTTTTTGTTCCAGGTTGGTGGGGGAAAAAATGGCTCCACAACTCCAAATGACGAAAACTGCTGGCAAAAACCCGAAATCATGGACTACCCGCGACCCACCCAAATTTGCTATGAGGGGCCTGACTTGGCAGGGGAAATGGCAGCCGCCTTTGCTGCAGCCTCTATAGTTTTCCAAGACGACAATGCCTATTCTCAGAAACTCGTTAGAGGTGCAGAAACCGCGTATGCCTTCGCTAGAGACGGATCCAAGCGGCGATCCTATAGTCATGACAACCTTTACATTTCACCCTATTACAATTCCACTGGCTACTATGACGAGTACATTTGGGGTGCTACTTGGCTCTACTATGCCACTGGAAATGCTACCTACATTTCTCTTGCAACCACTGCCGGCTTTGCTACAAACTCAAAAGCCTTTTCCAATATCCCAAACTTGAGCGTGCCGAGTTGGGACAACAAGTTACCCGCCGCCATGCTCTTGTTAACCAGGTTAAATCAAGGAGATGTATGCAACATCCTTAAATTTATAGTACCGATATTTCCATAGATACTAAATTTTATTTTTCCCCCTCCTTGATCAGGTTTAGGATGTTCTTGAGTCCAGGGTACCCATATGAGGACATGTTGCAGATGTACCATAATACCACGGGCCTTACAATGTGTAAATATTTCAAACGCTTCAATGTCTTCAATTTTACTCGGGGTGGATTGATCTTGCTCGATCAAGGAGGGCCACAACCTCTTCAATACGCAGCTACTGCTGCTTTCTTGGCATCTCTCTACGCCGATTACATGGACGCCATCGGTGTTCCTGGTTTCTATTGCGGCCCCAATTATTTTTCACTACTTGATCTGCGCAACTTTGCCACCTCTCAGGTTCCCTCTCTTCTTTGCTCTACATGCTCTAATATAAGAAAAAAATTAACCAATTAGCGAAGTGAATTTACTAATTGAACAAAAATATGAACATGTTCTCAATTGTTGGTTTGTGCTTAATTATTGGAAATGACAGGTGGACTACATCCTAGGCAATAACCCGATGAAAATGAGCTATGTAGTGGGCTATGGCAAGAACTTTCCAAGGCATGTCTATCACCGTGGCGCGTCGATACCCAGCGACAACAAGTACTACTCGTGCACCGGCGGCTATGTGTGGCGTGACACACGTAACCCTAATCCTCACAACATCACAGGCGCTATGGTTGGTGGCCCGGACCTGGTTGATCGGTTCAACGACAAACGCAGCCACTATATCAACGAGCCGACAATGGCGGGCAATGCGGGGCTGGTTGCTGCACTCGTGTCTCTCACAGATAATGGTGGTAGTGGCATAGACAAGAACAACATGTTCTCAGCAATTCCACCACTTAGTCCACCGAGCCCATCACCACCACCACCATGGAAGCCATAATCAACTACTTTGAAAGCAAATATTTCCGTTCCGTACCGTTTCTAAAGCCTTTTATACTTGCACAAATATTTGCACCTCACTGTGATTTTTTTTTTTTTTTTAAAGCTCACGTCTATATATAACAAGCTACAACCACACTGAATTATTTGTTCCTTCAAATGTGAGAAACTTATAAGTTGAGACTAAATAAAACATTTTACCTTGAGTATATGACATATAAATATTTAAAAAATTATCTGTCACTTAATAGTTATTAGTTTTAAATTGATTTTATGTATAACTAGCACTTTCTCTCCTACAAAGGACGACAAATTCTTTAAAATAAACAAATAATTAAAAAAAAAAAAAAAAGGAACGTGGGTATTCCACCCTCAACCATGACATGATCTTTAGCATTTTGTCTCCTATATTAAAAAAAAGGAGAGAAATTTTCTCCTCAAAAAAAGAAAAAAAAAGAGAGAAATTCAATATATGTTATTAAGACATGAGTATATATGCGGAAGAATTTTCAATAATTACTGATCTTTTGTAATCATGGATCATTACAAATAAAATCATAAAAACAAGTGCATTTCTTTATTAACATTTGATAATATGCCATTTTATATAACTTACTATAGCAAATTAGGCAATCTATTAACTTTTTCAAATATAAAATATATATATATATATATATATATATATTGTATTTTGAATTGAGAAATTAATGTCTGGAATGTGTTTACGGGAATGGTGTAGAATCAACCATGACATGATTTTTTTTTGCTTTTTTCGTTTTTTGTTTTTTTTTTTTTTAATTTTAAAGTAAGTGACCCACAAGCTATTGCCAAGGGGCCAATGACCCCAATTCGTGTATATACAACTCAACATTAAATTCTTATATTTTTCATCCCATAATCATTTCTTATATTCAAAAATCTCGTCCCATCTCTTGATTACCAAAAAAAAAAAAAAATCACATGACACAAACAACAGTTTTTCATAAGATCTACAAAACTCCTAATTAGGGAGAGGATGGAGAAACCATTGAAACTTTTCAAGAGACAGGCAACAGAGAAGCCTCGTAATGCCATAAGTTTGGTTGGTGGTAGACTATTGTGCAGCACTTGTCAAGTGTTAGGGATTTTTTTTTTCTTATTATTATTATTATTATTTTGTTAGGAATAAGCAAGCCACCTACCTAAATTATTCCAACGGACAATACAATGAGCAACTCCTTAAGAAATTCCGGAAACCAAAAAAAAAAAAAAAAAAAGTGGATTCAACCCAAAGTTTGATCGCCTAAAGCTTTGCTTTCTTTTTCTTTCTCTTTTTTGTTTTGTTGCGTTTTTTTAGGAAGAATTACAGCGTATATTTACACACACACAATAATAGTAAAATTACTGCTCGATCATGTTGATATATATATTATATGTGCAATGATGTATCCAAACGTATGCTTTATGTTATTTAATTTTTTTGAGGGATATGTTAGATGGTGTCTAATAATCATTTCCATGTCTTAGCTGCTCCAACGTAGTTTTATGTTAATTAATTTTTTTTTTTTTTTGAGGGATATGTTAGTTAAATTTTTGTTTATAGGAAAAATTACATGCACTACGCAAATTACATAAAAGATATTTGAGTATACTCGAGTTGGTAATTGGGGAGTAATATGTGAAAATTCAAGAATTTAGAAGTCTATAATGTTTTGGACAATTTAAAAATGATTTCGGGCAATTAAAAGGTAATACTTGTAGTATTTAAGAATATATATGGGATGCTTTTCAATTTTTTAAGAATTTCTAATACAATACAAAACCAAATAATATTTTGTAAAACAATAATAAAATACATATGGTACACTAAACATGTCCTTATATAGATATTTTATTAAACTTACCAGCTACACACCAGTTAATAATATGTTTTGGCTCAACTTTTTGTGCCGTGGTACTCCTGTCTTTTTCCTACCTTCTGATTGGCTCTTGAGAAATAAATAATGAACATGTATAAGAACAATGGCTTTAATGCTTTATGGGAAGAGTTCTTACATTTCTTGTATTTACGAAGTTTGGGCCCTTCCATATTTATGTACAACACATAAAGGGGGAGACTCATACCAAATATACTAAAAAAATGCTAGGGAACATATTAGTTTTTCTCATCATTTACTAATAAAGTATAGATCTCACGGTACGGGATCTCCCAATAAGATTCACCTTTTTCTTAGTGTAATGTTTAATATCACTAATGTTATAAAGTATTTTGTATGTATTAAGTATTATTTTGTCATTGTACTAATAATTTTTTTTAGAGGGAAGAAAAAATAAAGAAATAAAAAGAAAAGAAAATTGTCCTATGTAGGTCCATCTTTTTAATTGGTTGCTTGGAACCACTCTTTTAGTTTGATTTATCTTCAACTACCACATGAATTTTAGTTTTAGATGAAGGAAGCATTGCTTTATTATTTTAAGGAGAATAAACAAGCAAAGAAAAAAAATAAAATAAAAAAAATCTGTGTGACGATAATGTGGCCTAATCAAAAAAACTATTGAGTCTTTTAAATATATGTAAAAAATAAGACAACACAATAGAATAGAAAACATAAAAAATTATAAAGCTATGACCAATTTTTTACGTGTCACATTGTTTTTTTTTTTTTTGGAGGAAAATCTCGTAGTGAATGGCCATTAATCGTTAATCATTTCCTAACTTTTCATTGGACTAGGTTGCTTTAGATTTCTAGTGCATATGAAATAAATTTTGAAATCTTATATTAGTCCTGCCTTCTAAAAATTAGTAAGGACACCACAATAATGTAGTAGTTTATTCCATTATCATTTAGGTCTAATCCAAATTATTATAATTAATTTTGTAAGTAATACATGAATGAGCAAGTTATTAATATGTGTGTGTCTATATATATATATATATATATATATATATATAGCCTTACTCAGAGTCTAAAAATTTAGGTAATCTTCTAGATTACTATTGCGAATAGCAAGAGCCAAGGTCCAGAGGAGCAACTCTTCCTGGTCCGGCTACCGGAGCAGCGGCAATTCCTCTTTGATTCAACAAACACCTGAAATGCGCTAGCCTTCCTGTTACCTCCCTCGGATCTTTGGCCAGCTTATCGTAAGGTGTCCATAGCCGCTCTTCAAAACAATATCGAAAAACAAGACGTAAGAAAAATCTATATTTTGTTGGCATAAGATTCCTGGTAAAACACAAGAAATGCAACAATGCAAGTACCTGCAGCAGTTGCAGCACGGGGCCATATGGTTTGTTGAATATCGAAAGCATCGATGTGTTCACCCCACATGCAAACCTCACCACCGATAACTAGTTTTTGTTGGCTTGGATTTGTGATGTTTGCAAGTGGTTCATTTGAATAGAAACCTTGCCATTCAGCATCTAAATGATCCAAATACCACTTGTCCTGGTTACTCACTATGCACCTCGACCCGGCTGCCACTGCTTTCTTAGCGACACCGCCCCCAAGCCTGCCATTAAAGTATCAAGTTCACATAAATTCATGACAATATTTCTGGATTTTAGAGAGTTTAATTAATGTACCAGTTGTGCACCACGGTCTTGCGGCTCAATCTATTGCCAAAGTTATTGAACGTCTCTTCTCTGCAAAATTTTTTACAGGTGTAGATAAGATGTAAAACTAATGTCTGTCTCTTTTTTTTTTCCCTAACTGAAAAACATTGCACATAAGTTTCATACCAGTTAACAATTTCATATCCATAAGACAGAGCTATAGTTTGTGCTCTCAAGACAAAGTATTCGTACGCTTTGAATCCATTCATACCATGCTCTCTTAGCCTGCAAAACATGATGGGCGATAAGCAATGAAGTTCCGGTTAATTTGTCTTCCTTAAAACTTGAATTCTAAAAGGCTATGAGAATTAGAATACAATCCTCTCTGTATAATGCGAAAGCGAAAAAATATGAATGAAGAAACTGTTTACAGAAACTAAATATGACCACTTCAACCGCCTTTACCAAGCCAGCTAGCTAAAATTTGTTTAGAAGCTGCTATGATGCTGAAGAAAATGAAACTCTAGATTTTTACCATTTTCTTATACGAGGAGTGGTCATCCAGCAACCTGAAAAGTCGGAGACAATTGTAAAAGGCTGACATTGTTTTGAGAATACAAATTGGATAAAAAAGTTTAACATTTAGTCAACTCATATGCTAACAACATTATTTAACATCTTGACAATAGTTCTTTCAAGATATCTGATATCGGTCAAGATATCATTCGGATAGTTTAAGTAATATAAGGCGGGGAGCAAAGTCGATGCACTTACTTGTATTAACTTCGTCGCCTCACAAGTGAACAAACTTAAATTTAAAGATCTTCCTAAAGTCTGAAACACAAGAAAATTAAACTAAGAAGAAGAAAAACAAGAATAATAGATAGAGATACATCTAATTGTATTTGACATTCAAGAGTATGATGTCTGTGAAAAAATAAGAAGAGATGAGATTTTACCTGAAAGAATTCCACTGATTACCTTGAAGGTGAATTCATTACTAACATCAAGTGGCTCTTGGCACGTCTTTGAAGGCCACAGCGAAGAATAACCAATCCCCCTAACATTAAGACCATTGGCTAATTTAAACAACTTGATGCAAAGGGAAACTTATGCAAGCTTATTTATTTCGATTCAAGAATGAATTTGAGTTTTTGTGTCTTCTTTTCAAGGATAATTTAGTTCTCTCTGTTTGATAAAATGTCATTTACATTATGCAAAAAGAGGTTGTTTTTGTTGTTTCTGGCATTTTTCTTTGATGCAACAGAAACATAAGTAGGTATATTTAAGTTGAAAATTACCATGAACGAGCATGTCCTGGGACATCAATTTCAGCCAATACGTTAATCCCTCGTCTTTCAGCATAGCTGCAAATATCTAAACAAAATATTAGAACTAAATAAGAATGGTAACATACATACACACGAACAAATTTATACATATACAAAATAGAAAGTAGACAGAAATCACTTGCCTCACAATTTCTTTGGCATCTTCTATGGTATATCTTTCTGATTCAGAATAAGCACCATTCCAGAGTTTTGGATATGAAGGTATCTCCAATGGAAAAGACTGTGAATCCACGATATGCCAGTGCAACACATTCTGTTTATTTGAGGTAAAGAAAGGATTGGGGATTGCGGATCAATATGTTAACTAACCCTTCACTTCAGTTTCGCAAGGTTTTTGAAAAGAGTCTGAAAGTCCAAAGAGCTTAAAAGTGTACCAGCTTTGCGTAGGACATGGAATCGATAACTTCCTTCATCACTGGCAGCGGCAAATAATGTCGAGATGTATCTGCACATAATCAATTGATTTGCAAGATTACATCAAGAATTCATTGGGAAACTTTGTTTACGAAGCATCCAACTTTGGTTACGCAATATTCTATGCCATATGCAGTACAAGTCTGTGGATGCATAGGATGACAAGAAGTTGTGCTTTAGGCCTCATTTGGTATGAGGAAATGGTGGAAGGAGCTATCGTGGGGACGGGTGGACAGGTTATTGAAACATTGAATTTCAAGCAACATATATTAAATTCCCCATAAGAAACAGAGAAGGGGTTAAACTTGTACTTAAAAACTAACTATAACACATCATATGGGGAAAAAAAGAAAAAAATGAAAGAAAACTAGTAAGACATTGATCAATGAACAAAGAAATGAACAAAGCATATCCGACTTATATCTCCTTTTTTTTTTCTTTAAATGATGAAACATACCCCTTCCCTTTTGATGAAAATATTGGTTGAATATGCACATCAAGTCATAAAAGAAAATTGAAAGCACTAAGAAACAGTTGAGACATAAATGTATGGAAAGAAATTACATGAAAGGAATCACTCTGACCTATCAAAAGGCCTCTATAAGAGAATCTGGGTTCATCAATAATGGTCCATGGTACCGTATGAACTTCAAGTGTATTTGTCTTAACGTTAAATCGGCATGATAACTCTAGAAATTAGAGTTATCTTAGGCACTTTTAGACTTAGATGAACTTGGTTTAGCGAGTATTTGTGTTTTTGTTAGCATATTTTCCTTTGTTTTAGGTTTGTATGCATTTTCTTTTGTCTTGGGTTTATTGTTTGGTGAAATCATGGAAAATGTGAAGAAAAAGTAGGATCATTTGACGGCTTTTTGACGTACGTTTTATTTCTATTCTGACTTGTAGGAGAGCCTAAACCGAAAATGCTGCAGAAAATGCTATAGCATTCCTTACAGCATTTTGTAGCAGAAGCAGTGAAGAATCTGAGTCGAAATGCTGCAGCAATTTCTGCAGCAAAGTTGTCCAGCTGGCAATTTTTCTAATTAAGTAAAAGAATAGATGACAGCTCATATGGTGGGGGCCACTTCTTTTCTTCAGCTGGGAAGCTTCACACGTGGGCTTGGTTTTGTTGCCCTAAAGAGTATTGTTTTGGGCATTGAAGAAGGCAGCCGCCAGAGGAAGAACAGAGTTCGAAAAACCAGAGAAAAAGAAAGAGAAAAAAAAGCGAAAATCAAGAAAAAAGAGGAGACGAAAATATTGGGCAAGAGAGAGGGAGTTGGGCTGAGAGTTTTCTTCCATTTTTCACGCCCATTTTGGAGAGGACGCTAGGAAGGAGAAAGGAGACGAAGACCCATCTGTAGCCATTTTGGAGTTTTCATTTCTTCGTACTCTTGCTCCGATTATTTTGTTTTCTGAGTTTCATTTCTCTGTTGAACAATGGATGACGTTTTTCCTTTTAATTTTGTACTCCGAAACATGAGCTAATTTTCTTTAGCTAGGATTGTTGATGAACCCGAATTTGTGACGATGATTTGAATGTCTGTTGTTGAAATGTTGGGCGAATTTGTTCCTGTTCATCTGAGTGTGTGAATGATAACTTCTATTGTTGATTGGCCATCAATATATAGGGAACTAGGCTTGTTTAATTCTGGAAAGGTTAAGTTAAGCTAGCAATAACTTAGATGATGCAAGTTCAATATGCTTTTTAAAGTTTATATTGATTTGTGAATGGTATAGGAATATATTGTTTGCCTTGTATAGCCCATTGAAATTGATGCTTGAAATTGTGTTATGAGAATTAGATTCACATAGGAATATGTTGAAAAAGGTTTAATAACTTTTAGTCATACTAAATTCGGAAGAATTTTATGATAAAAATCGAATTTCGGTTAACAGGACAGGTTTTGCTGCAGCATTTCCTACAGCATTCGGGTTTGACTTGCAATGGAGGGGGATTTGGCAATCCTAGTTTAATTCTCATTCTTGATTACAAACTTTTGATTGAATCTTGTTCCTTCTGTCTATTTTAGTGCTTTTTCATTATACCCATTTCAGTTTTATTGGTGTATTGCATTTTTTTCTATTTCTCATTTCCACACTCAATTTGATTTGTGTTAAATTTCTTTTGCAATTGATTTTAGCAATTCAATCCCTGTGGAGACGATACTCTATTCACTTTCTATATTACTTGTGCGATTACGTGCACTTGTGTAGGCTTATATACACTAGTTAATCGCAAACAAGTTTTTGGCGCCGTTGCCGGGGATTGAAAGTGTTAAAATAGTTGTGAAAGTTAATTTGTTTAGTTCTTGTTTTTGCATTTTCTTATTAGTTGAGTGTTTATATTTTCAGGAGCTTTCTTTCTCTACATGAACAATCAGCGAAATCAAGAGTTGATGCCCTTGGACCCTGAAATTGAAAGAACATTTCGAGTAAGGAGAAGGGAGCAGCAAGGTCTAGCAGGAGTGGAAGAAATACAAGAAAGAGTGGCTGTCAATATGGCTAATGATGGGCAGCAAGTGGATGTCAACAATCTATTGCCTCAACCACCTTTGATTGATGATAGAGACAGGGCTATTCGGGAGTATGCTGTACCCATTCTACATGGGCTCAATTCGGGCATCATTCGGCCAGAAATACAAGTGCCACAGTTTGAACTCAAGCCGGTTATGTTCCAAATGTTGCAAACCGTAGGCCAACTCAGCGGAATGGCAACTGAGGATCCCCACATGCACCTTCGGCTATTCATGGAAGTATGTGATTCTTTCAAGCTACCAGAGGTGTCTGATGAAGCATTGAGGCTGAAACTGTTCCCTTATTCCTTGAGGGATCGAGCTCGAGCATGGCTTAATTCATTGCCGCCGGATTCAATAGCAACATGGAATGACTTGGCAGAAAAATTCCTCATGAAGTACTTCCCTCCGACCAAAAATGCCAAGCTCAGAAACGACATTACTTCATTCCAACAATCAGAGGGAGAATCTTTGTACGAGTCATGGGAGAGATTCAAGGAGTTGCTGCGAAAATGCCCTCACCATGGGATCCCCCATTGGATTCAGATGGAAACTTTCTACAATGGGCTCAATGGGCAAACACAAACAATTGTTGATGCGGCGGCTAATGGTGCTCTTTTGGCGAAATCATACAATGAAGCTTATGAGATTTTGGAGAGGATGGCAACCAACAATTATCAGTGGCCCACCGAGAGGCTCAATGCTCGAAAGGCAGCAGGACTTCATGAAGTAGATGCTATCACCGCACTTTCTGCCCAAGTGTCGAGTCTGACAAATATGATCAAGAATATGAACATGTCGGCTGGGGTTAATTCGGTGCACTCTGTTGGCGTCACTTGTGTTTATTATGGAGAGGGACACTTGTATGAGGATTGCCCTTCTAATCCAGTCTCTGCTTGTTATGTGGGTAATTTCAACAGGAACAATCTGTATTCAGCGCCTTACAATCAAGGGTTGAGACAACACCCCAACTTTTCATGGAGTAATCAAGGAGCCAGTTCTAGTGGAGCAAATGCGTATCATCGACCTTCTCACCCACCGGGATTTCCATCTCAGCAACCAAGGACACAAGCTATGGACTCATCTAGCTCATTGGAGAATTTGATCAAGGAGTATATAGCAAAGAATGACGCTAGAGTTCAGAGTCATGATGCAACATTGAGGAGCTTGGAGAATCAAATTGGGCAGATTGCAAACGCTTTGAATGTTAGACCGCAAGGCGCTCTCTCTAGTAATACTGAAGATCTAAGGAGTGACGGAAAAGAACATTGCAAGGCAATTGTGTTAAGGAATGGAAGGGAGCTCGAGCAAAGGGAAACGTCAAAAGCTGTACGGACCGAGCCCACTTCAATCCAAGAAAAAGATGAGCAGCATCAACAAGAAGAAATCCTAGTGAAAAATCAGCCATCAGACTCTGCTGCAGAAAATGCTACAGCATTTACACAGCATTCTGGAGCAGCAGAAAGCAGCAAAATTCGACCTCCTCCACCATTTCCTCAGCGGTTTCAAAAGCAGCAAAAGGATGGTCAATTTCGTAAATTTCTGGACGTGTTGAAGCAGCTGCACATCAACATTCCACTTGTGGAAGCTTTGGAACAGATGCCTAGCTATGTTAAATTCATGAAGGACATTCTTTCGAAAAACGAAGGCTATGTGAGTTCGAGATGGTGGCATTAACTGAAGAGTGCAGTGCGATATTGAAGAACAAGCTGCCACCTAAGCTGGAAGATCCTGGTAGTTTCACCATACCATGCTCCATTGGGAACCGGTACTTTGGAAGGGCATTATGTGACCTAGGAGCAAGTATAAATCTGATGCCCATGTCTATCTTCAAAAAGCTGGGAATTGGGGAAGCACGACCCACTACAGTCACTTTGCAATTGGCGGACAGATCCTTGCTCATCCGGAAGGAAAAATTGAAGATGTGCTAGTGCAAGTGGACAAATTCATTTTACCAGCAGATTTTATTGTGCTAGATTATGAGGCAGATAAGGACGTGCCGATTATATTGGGAAGACCATTTTTGGCTACTGGCAGGACTTTGATAGATGTACAGAAGGGTGATTGACCATGAGAGTTCAAGATCAACAGGTTACCTTCAACGTCTTCAAGGCTATGCATTTTGGTGATGATGTTGAGGAATGTTCGACCATCAATGTTCTGGATTCATTAGTGGCTGCTGAATTTGAGGAGAAATGCTCTCCAAAGATGACAAATAAAGATGATTTGGCTGTGTCAGATGAAGATGAGGAAACTAGTGATAATCAAGTGTCTTGGATGGAGAGCAGACATATGGCAACAAGAGGAGGGAAGCACTTCGAATCACTTGAGTTGTCAAAAGGGCCTTTAAATCCCACAAACCATCTGTTGATGAACCACTATTTTGGAACTAAAACCTCTACCTACACACTTGAGGGATAGAGGTAGTAGAAAGAAAAAGCGAAAAAAAAACTTGATTCGCAAGACATCGGCTGCACTTTGGAGGTTTTTCTGTAGAAAAAATTTTTTGTCAGAAAGAAATGCTGCAGAACACTCAGGAAGAACTTTCAAAGTTAATGGACAGCGACTTAAGCATTATTGGGGTGATGGTTTCAGCCATCAGAAAGCCTCCATATTGCTGCATGATGCCTGAAATCCCGCAAAGTCAGGCTGAAGACTTAAAAACAAGCGCTCTTGGGAGGCAACCCAAATTTTTTCTTGTTTGGTTTATTTGTGGTTTATTTCAAATTGTTTGAGTTTTTGATTAGTAGTTATTAAGAAATTTGAACTGATTTGATGAGATTTTTCTATGCAGAAATCGGCCTAGGAGTAAGCCTTACAGAGCAATCTGTGTAAAAATGCTGCGGGAAATGCTACAGCAAAACCTGCAGCAAAGTCGGGCAGAACTGGGGAGCAATCTGTATAAGAATGCTGCAGGAAATGCTACAGCAAAGCTGCAACAAAGTTCGAGGGGAGCAATCTGTGTAGAAATGCTATGGGAATGCTACAGCAAAATCCGCAGCAAAGTTCGAGAGGAGCAATCTGTGCAAAAATGCTGCAGGAAATGCTACAGCAAAACTCGCAGCAAGGTTTAAGGGAAGCAATCTGTGTAGAAATGCTGCAGGAAATGCTACAGCAAAGTAAAAAAAAAAAAAAAAAAAACGAAGGAATAAAAGACAATATATATCGTATATAGTATATAGATATCGTATAATATATATTATATGTTTTCGATATTTTTATATGCTAGTGAATTTATATTGAAAAAAAAAATATATATATATAAATAATAATAATTAAATAAATACTTATATGTTTATATATATATATACATATATATACGTATACATATATATAGATATTAATTAATATTATTTAACTATAGTAATATATATATATATATTTTTTTCGGTACCCCACTAACCCTACATTCCCTTCTTTTCTTTTCTTTTCTTTTCTTTGTTCTTCTTCTTCCCCAACAGCGCCGTTTCCTGCAGAAAAATTTCCCTCCTCCGAACCAGCCGTGCTCAACCACCATCCACCATCCAAAGCAGCCCATTTCCTCTGACCTCCCATTTCGCCGCATTTCCACAGCAGCCGCAGCCCTTCCACGCCATTTCACCTTCGCCGTCACCCTTCGCCATTTCGCCGAGTTCTTCCCAGCAGCCCGAGCCACCTCCGAAACCGTCCGCCACCACCAGGTCAGTCCTCGTCACCCTCCACCTCACCAGCCTCACCTCCACCCCGCACATCCATCGCTTCCCCACAACCCAAACCACCGCCATGTCGCCACCTCATCCCCTGCATTTTCCAGCCAACCCACAGCCTCCACCACTCCCCATTTTTCCCATTCTCTCCAACCCATCCCCCTCAATTCTAACTTCGACCACCGACCCCCTCTCCATTTCTCCATTACGCCATTTCTGTTCTTGTTAAAAAAAAAAAAAAAAAAAAAGGCCGGGTCTCCTCCATACACAGAGAACAGAGCAGCCCCTTTCTCCCTCGAAGACGAACAAAAGCTCGCGGAAATGCCTCGCACGAAGAAACTCGCGCGCAAGCAAACGGGCCACCAACCACCGAGCACCTTTATGAGGTTGAGGAAGAGGATGTAGACGAGTCGGATGATTGAAGCGACGCTCCAGCCGCCATTTAAACAGGGAGTTCCAAAGTTTTTTCTTCGTCATTTTTGTGCATGACTTCATGATTGTTCTGTTTTGTGTTGTTTTTGTGTCATGTTATTTTGTTCAAAGCAGTGAGGACACTGCTTCATTTAAGTTTGGGGGTGTTAGTTAGCTTTGTTTTAGTTTTATTCAGTATAGTGTTGTTTTACGTTTCTCTTGTTATTTGTTGTTTATGTGGTTAGCTTATGTGTTTATGTGTTAATTATGTTGTCTACGTTTCTTTGTTTATGTGTTGTTTCTCTTGTTTGTGTTATTTATGTCGTTTAGTCAGTTTGTGGTGCTGTTTATGTTTATATATACATTAAAAAAAAAAAAAAAATTTCTGTATGTCTTTATGTTTTTGTTAGAAATTGCTCTATTTTAGCTGCTGAGTTGTTGGTTTGATGATGTTCGGTGAAGATTACTAGAGTTTTGAGAATTGTCAGGTTATGGATTGATTAAGCTTGAGTTGGGTGTGGGTAATGTCTTTTATCTGGTTGCTCTTTGAGTGAGACTACTCTTTTTCAACAATAGACTATACCTTTGTATTTCTGAGGAAAGCCTAGGAAACTCCAAGTCATCGAGAGAATTTAGAATTTGAGGACAGGTTGTACCGAACCCTTGAGCCGAAACTTTAGGAAGTGAAATAGACTGGGAATAGTTGGTGTGCTTTTCATGTATAGAGTTGGGTGTAAAAAAAAAAAAAAAAAAAAAAAAGAGCTATGAATAAAGAACTCCGCTGTTTTGAGCTGCCTAGTAACCAGGAGTAACATGAGCCCCATGCGTACTTTTGCGTCAAACAGTGGTTCATAATATGAGTTTGCTATAGCAATTCTGAAGTGTGACGTTGCTGAGTAACCGAGTGTCTTCATCACCAATGTTGGCATTCGCGTAAAAAGGTAAAGGTGACATGATGAATTTAAAAAAAAAAAAAAAAAACAAAAAAAAAACGACGAAAAAAAAATAGAAAAGAAAGTTATGATTTAATAAATTAATGTGTGCATACACATGCACCCAGCTCAACAAGCAGTGGAATATGTATATCCTTAGATTTTACCCAGCTAATGATAGTAGAGAGGAAGTCATGAATCCAGCCTGCTAGATTATAAACTAAGCTTGACGATCGTGATAGGAGGGACATAGGTGATCTGAAGATGCTTAGATATAGTCTTGCACACACGCATCTATAGAGGAACCTCACTTGGGAGCAAGTTTATAAAGATAGAACTGATATTTGATGAAAGCTGAATCTTGAAATGAGTTGGAAATTAAGAAGCTCTTTTGAGAATGGAGACTCAACTTGTTTAGCAGCTTGAGCATTTTTCCTGTATGTGTTTTGCATTTTCGTTGTGTGTATTGTGTTTTGTGAGTGTAGTTTGGCATTGCTCGAGGGCGAGCAATGTTTTAAGTTTGGGGGTGTGATAACTCTAGAAATTAGAGTTATCTTAGGCACTTTTAGACTTAGATGAACTTGGTTTAGCGAGTATTTGTGTTTTTGTTAGCATATTTTCCTTTGTTTTAGGTTTGTATGCATTTTCTTTTGTCTTGGGTTTATTGTTTGGTGAAATCATGGAAAATGTGAAGAAAAAGTAGGATCATTTGACGGCTTTTTGACGTACGTTTTATTTCTATTCTGACTTGTAGGAGAGCCTAAACCGAAAATGCTGCAGAAAATGCTATAGCATTCCTTACAGCATTTTGTAGCAGAAGCAGTGAAGAATCTGAGTCGAAATGCTGCAGCAATTTCTGCAGCAAAGTTGTCCAGCTGGCAATTTTTCTGATTAAGTAAAAGAATAGATGACAGCTCATATGGTGGGGGTCACTTCTTTTCTTCAGCTGGGAAGCTTCACACGTGGGCTTGGTTTTGTTGCCCTAAAGAGTATTGTTTTGGGCATTGAAGAAGGCAGCCGCCAGAGGAAGAACAGAGTTCGAAAAACCAGAGAAAAAGAAAGAGAAAAAAAAGCGAAAATCAAGAAAAAAGAGGAGACGAAAATATTGGGCAAGAGAGAGGGAGTTGGGCTGAGAGTTTTCTTCCATTTTTCACGCCCATTTTGGAGAGGACGCTAGGAAGGAGAAAGGAGGCGAAGACCCATCTGTAGCCATTTTGGAGTTTTCATTTCTTCGTACTCTTGCTCCGATTATTTTGTTTTCTGAGTTTCATTTCTCTGTTGAACAATGGATGACGTTTTTCCTTTTGATTTTGTACTCCGAAACATGAGCTAATTTTCTTTAGCTAGGATTGTTGATGAACCCGAATTTGTGACGATGATTTGAATGTCTGTTGTTGAAATGTTGGGCGAATTTGTTCCTGTTCATCTGAGTGTGTGAATGATAACTTCTATTGTTGATTGGCCATCAATATATAGGGAACTAGGCTTGTTTAATTCTGGAAAGGTTAAGTTAAGCTAGCAATAACTTAGATGATGCAAGTTCAATATGCTTTTTAAAGTTTATATTGATTTGTGAATGGTATAGGAATATATTGTTTGCCTTGTATAACCCATTGAAATTGATGCTTGAAATTGTGTTATGAGAATTAGATTCACATAGGAATATGTTGAAAAAGGTTTAATAACTTTTAGTCATACTAAATTCGGAAGAATTTTATGATAAAAATCGAATTTCGGTTAACAGGACAGGTTTTGCTGCAGCATTTCCTACAGCATTCGGGTTTGACTTGCAATGGAGGGGGATTTGGCAATCCTAGTTTAATTCTCATTCTTGATTACAAACTTTTGATTGAATCTTGTTCCTTCTGTCTATTTTAGTGCTTTTTCATTATACCCATTTCAGTTTTATTGGTGTATTGCAATTTTTTCTATTTCTCTTTTCCACACTCAATTTGATTTGTGTTAAATTTCTTTTGCAATTGATTTTAGCAATTCAATCCCTGTGGAGACGATACTCTATTCACTTTCTATATTACTTGTGCGATTACGTGCACTTGCGTAGGTTTATATACACTAGTTAATCGCAAACAAGTTTTTGGCGCCGTTGCCGGGGATTGAAAGTGTTAAAATAGTTGTGAAAGTTAATTTGTTTAGTTCTTGTTTTTGCATTTTCTTATTAGTTGAGTGTTTATATTTTCAGGAGCTTTCTTTCTCTACATGAACAATCAGCAAAATCAAGAGTTGATGCCCTTGGACCCTGAAATTGAAAGAACATTTCGAGTAAGGAGAAGGGAGCAGCAAGGTCTAGCAGGAGTGGAAGAAATACAAGAAAGAGTGGCTGTCAATATGGCTAATGATGGGCAGCAAGTGGATGTCAACAATCTATTGCCTCAACCACCTTTGATTGATGATAGAGACAGGGCTATTCGGGAGTATGCTGTACCCATTCTACATGGGCTCAATTCGGGCATCATTCGGCCAGAAATACAAGTGCCACAGTTTGAACTCAAGCCGGTTATGTTCCAAATGTTGCAAACCGTAGGCCAATTCAGCGGAATGGCAACTGAGGATCCCCACATGCACCTTCGGCTATTCATGGAAGTATGTGATTCTTTCAAGCTACCAGGGGTGTCTGATGAAGCATTGAGGCTGAAACTGTTCCCTTATTCCTTGAGGGATCGAGCTCGAACATGGCTTAATTCATTGCCGCCGGATTCAATAGTAACATGGAATGACTTGGCAGAAAAATTCCTCATGAAGTACTTCCCTCCGACCAAAAATGCCAAGCTCAGAAACGACATTACTTCATTCCAACAATCAGAGGGAGAATCTTTGTACGAGTCATGGGAGAGATTCAAGGAGTTGCTGCGAAAATGCCCTCACCATGGGATCCCCCATTGGATTCAGATGGAAACTTTCTACAATGGGCTCAATGGGCAAACACAAACAATTGTTGATGCGGCGGCTAATGGTGCTCTTTTGGCGAAATCATACAATGAAGCTTATGAGATTTTGGAGAGGATGGCAACCAACAATTATCAGTGGCCCACCGAGAGGCTCAATGCTCGAAAGGCAGCAGGACTTCATGAAGTAGATGCTATCACCGCACTTTCTGCCCAAGTGTCGAGTCTGACAAATATGATCAAGAATATGAACATGTCGGCTGGGGTTAATTCGGTGCACTCTGTTGGCGTCACTTGTGTTTATTATGGAGAGGGACACTTGTATGAGGATTGCCCTTCTAATCCAGTCTCTGCTTGTTATGTGGGTAATTTCAACAGGAACAATCTGTATTCAGCGCCTTACAATCAAGGGTTGAGACAACACCCCAACTTTTCATGGAGTAATCAAGGAGCCAGTTCTAGTGGAGCAAATGCGTATCATCGACCTTCTCACCCACCGGGATTTCCATCTCAGCAACCAAGGACACAAGCTATGGACTCATCTAGCTCATTGGAGAATTTGATCAAGGAGTATATAGCAAAGAATGACGCTAGAGTTCAGAGTCATGATGCAACATTGAGGAGCTTGGAGAATCAAATTGGGCAGATTGCAAACGCTTTGAATGTTAGACCGCAAGGCGCTCTCTCTAGTAATACTGAAGATCTAAGGAGTGACGGAAAAGAACATTGCAAGGCAATTGTGTTAAGGAATGGAAGGGAGCTCGAGCAAAGGGAAACGTCAAAAGCTGTACGGACCGAGCCCACTTCAATCCAAGAAAAAGATGAGCAGCATCAACAAGAAGAAATCCTAGTGAAAAATCAGCCATCAGACTCTGCTGCAGAAAATGCTACAGCATTTACACAGCATTCTGGAGCAGCAGAAAGCAGCAAAATTCGACCTCCTCCACCATTTCCTCAGCGGTTTCAAAAGCAGCAAAAGGATGGTCAATTTCGTAAATTTCTGGACGTGTTGAAGCAGCTGCACATCAACATTCCACTTGTGGAAGCTTTGGAACAGATGCCTAGCTATGTTAAATTCATGAAGGACATTCTTTCGAAAAAACGAAGGCTATGTGAGTTCGAGATGGTGGCATTAACTGAAGAGTGCAGTGCGATATTGAAGAACAAGCTGCCACCTAAGCTGGAAGATCCTGGTAGTTTCACCATACCATGCTCCATTGGGAACCGGTACTTTGGAAGGGCATTATGTGACCTAGGAGCAAGTATAAATCTGATGTCCATGTCTATCTTCAAAAAGCTGGGAATTGGGGAAGCACGACCCACTACAGTCACTTTGCAATTGGCGGACAGATCCTTAGCTCATCCGGAAGGAAAAATTGAAGATGTGCTAGTGCAAGTGGACAAATTCATTTTACCAGCAGATTTTATTGTGCTAGATTATGAGGCAGATAAGGACGTGCCGATTATATTGGGAAGACCATTTTTGGCTACTGGCAGGACTTTGATAGATGTACAGAAGGGTGAATTGACCATGAGAGTTCAAGATCAACAGGTTACCTTCAACGTCTTCAAGGCTATGCATTTTGGTGATGATGTTGAGGAATGTTCGACCATCAATGTTCTGGATTCATTAGTGGCTGCTGAATTTGAGGAGAAATGCTCTCCAAAGATGACAAATAAAGATGATTTGGCTGTGTCAGATGAAGATGAGGAAACTAGTGATAATCAAGTGTCTTGGATGGAGAGCAGACATATGGCAACAAGAGGAGGGAAGCACTTCGAATCACTTGAGTTGTCAAAAAGGGCCTTTAAATCCCACAAACCATCTGTTGATGAACCATCTATTTTGGAACTAAAACCTCTACCTACACACTTGAGGGATAGAGGTAGCAGAAAGAAAAAGCGAAAAAAAAACTTGATTCGCAAGACATCGGCTGCACTTTGGAGGTTTTTCTGTAGAAAAAATTTTTTGTCAGAAAGAAATGCTACAGAACACTCAGGAAGAACTTTCAAAGTTAATGGACAGCGACTTAAGCATTATTGGGGTGATGGTTTCAGCCATCAGAAAGCCTCCATATCGCTGCAAGATGCCTGAAATCCCGCAAAGTCAGGCTGATGACTTAAAAACAAGCGCTCTTGGGAGGCAACCCAAATTTTTTCTTGTTTGGTTTATTTGTGGTTTATTTCAAATTGTTTGAGTTTTTGATTAGTAGTTATTAAGAAATTTGAACTGATTTGATGAGATTTTTCTATGCAGAAATCGGCCTAGGAGTAAGCCTTACAGAGCAATCTGTGTAAAAATGCTATGGGAAATGCTACAACAAAACCTGCAGCAAAGTCGGGCAGAACTGGGGAGCAATCTGTATAAGAATGCTGCAGGAAATGCTACAGCAAAGCTGCAGCAAAGTTCGAGGGGAGCAATCTGTGTAGAAATGCTATGGGAATTGCTACAGCAAAATCCGCAGCAAAGTTCGAGGGGAGCAATCTGTGCAAAAATGCTGCAGGAAATGCTACAGCAAAACTCGCAGCAAAGTTTAAGGGAAGCAATATGTGTAGAAATGCTGCAGGAAATGCTACAGCAAAGTAAAAAAAAAAAAAAAAAAAAACGAAGGAAGAAAAGACAATATATATATCGTATATAGTATATAGATATCGTATAATATATATTATATGTTTTCGATATTTTTATATGCTAGCGAATTTATATTGAAAAAAAAAATTATATATATATAAATAATAATAATTAAATAAATACTTATATGTTTATATATATATATACATATATATACACGTATACATATATATAGATATTAATTAATATTATTTAACTATAGTAATATATATATATATATTTTTTCGGTACCCCACTAACCCTACATTCCCTTCTTTTCTTTTCTTTTCTTTTCTTTGTTCTTCTTCTTCCCCAACAGCGCCGTTTCCTGCAGAAAAATTTCCCTCCTCCGAACCAGCCGTGCTCAACCACCATCCACCATCCAAAGCAGCCCATTTCCTCTGACCTCCCATTTCGCCGCATTTCCACAGCAGCCGCAGCCCTTCCACTGCCATTTCACCTTCGCCGTCACCCTTCGCCATTTCGCCGAGTTCTTCCCAGCAGCCCGAGCCACCTCCGAAACCGTCCGCCACCACCAGGTCAGTCCTCGTCACCCTCCACCTCACCAGCCTCACCTCCACCCCGCACATCCATCGCTTCCCCAACAACCCAAACCACCGCCATGTCGCCACCTCATCCCCTGCATTTTCCAGCCAACCCACAGCCTCCACCACTCCCCATTTTTCCCATTCTCTCCAACCCATCCCCCTCAATTCTAACTTCGACCACCGACCCCCTCTCCATTTCTCCATTACGCCATTTCTGTTCTTGTTAAAAAAAAAAAAAAAAAAAGGCCGGGTCTCCTCCATACACAGAGAACAGAGCAGCCCCTTTCTCCCTCGAAGACGAACAGAAGCTCGCGGAAATGCCTCGCACGAAGAAACTCGCGCGCAAGCAAACGGGCCACCAACCACCGAGCACCTTTATGAGGTTGAGGAAGAGGATGCAGACGAGTCGGATGATTGAAGCGACGCTCCAGCCGCCATTTAAACAGGGAGTTCCAAAGTTTTTTCTTCGTCATTTTTGTGCATGACTTCATGATTGTTCTGTTTTGTGTTGTTTTTGTGTCATGTTATTTTGTTCAAAGCAGTGAGGACACTGCTTCATTTAAGTTTGGGGGTGTTAGTTAGCTTTGTTTTAGTTTTATTCAGTATGGTGTTGTTTTACGTTTCTCTTGTTATTTGTTGTTTATGTGGTTAGCTTATGTGTTTATGTGTTAATTATGTTGTCTACGTTTCTTTGTTTATGTGTTGTTTCTCTTGTTTGTGTTATTTATGTCGTTTAGTCAGTTTGTGGTGCTGTTTATGTTTATATATACATTAAAAAAAAAAAAAATTTCTGTATGTCTTTATGTTTTTGTTAGAAATTGCTCTATTTTAGCTGCTGAGTTGTTGGTTTGATGATGTTCGGTGAAGATTACTAGAGTTTTGAGAATTGTCAGGTTATGGATTGATTAAGCTTGAGTTGGGTGTGGGTAATGTCTTTTATCTGGTTGCTCTTTGAGTGAGACTACTCTTTTTCAACAATAGACTATACCTTTGTATTTCTGAGGAAAGCCTAGGAAACTCCAAGTCATCGAGAGAATTTAGAATTTGAGGACAGGTTGTACCGAACCCTTGAGCCGAAGCTTTAGGAAGTGAAATAGACTGGGAATAGTTGGTGTGCTTTTCATGTATAGAGTTGGGTGTAAAAAAAAAAAAAAAAAAAAGAAAAAAGAGCTATGAATAAAGAACTCCGCTGTTTTGAGCTGCCTAGTAACCAGGAGTAACATGAGCCCCATGTGTACTTTTGCGTCAAACAGTGGTTCATAATATGAGTTTGCTATAGCAATTCTGAAGTGTGACGTTGCTGAGTAACCGAGTGTCTTCATCACCAATGTTGGCGTTCGCGTAAAAAGGTAAAGGTGACATGACGAATTTAAAAAACAAAAAAAAAAAACAAAAAAAAGAACGACGAAAAAAAAATAGAAAAGAAAGTTATGATTTAATAAATTAATGTGTGCATACACATGCACCCAGCTCAACAAGCAGTGGAATATGTATATCCTTAGATTTTACCCAGCTAATGATAGTAGAGAGGAAGTCATGAATCCAGCCTGCTAGATTATAAACTAAGCTTGACGATCGTGATAGGAGGGACATAGGTGATCTGAAGATGCTTAGATATAGTCTTGCACACACGCATCTATAGAGGAACCTCACTTGGGAGCAAGTTTATAAAAGATAGAACTGATATTTGATGAAAGCTGAATCTTGAAATGAGTTGGAAATTAAGAAGCTCTTTTGAGAATGGAGACTCAACTTGTTTAGCAGCTTGAGCATTTTTCCTGTATGTGTTTTGCATTTTCGTTGTGTGTATTGTGTTTTGTGAGTGTAGTTTGGCATTGCTCGAGGGCGAGCAATGTTTTAAGTTTGGGGGTGTGATAACTCTAGAAATTAGAGTTATCTTAGGCACTTTTAGACTTAGATGAACTTGGTTTAGCGAGTATTTGTGTTTTTGTTAGCATATTTTCCTTTGTTTTAGGTTTGTATGCATTTTCTTTTGTCTTGGGTTTATTGTTTGGTGAAATCATGGAAAATGTGAAGAAAAAGTAGGATCATTTGACGGCTTTTTGACGTACGTTTTATTTCTATTCTGACTTGTAGGAGAGCCTAAACCGAAAATGCTGCAGAAAATGCTATAGCATTCCTTACAGCATTTTGTAGCAGAAGCAGTGAAGAATCTGAGTCGAAATGCTGCAGCAATTTCTGCAGCAAAGTTGTCCAGCTGGCAATTTTTCTGATTAAGTAAAAGAATAGATGACAGCTCATATGGTGGGGGCCACTTCTTTTCTTCAGCTGGGAAGCTTCACACGTGGGCTTGGTTTTGTTGCCCTAAAGAGTATTGTTTTGGGCATTGAAAAAGGCAGCCGCCAGAGGAAGAACAGAGTTCGAAAAACCAGAGAAAAAGAAAGAGAAAAAAAGCGAAAATCAAGAAAAAGAGGAGACGAAAATATTGGGCAAGAGAGAGGGAGTTGGGCTGAGAGTTTTCTTCCATTTTTCACGCCCATTTTGGAGAGGACGCTAGGAAGGAGAAAGGAGACGAAGACCCATCTGTAGCCATTTTGGAGTTTTCATTTCTTCGTACTCTTGCTCCGATTATTTTGTTTTCTGAGTTTCATTTCTCTGTTGAACAATGGATGACGTTTTTCCTTTTGATTTTGTACTCCGAAACATGAGCTAATTTTCTTTAGCTAGGATTGTTGATGAACCCGAATTTGTGACGATGATTTGAATGTCTGTTGTTGAAATGTTGGGCGAATTTGTTCCTGTTCATCTGAGTGTGTGAATGATAACTTCTATTGTTGATTGGCCATCAATATATAGGGAACTAGGCTTGTTTAATTCTGGAAAGGTTAAGTTAAGCTAGCAATAACTTAGATGATGCAAGTTCAATATGCTTTTTAAAGTTTATATTGATTTGTGAATGGTATAGGAATATATTGTTTGCCTTGTATAACCCATTGAAATTGATGCTTGAAATTGTGTTATGAGAATTAGATTCACATAGGAATATGTTGAAAAAGGTTTAATAACTTTTAGTCATACTAAATTCGGAAGAATTTTATGATAAAAATCGAATTTCGGTTAACAGGACAGGTTTTGCTGCAGCATTTCCTACAGCATTCGGGTTTGACTTGCAATGGAGGGGGATTTGGCAATCCTAGTTTAATTCTCATTCTTGATTACAAACTTTTGATTGAATCTTGTTCCTTCTGTCTATTTTAGTGCTTTTTCATTATACCTATTTCAGTTTTATTGGTGTATTGCAATTTTTTCTATTTCTCATTTCCACACTCAATTTGATTTGTGTTAAATTTCTTTTGCAATTGATTTTAGCAATTCAATCCCTGTGGAGACGATACTCTATTCACTTTCTATATTACTTGTGCGATTACGTGCACTTGCGTAGGCTTATATACACTAGTTAATCGCAAATAAGTTTTTGGCGCCGTTGCCGGGGATTGAAAGTGTTAAAATAGTTGTGAAAGTTAATTTGTTTAGTTCTTGTTTTTGCATTTTCTTATTAGTTGAGTGTTTATATTTTCAGGAGCTTTCTTTCTCTACACGAACAATCAGCGAAATCAAGAGTTGATGCCCTTGGACCCTGAAATTGAAAGAACATTTCGAGTAAGGAGAAGGGAGCAGCAAGGTCTAGCAGGAGTGGAAGAAATACAAGAAAGAGTGGCTGTCAATATGGCTAATGATGGGCAGCAAGTGGATGTCAACAATCTATTGCCTCAACCACCTTTGATTGATGATAGAGACAGGGCTATTCGGGAGTATGCTGTACCCATTCTACATGGGCTCAATCCGGGCATCATTCGGCCAGAAATACAAGCACCACAGTTTGAACTCAAGCCGGTTATGTTCCAAATGTTGCAAACCGTAGGCCAATTCAGCGGAATGGCAACTGAGGATCCCCACATGCACCTTCGGCTATTCATGGAAGTATGTGATTCTTTCAAGCTACCAGGGGTGTCTGATGAAGTATTGAGGCTGAAACTGTTCCCTTATTCCTTGAGGGATCGAGCTCGAACATGGCTTAATTCATTGCCGCCGGATTCAATAGTAACATGGAATGACTTGGCAGAAAAATTCCTCATGAAGTACTTCCCTCCGACCAAAAATGCCAAGCTCAGAAACGACATTACTTCATTCCAACAATCAGAGGGAGAATCTTTGTACGAGTCATGGGAGAGATTCAAGGAGTTGCTGCGAAAATGCCCTCACCATGGGATCCCCCATTGGATTCAGATGGAAACTTTCTACAATGGGCTCAATGGGCAAACACAAACAATTGTTGATGCGGCGGCTAATGGTGCTCTTTTGGCGAAATCGTACAATGAAGCTTATGAGATTCTGGAGAGGATGGCAACCAACAATTATCAGTGGCCCACCGAGAGGCTCAATGCTCGAAAGGCAGCAGGACTTCATGAAGTAGATGCTATCACCGCACTTTCTGCCCAAGTGTCGAGTCTGACAAATATGATCAAGAATATGAACATGTCGGCTGGGGTTAATTCGGTGCACTCTGTTGGCGTCACTTGTGTTTATTATGGAGAGGGACACTTGTATGAGGATTGCCCTTCTAATCCAGTCTCTGCTTGTTATGTGGGTAATTTCAACAGGAACAATCTTTATTCAGCGCCTTACAATCAAGGGTTGAGACAACACCCCAACTTTTCATGGAGTAATCAAGGAGCCAGTTCTAGTGGAGCAAATGCGTATCATCGACCTTCTCACCCACCGGGATTTCCATCTCAGCAACCAAGGACATAAGCTATGGACTCATCTAGCTCATTGGAGAATTTGATCAAGGAGTATATAGCAAAGAATGACGCTAGAGTTCAGAGTCATGATGCAACATTGAGGAGCTTGGAGAATCAAATTGGGCAGATTGCAAACGCTTTGAATGTTAGACCGCAAGGCGCTCTCTCTAGTAATACTGAAGATCCAAGGAGGGATGGAAAAGAACATTGCAAGGCAATTGTGTTAAGGAATGGAAGGGAGCTCGAGCAAAGGGAAACGTCAAAAGCTGTACGGACCGAGCCCACTTCAATCCAAGAAAAAGATGAGCAGCATCAACAAGAAGAAATTCTAGTGAAAAATCAGCCATCAGACTCTGCTGCAGAAAATGCTACAGCATTTACACAGCATTCTAGAGCAGCAGAAAGCAGCAAAATTCGACCTCCTCCACCATTTCCTCAGCGGTTTCAAAAGCAGCAAAAGGATGGTCAATTTCGTAAATTTCTGGACGTGTTGAAGCAGCTGCACATCAACATTCCACTTGTGGAAGCTTTGGAACAGATGCCTAGCTATGTTAAATTCATGAAGGACATTCTTTCGAAAAAACGAAGGCTATGTGAGTTCGAGATGGTGGCATTAACTGAAGAGTGCAGTGCGATATTGAAGAACAAGCTGCCACCTAAGCTGGAAGATCCTGGTAGTTTCACCATACCATGCTCCATTGGGAACCGGTACTTTGGAAGTGCATTATGTGACCTAGGAGCAAGTATAAATTTGATGTCCATGTCTATCTTCAAAAAGCTGGGAATTGGGGAAGCACGACCCACTACAGTCACTTTGCAATTGGCGGACAGATCCTTAGCTCATCCGGAAGGAAAAATTGAAGATGTGCTAGTGCAAGTGGACAAATTCATTTTACCAGCAGATTTTATTGTGCTAGATTATGAGGCAGATAAGGACGTGCCGATTATATTGGGAAGACCATTTTTGGCTACTGGCAGGACTTTGATAGATGTACAGAAGGGTGAATTGACCATGAGAGTTCAAGATCAACAGGTTACCTTCAACGTCTTCAAGGCTATGCATTTTGGTGATGATGTTGAGGAATGTTCGACCATCAATGTTCTGGATTCATTAGTGGCTGCTGAATTTGAGGAGAAATGCTCTCCAAAGATGACAAATAAAGATGATTTGGCTGTGTCAGATGAAGATGAGGAAACTAGTGATAATCAAGTGTCTTGGATGGAGAGCAGACATATGGCAACAAGAGGAGGGAAGCACTTCGAATCACTTGAGTTGTCAAAAAGGGCCTTTAAATCCCACAAACCATCTGTTGATGAACCATCTATTTTGGAACTAAAACCTCTACCTACACACTTGAGGGATAGAGGTAGCAGAAAGAAAAAGCGAAAAAAAAACTTGATTCGCAAGACATCGGCTGCACTTTGGAGGTTTTTCTGTAGAAAAAATTTTTTGTCAGAAAGAAATGCTGCAGAACACTCAGGAAGAACTTTCAAAGTTAATGGACAGCAACTTAAGCATTATTGGGGTGATGGTTTCAGCCATCAGAAAGCCTCCATATCGCTGCAAGATGCCTGAAATCCCGCAAAGTCAGGCTGATGACTTAAAAACAAGCGCTCTTGGGAGGCAACCCAAATTTTTTCTTGTTTGGTTTATTTGTGGTTTATTTCAAATTGTTTGAGTTTTTGATTAGTAGTTATTAAGAAATTTGAACTGATTTGATGAGATTTTTCTATGCAGAAATCGGCCTAGGAGTAAGCCTTACAGAGCAATCTGTGTAAAAATGCTGCGGGAAATGCTACAACAAAACCTGCAGCAAAGTCGGGCAGAACTGGGGAGCAATCTGTATAAGAATGCTACAGGAAATGCTACAGCAAAGCTGCAGCAAAGTTCGAGGGGAGCAATCTGTGTAGAAATGCTATGGGAATTGCTACAGCAAAATCCGCAGCAAAGTTCGAGGGGAGCAATCTGTGTAGAAATGCAAAGTTCGAGGGGAGCAATCTGTGTAGAAATGCTATGGGAATTGCTACAGCAAAATCCGCAGCAAAGTTCGAGGGGAGCAATCTGTGCAAAAATGCTGCAGGAAATGCTACAGCAAAACTCTCAGCAAAGTTTAAGGGAAGCAATATGTGTAGAAATGCTGCAGGAAATGCTACAGCAAAGTAAAAAAAAAAAAAAAAAAAAAAAAAAAAAACGAAGGAAGAAAAGACAATATATATATCGTATATAGTATATAGATATCGTATAATATATATTATATGTTTTCGATATTTTATATGCTAGTGAATTTATATTGAAAAAAAAATTATATATATATAAATAATAATAATTAAATAAATACTTATATGTTTATATATATATACATATATATACACGTATACATATATATAGATATTAATTAATATTATTTAACTATAGTAATATATATATATATATATTTTTTTTTTCGGTACCCCACTAACCCTACATTCCCTTCTTTTCTTTTCTTTTCTTTTCTTTGTTCTTCTTCTTCCCCAACAGCGCCGTTTCCTGCAGAAAAATTTCCCTCCTCCGAACCAGCCGTGCTCAACCACCATCCACCATCCAAAGCAGCCCATTTCCTCTGACCTCCCATTTCGCCGCATTTCCACAGTAGCCGCAGCCCTTCCACTGCCATTTCACCTTCGCCGTCACCCTTCGCCATTTCGCCGAGTTCTTCCCAGCAGCCCGAGCCACCTCCGAAACCGTCCGCCACCACCAGGTCAGTCCTCGTCACCCTCCACCTCACCAGCCTCACCTCCACCCCGCACATCCATCGCTTCCCCAACAACCCAAACCACCGCCATGTCGCCACCTCATCCCCTGCATTTTCCAGCCAACCCACAGCCTCCACCACTCCCCATTTTTCCCATTCTCTCCAACCCATCCCCCTCAATTCTAACTTCGACCACCGACCCCCTCTCCATTTCTCCATTACGCCATTTCTGTTCTTGTTAAAAAAAAAAAAAAAAAGGCCGGGTCTCCTCCATACACAGAGAACAGAGCAGCCCCTTTCTCCCTCGAAGACGAACAGAAGCTCGCGGAAATGCCTCGCACGAAGAAACTCGCGCGCAAGCAAACGGGCCACCAACCACCGAGCACCTTTATGAGGTTGAGGAAGAGGATGCAGACGAGTCGGATGATTGAAGCGACGCTCCAGCCGCCATTTAAACAGGGAGTTCCAAAGTTTTTTCTTCGTCATTTTTGTGCATGACTTCATGATTGTTCTGTTTTGTGTTGTTTTTGTGTCATGTTATTTTGTTCAAAGCAGTGAGGACACTGCTTCATTTAAGTTTGGGGGTGTTAGTTAGCTTTGTTTTAGTTTTATTCAGTATGGTGTTGTTTTACGTTTCTCTTGTTATTTGTTGTTTATGTGGTTAGCTTATGTGTTTATGTGTTAATTATGTTGTCTACGTTTCTTTGTTTATGTGTTGTTTCTCTTGTTTGTGTTATTTATGTCGTTTAGTCAGTTTGTGGTGCTGTTTATGTTTATATATACATTAAAAAAAAAAAATTTCTGTATGTCTTTATGTTTTTGTTAGAAATTGCTCTATTTTAGCTGCTGAGTTGTTGGTTTGATGATGTTCGGTGAAGATTACTAGAGTTTTGAGAATTGTCAGGTTATGGATTGATTAAGCTTGAGTTGGGTGTGGGTAATGTCTTTTATCTGGTTGCTCTTTGAGTGAGACTACTCTTTTTCCACAATAGACTATACCTTTGTATTTCTGAGGAAAGCCTAGGAAACTCCAAGTCATCGAGAGAATTTAGAATTTGAGGACAGGTTGTACCGAACCCTTGAGCCGAAGCTTTAGGAAGTGAAATAGACTGGGAATAGTTGGTGTGCTTTTCATGTATAGAGTTGGGTGTAAAAAAAAAAAAAAAAAAAAAAAAAAAAAAAAAAAAAAGAGCTATGAATAAAGAACTCCGCTGTTTTGAGCTGCCTAGTAACCAGGAGTAACATGAGCCCCATGTGTACTTTTGCGTCAAACAGTGGTTCATAATATGAGTTTGCTATAGCAATTCTGAAGTGTGACGTTGCTGAGTAACCGAGTGTCTTCATCACCAATGTTGGCATTCGCGTAAAAAGGTAAAGGTGACATGACGAATTTAAAAAAACAAAAACAAAAAACAAAAAAAAAACGACGAAAAAAAAAATAGAAAAGAAAGTTATGATTTAATAAATTAATGTGTGCATACACATGCACCCAGCTCAACAAGCAGTGGAATATGTATATCCTTAGATTTTACCCAGCTAATGATAGTAGAGAGGAAGTCATGAATCCAGCCTGCTAGATTATAAACTAAGCTTGACGATCGTGATAGGAGGGACATAGGTGATCTGAAGATGCTTAGATATAGTCTTGCACACACGCATCTATAGAGGAACCTCACTTGGGAGCAAGTTTATAAAAGATAGAACTGATATTTGATGAAAGCTGAATCTTGAAATGAGTTGGAAATTAAGAAGCTCTTTTGAGAATGGAGACTCAACTTGTTTAGCAGCTTGAGCATTTTTCCTGTATGTGTTTTGCATTTTCGTTGTGTGTATTGTGTTTTGTGAGTGTAGTTTGGCATTGCTCGAGGGCGAGCAATGTTTTAAGTTTGGGGGTGTGATAACTCTAGAAATTAGAGTTATCTTAGGCACTTTTAGACTTAGATGAACTTGGTTTAGCGAGTATTTGTGTTTTTGTTAGCATATTTTCCTTTGTTTTAGGTTTGTATGCATTTTCTTTTGTCTTGGGTTTATTGTTTGGTGAAATCATGGAAAATGTGAAGAAAAAGTAGGATCATTTGACGGCTTTTTGACGTACGTTTTATTTCTATTCTGACTTGTAGGAGAGCCTAAACCGAAAATGCTGCAGAAAATGCTATAGCATTCCTTACAGCATTTTGTAGCAGAAGCAGTGAAGAATCTGAGTCGAAATGCTGCAGCAATTTCTGCAGCAAAGTTGTCCAGCTGGCAATTTTTCTGATTAAGTAAAAGAATAGATGACAGCTCATATGGTGGGGGTCACTTCTTTTCTTCAGCTGGGAAGCTTCACACGTGGGCTTGGTTTTGTTGCCCTAAAGAGTATTGTTTTGGGCATTGAAGAAGGCAGCCGCCAGAGGAAGAACAGAGTTCGAAAAACCAGAGAAAAAGAAAGAGAAAAAAAGCGAAAATCAAGAAAAAAGAGGAGACGAAAATATTGGGCAAGAGAGAGGGAGTTGGGCTGAGAGTTTTCTTCCATTTTTCACGCCCATTTTGGAGAGGACGCTAGGAAGGAGAAAGGAGGCGAAGACCCATCTGTAGCCATTTTGGAGTTTTCATTTCTTCGTACTCTTGCTCCGATTATTTTGTTTTCTGAGTTTCATTTCTCTGTTGAACAATGGATGACGTTTTTCCTTTTGATTTTGTACTCCGAAACATGAGCTAATTTTCTTTAGCTAGGATTGTTGATGAACCCGAATTTGTGACGATGATTTGAATGTCTGTTGTTGAAATGTTGGGCGAATTTGTTCCTGTTCATCTGAGTGTGTGAATGATAACTTCTATTGTTGATTGGCCATCAATATATAGGGAACTAGGCTTGTTTAATTCTGGAAAGGTTAAGTTAAGCTAGCAATAACTTAGATGATGCAAGTTCAATATGCTTTTTAAAGTTTATATTGATTTGTGAATGGTATAGGAATATATTGTTTGCCTTGTATAACCCATTGAAATTGATGCTTGAAATTGTGTTATGAGAATTAGATTCACATAGGAATATGTTGAAAAAGGTTTAATAACTTTTAGTCATACTAAATTCGGAAGAATTTTATGATAAAAATCGAATTTCGGTTAACAGGACAGGTTTTGCTGCAGCATTTCCTACAGCATTCGGGTTTGACTTGCAATGGAGGGGGATTTGGCAATCCTAGTTTAATTCTCATTCTTGATTACAAACTTTTGATTGAATCTTGTTTCTTCTGTCTATTTTAGTGCTTTTTCATTATACCCATTTCAGTTTTATTGGTATATTGCATTTTTTTTCTATTTCTCATTTCCACACTCAATTTGATTTGTGTTAAATTTCTTTTGCAATTGATTTTAGCAATTCAATCCCTGTGGAGACGATACTCTATTCACTTTCTATATTACTTGTGCGATTACGTGCACTTGCGTAGGTTTATATACACTAGTTAATCGCGAACACGGCACAACTGGCTGAATGTCTGCAATAGTTTTGTACCCAAATTGTAAATAATTAATCACAAATAGTCTTTCCCCTGAATGTTAAACAAACACGGAAGAAGAAAAATTTACCTGCAATCCATGTAACGCTCCGTAAACCGTCTTTGCCTGCATTTTTCAATTCAAGGTTAACATTATTGTTCAACTGTTGAGTCGTGAGAATTGAAGCAGAGAAGGTAGTTCAGCTTATACATTTTGGTTGATTACAGAGCATTGCATCAAATTAAAAATAGAAAAGAAACAAAAATTTTAGGCAAAACTTACTGTAGAAACTGTACTTTTACTTTTACCTTACTAGTAAATATTGTTGTTTTTGCCGTTATTAACATTGTAAGGTATCATGTGCGAATGTCCATATTCCAAATTTACAAAAATTAACAAATGAAAAATGAAAAAGGCAGAAAGAAGAAGCTATATAATTAAGGACAACAACAGACCAAAGGACAATCAAGTCAAAAGAAAATAAATAATTGATAAAAGTAGTTCATAAATGTAGACTCTGACATTGACTAAAATGCAATATTAATGCATGAAATTACACTAGAAAGGAAGATAAACAGTAGGTGGAACAAACGAAGCTAGCATATGAAAAAAAAAAAAAAAAAAAAAAAGAAAAAAAAAACCCTCAAGAGATGCATAGACAGGATTCCCCAAGTGAGCAGGTGAAGGAATTGACAACTTGTACCACTCATCTACTCCATATCTTAGCTGCAACAACATCAACAATAACCTATTTACCATTTCGTTTCTTTCTACAATTTGAGTTATATTGCTTGCAAATGTACAAATTTAATTAAGGAAAAAATGTTAGTTTGTTATTTAAAAAGAAAAAAAGAAAAATTGATTGAGAAGAAAATTATGAAAAAGTACAAGCAGTGGACGAAAAAACAAAAACAAACAAAAAAAAAAAAAGAAAAAGAAAAAGAAAAAAAGAGGAAAATGTGGGTAGGGAGTACCTCTTGATCAATGGAAGAAACGACAACGTTTAATCCCTGAAGAAGGGAGGAAGAAGAGTTATGGAAGTGGGTAGGAGGATATACGACATGATCGAGTTGAATGAGGGAGAGGAGTCTGGAGAAGGCGTCGCGGAGAATGCCGGAAACGTCGTCGTATTTGGTGGAGACATGGAAATCCTTTGGAATGCTCAGAACAACATTACTACTACTACCATGGCTGACATCTTTAGGAAGAGGCCATATTTGAATCTGCAGCTCATTATGTCCTGCTGAGCCTTTAACAACATTCACCACTTGAACCACTACCACAACTACATACCATAACAATACCAGTCTAATATTTGGGATTTTCTTTGCCATTCCAATAAACAAAAACAAAACACAAATTAAAGAAACAAGAAATGTTGCCTATACATGTATATGTATATGAATATATATATATATATACACACACACACGAAGATGAAGATGAAGATTATGCAGCCAAGATCAGAGAGAGAGAAGGAAGAAAGCAATGGAATGGGAAAGGGAAAGTAATCTGTGAAGGAGTTGTGGGGGCAGGTTGCTGGATATTTGGATTGATTTAATTGCCTTTTTGGAATACTTTCATATACATTTATATATAAATATTATTGTCTTCTCTTTTTGGAGTTTGCGACTTGTGACTGAGAGAGAAAAAGGGCGAGAGAGAGAGAGTAGATACAGCAGAATGGCTTTTTACTGGTGATTTTATTTCTATACTCTCGTTTAGAGAGAGAGAGAGAGAGACAACAATTATAAACCGGGCAGCGTAGCTTATCATTTCATGTGTTGTGTTTCATAAGGTTGTAAAGATCCAGATAACTTTTCCCTCAACTACAACTACTACTACTGCAATGTTGTTGTTTAGTTGCTTATCTAATCAATAGTTCTTGGTTTGGTAATTAATTGGTATCATGCTATTAATTTTCCCTTTTGTTTTTTTGTGTGTAACGTATTTTGACTAATTTATTACGATAATTACGTATGTTACAAACTAGTGGTTGAAGGAAGCTGATTCTAAAATATGCAAACAAATTCTACCATTTTCATTCATTTAAATAGGTGAAGAGATGATATCAACCTAAAAACCACCTCCATCGAACTATATCAAATTAACACCAATATTATTATAATTATTATTATTTATATACATAAAAAAGACTGTCATTCTCAGTGAAATATATATTGTAATTAAAAAACAACAAAAATATAACGTAATAAGAGTCCTTTATTGTCTGTAATATGTAAAAATTGTTGGCAGCTGTTTTGGTCTTTGTGAGGGGATGATGAATAGAACAGGTACATGTGCTAGAAGCTTGTCATTTTCGTTTATTATTATTATTTTTCTTTGGTTGCCGCGTTGGCTCTGACAACTTATTCCCCATTTTTTATTGGGTTTTGTTGTTTTTTTTTTTTTATATTTTTGGTGGGACCTCACAGTAACAAGAGTCATCACAGTCCTCTACGAAAATGTGCTCTCAATCTCATAATTGTAATTTTGACTTTTTTTTTTTTGGGAAAATCTCTTGGGACCTGCTGCACTGTCCATGGTGCTCATTTTATTGCAGATCAACTATAGGGGAAGGTTATGATAGAATCCCTTTGAGGGACACTACCATAGAGTCCCATAGAGTCCAATTTTTAGACCATTGAGATCAAAGTATGTGAGAATGATTGTGCAGTTGCACAGAAGGCTACATGTACATGGCTGTAGAGGAGCACTCTCCTGAAGGGGAAGAGAGAGAGGGAAATAGAGAGAGAAGAGAAAAGAGAGAGGGGGAGTTCGCCGGCGGCCGGGGCTGGGTGGGGGCGGCCGTGGCTGGGTCGGAGGTGGGGGGTTGGCCGGGGGTGGGGGGTTGCGGGGGAGAGGGGAAGAGAGAGAGAAAGGGGAAGAGAGAGAGAAACGGGAAGAGAGAGAGGGGGAGTTTCGCCGGAGAAGAGAAGAGAGAGAAACGGGAAGAGAGAGAGAGGGAGTTCGTCGGTGGCCGGGGCTGTGGCTGGTGGTGGGGGGTTGGCCCGGGGTAGGGGGTTGGTCGGGGGTGGGGGGCCGCGGGGGAGAGGGGAAGAGAGAGAGAAGAGAAGAGAGAGAAAGGGGAAGAGAGAGGGGGGGTCGTCGGCGGCGGGGTTGGGGCCGGTGGTGAGGGCCGGATGTGAGTCACCAGCGTCTGGGGTGGGTCGCCGGCGGCGGGGTTGGGGCCGGTGGTGGGGGCCGGATGTGGGTCACCAGCGTCTGGGGTGGGTCGCCGGCGGCGGGAAGATCGCTGGCGACGGAGAAGATTTTAGATGAGAAGTATCAGATAAGGTAAGGTGTATGGTAAGTTTGGTACACCAATAATGTTTTAACCGTTTGATTAAATCTTAACGGTTAAAAACTTGACTTTACCGGTAGTGCCTCTCAAAGGGTCTCTACCACAACCTTACCCTCAACTATAATACTAGGAAAGAGCGTAAATGATTAAAATGTATTACGAAAAAAATATGCAATAAAAATTTTATTTAATTTTTTATGATTTGAAGTTTAAAATATATATATTTATATTTTGACTTGAAAAAAGTTATAAATTTTTAAAATTTTAATTTTTAAAAAATAAAAAAGAAAAAAATATAATGTAAATTTAAGAATTTTAAAGTGAACTTATTATACTCCTTCTAAAAATGTTGTTCTAAATGGGCCTTAAATTATAAATTAAGAGGGTGTTTAGTTCGCGAGTTCGAACTCAAATTTTTCAACTCAATTTTTGTCTTTTTCTGAAAAATATTTTTGTCTTTTCTGAAACAGTCAATAAAAATTACTATTGAAACTTAAAAATTTAAACTCAAACTCAAACACCAAACACCCCCTAAGGGCCCGTTTGGTTTGGTGAATGAGTTGAGTTAAAATTTTTAAGTTTGAATAGTAATTTTTGTTGACTTTTTAAAAAAGACAAAAAACTTTTTCAGAAAAAACAAAAAACTTTTGAGAAAAAAGATAAAAATTTGAGTTTAAACCTTAAGTCCAAATGGAGCCATGAGAACTAGAAAGAAGGTGAAAGGTAAGGTTGGCTAGATAGAAAAGAGAGAGATATCCAAGTAAGATAATAATGAAAATAAAGAAAGAGTTGATTTGAGAATACATTTATCCCGAAAATTTCTTGTTGATCAATTATGATGGACATCTCAGGGCCAAACCCTCGTGGCCAATTAATTTTATATATTATGTAGTGTTTGGTGATGGGATTAGGAAATCTCTTTAAAATCTTGTCCCTGATTAAGTTTTGTCCTTTTTTTTTTTTTTTTCCAGCAATTAAAATTTTTAAATAAACTGTATAAATATAATATATATATATATTTATGTGAAAATCAATTCATAAACTTAGAAAGTGTTTGAAGTGATCACTTCACTTGAAGTTTTCCAAAGTTTTTTGTTTTTTTGTTCTTCAAAAATAAACAATTTCACGATTCACATGTCTAAGAGACCGTTTGGTTAATCTGCTTGAGTTGAATTATTACAGTTATTTTGATTAGAGTTAAGTTAAGTTTTAGCGTTGTGCATTTGGTTAAAAATGAACTATTTTAAGTTAAAATATTTAAAAACTTGAAATGTATTTGGAAAAAAAATAACAATATGGATCTCATTTCATTTCTCTCAAAATTTTATGCAATTAACAAAAAATCATCTTATCTCGTCTTGAAATAAAAAAGTTATAAACTTTTAAAATTTAAGTCTACATTTGGTATTACATTTTCATTTTGAATTAAATTGTACTTTATGATTGGTTTTTTGTTTTTTTTCCTGAAAAAGTCAACAAAAACTATAACTAGTTTTTGAAAAGTCAACAGACTTTAGTTTAAAAATTTTATTGAATTTCAAACTCAACCCGAACACCAAACATACCATTTTTAAGATAAAGTTAGAGATATAGATAGTGAAACTGAGTTTAGTTTTGAAGAAAAAGACGAAATACAATTGAGATTATTTGGTTGGAGCAAACCAATCAAACTCCCATACTAAATCTCTCTTAAAATCTCAAACTTTAAAAGTTCATAACTTTTTTTTTTTTAATTTCAATTTGAAATTAGACTTTTTTTATATTAAAAAAAATTACACAGAAAGATGAGAAAAACCAAACAAAATGCATGCTTTTTTTTTTTAAAAAAAACAAATTTTAAGTTTTTAAATTATTTAATTATCATAATTTACTTTCAACCAAACGCACAACTTCAAACATTAACTGATTTCCAATCAAAACATTTCCAATACTTCAATTGGAGTATATGTTCCAAATTCCCCCAAGTAATTCTAACAAACTTATAGACTATAGAGTTTGCAAATGTTCCAACTTCCCAGAGGTAAAGGAGATTAAGCATGTGTTCACTGCATGGGTTGGAATTGAGTTTTTTGGGTTGGAAATGAATTGAATTGAATATGCGTTTGATGAGGTATTTGAATTGTTAGAGCTAAAAAGTGTAAAACTTGAAATGTGTTCAGAAAGAAATATTAATATGGAGTTTGTTTCGTTTATCTCGAAATTCTATATAATTTGAAAGAAAAAAAATTTCATCCAATTTGGACTTGTATATATAAAATTATGGATTTTTAAAGTTTAAGTTACGAAAATTGTAAATAGTAAAATTGAGATTGACTTTTCAGAAAAAGACTTAAATGATTTAAATTTTTTGGCCTAGGATTAAGTTGAATCTTGACGCCAAACAAGTAAAAAGTAACCCTAAAGAAGGCCCAAATGCCCAAACCTTCCGAACCCATAAGTCCAATATAACTTTATAAAGGAGAAAACACTTGAATGATATAAATTCAAAAACCATTATACTGATATGATACAAAAAAATTAGCACTAGACTAGTATGACATAAAGGAAAACTACAAATAATTAATATTTATGTCTTATTAGTCAATAGATATGGTTGTTTAAGTAATTTTCTTTCTTTTAACACCCACTACAGTCTAGTGCAATTGAGCAACTTGTTGTAGTTGGTCACCTCTATAAGCCGTGAGCTTCTAGTCTTGTTCTTCACAAAGGTCTTTGAGAGCAAATTCGGCTGAGTGATTAAACTTTGTATTATCGGTTCATCACTCCTTGTGATTTGGCATTCATTCATTTCCTTTGACAACGAATCAATATAATGAGAGACCCAAAAATTGTCATTCTCTTTCCACATTATTTATAATGTTTGGGGTCGAATACTAAGCTCTTGTTATCAATTTATATACATAACTAAACAAAAAAATGAAATGACTACTCATATTTACTTTTCCATTTCATTTAAAAGTGAATGCTTTTAGAGGAGCGTTTTCAACAAGAATGATTTTTTACTTTGTAATTATTAGGGTGTTAAAGTTGACAAAATATTTGGCAATCCTATGTTCACCAATAATTTTGGGACTCTTTACCAATGGATTATGGGGTGCATTTCTGAGTTAATTTTCAAATGCAGAAAGATTTTCCCCAAATTCCCATTGTTTGTTTAAGATCCTTCATAAAAGATACATTTTGATCATAAGTTCTATATGACAGTATAACTGAGGAGTGAGATGACAATGATGTAAATATAAAAGAAGACATACAAACCCATACTATGAGAAAGACAAAATATTTAACATGTAAACATATATATATATATATATATATGAATATTCTCTTGTCTGGCATCCGGCCATGAGAGAGTGTGTGTGAGAGAAAGAGAGGGAGAGAGAGAGAGAGGGGAAAACCCAAGAGACTAACTAGTACAATTTAAGAGATTATCTGGTACAACCCAAGAGGCTAATCGATACAAGTGTAGTTCGTATCCCGCAAAAATGGGGTGCCGGACACGAGAGTAAGCCTATAGATATATTGCCATCTTTTGCTTTAATGCTCACGATGGTTAAGATGTTTGTTAAAATTAATCTATCTACCTATGTATCTATCTTTCTATCATACTAATATAATATCATAATAACTATACAAAAAGAGTGTTTGTTTACTATTCACTCACAATTTATTTATTCAAACTTTTAGTTTGGTTATTTTGTGTTGTAATAACTTTTTTTTTAAGTCATTATTTCTGTTAACACTCGTAATATTAAAAAAGTTACAACCAAGCCCTCTTTTTTCTTTTTTCTTTTCTTTTTTATAATATTAAATTCAACATGTTGTTAAGTTCAAAAATAGGTACGTCACATATCTAAATAATTTTTTATAAACATAAAATACGAAGAAAGTTATAATAAAGCTACTACACATGCAAGCACGTATTTTCAACTATTAATGAAAAGAGAGTCTCAATTTTTTGCACTATTCAAAATTTCTGTTGCCTTCTGGTTTTTCATTTTCTTTTTTTACTTTTTCAAACTTTGTTGCTTTCAGATTTTTTTTTTTTTTGTTTTAAATTACTTTTTCTTACTTTTGCATTTTTCCACTATTAAAATCACATTCTTAACTTTGTAATATTTAAATAATTGAAAATTCTAATTTTCTTCTGCTAAATATTTTCTCAGAGAGAAAATCGAGTACTCACAGAGAGAGAGAGATACAAGGACTATATGTACATGTAGTCCTTGTAACAAGTGCACTAATGCTAGTCGGGGCACATCATATGTACTACGACATTTTTTATGAGGCCATATGTCATATGGGGAAGTGGATCTTTATTACTCTTTTTTTTTTTTTAATTGAGATTTCATTTTTAATCTAAATAACTTATTTTTAAACTATAACATTGACATTTAAAGTTTAATCAGATCTTAATTTAATCTATACCGGCTAAATTGACTCTCTTGGAGCCAACTAAAATCGAATTTTTGACTGAATATGATTTTCACACTATGGTTTAATTCAAAATTAAAATTTAAGAATATCCTTAAATTTTCTTTGACCACTGTATAGGTTGAATCTTAATCGCTTGTCACCTTAAATCTCCTTATGGTACGTATGGAACTTATGGACATCAGTTCGACCTTCGTTTTCATTTTATTAACTTACTTTAGTCGTCTGCATTTTTTATGATTATATGCGTGCATATAGAACCGTAATAATTTTGAAGTGGTTTCTACATTCATTTCATGGACTTAATTCAACACATTTCACCTCTAAATCTTCATGCCTGCACCCATAGGATTTAAGATCATGTTTAGGGCTTTCCATTTACTTCCTCTGACTTAAAAATTCTTGTCATATTTTTGTCTAAATTCTTAGTTTTAGAATTTAAATCTTTCAAAAAATTTATTAAACTTACAGGAATTTAAGGATACACTTTCATCTTAATAATTTAAATTCTAAGCAATCATTAATGTCGTGAAATCCTTACTACAATTTATGATTAGAATGTTTATCTAATGTGCCAAGCCATGCGAATCATATTCTATGCTTACATTATGTTCACAGATTTCCTCTTTCAAGGATCTTATTTTAACGTACATGTGATGTGTTTATATTTTCTGATGATAAAACGTTTTGTGAAGTAATGGATGTACTTACTAATCATTCGCTTATTATAATGTCTTCACATGTTGCACATAAAGGTAAAGCTAAGGCATAAGATTGGAGGAGGCTTGGTGTGGAAGTGTGCGTGGTGGCGGAGTAGGTTATCAGAACTTTTCTGTTTTAAAATAACCTGTTTCTGTGTTTTCTAAGATGATGTTTTCGGCATCATGATTTTTATAATGTTTAGATTTCCTTTTAATATCATAAAGTTTAGTTTTTCTCCAAATTGTTTTGAGCGTGAGACAAGTTTTTAACATTTTGGCATTTAAGGGGTGTTTGGTGAATGAGTTTAGTTTAAGATATTTAAGTTTTAATAGCAATTTTTCAGAAAAGACAAAAAACTTTTTCAGAAAAGACAAAAAACTTTTCCGAAAAAAACAAAAATCATGATAAAAAAAGTATAATTTAGTTTAAGATGAGTTGGTAACCAAACTCACCCTTAATGTTTTAAACGTTTTTTTTTTTTTTTTTAATTCACCTTTTCTAGAAATACTAGTTCACAGTGATGTTAAAGATAGTAACTGTGGCATCGCATTAAAAGACTGTTACACATATACACCACAGCTCATGTTCCGTAGTTCATTTTTTTTTTTTTTTTTTCTAATTTTTGTAATAGCTTAGTTTTTTTTCTAATTTTATTAATAGCTTCCAACTATAGAAACTCATTTAAATTCCTAAATTCTCAATGAATGGATCAAAGTTCAAAATATCCGATTTTAAGTTCGATTTCTAAATTTTTCTCACTGCCCATGACATAAACATGAACATAATCATATGAATAATCAAAAACACTATATTGTCAAACCACCAATTCTAATTTTGATAGTATTTCACTTAAATATTAACCTATAAAAATTGTGAACTGAAAGAATAACGACTAGAGTTTCGGTTTGAAAACTACCTCGACGATTGGAGTTTCCACTAGAAAACGGAGCTAGAACTTGCTTGAGAAACTTCTTAAAGGGGCTTGAAGGATTTCGTCAACTAAGAAGGTGCTCAGGAGGTGGGAAAATGGAAGGAAATTTTTTGAAGGCTAGAGAAAATTTTCTAAAGAGAACTTCTAGAGAGAGTTTCTAGAGAGATAATGTAACGACCCGCCTAGCACAGGCCGTTACCATACATACATACTTACTTGCTTAATTTATCGTACTTATTTATCTAGTGAAATGCAACGGAAATTTTTTTTTTTTTTTTACAATGCTTGTTAGCACATACTGTAACTTAAAAGAATGATATACAGATATCCAATCATATACTTAGAAAGAGCAAGACGCGTAACGGCATCTTTTTCCACGTTTCACAGTTCGCTCTGCCACGCTCCTCCGTTTTGTATCAACAACTGCTTGCAGGTTACTTACCTACAGCATAGACGTAAGATAGTGAGCTTTCGCTCAGCAAGTACAACTATCTATACCGCGATAATTATCAAACATGACCTCGCATCATGTACATAGCATATCTTAACTTCATAACTTAATATCATAACATACACTTTCGTAACATAACATATCTTTACTAATTACTAACATCTCATAACCTTTCATACATAGCATAGTGTATTCTACATACATAGCATAACATACCTTTCATACATGGCATACTTATCATGGCATCATAACATATTGTAACACATCATGTCATATTAAACACATAAAAGCATAATGTATGTATGGTCCGGTTATGCTCGTATTATGCTTTTCTTAACTCTTTCTATCTTACTTTCTTAGCTTATCTTACTTATGGGCCCTTTACTTACGTGTACGTACCCGGCGCGCAACTATGGAGTGGTTGGGGCGGCCAGCCCAGTCCAACTCAAACCATAGTCCAACCCGACCTCGGACGGGTGGTACGACACAGGCAAGCTTGCTTGCCATCTTACTTTATTATCATGTTCTTCTTAATCTTATCAGTCTTGTAAAATTAAGTGAACATGCTTCATGATACACACTTACATTCTTCATGTCATAATCATCATGGCATATCATATCATGCATAAGGAACGTATCTTGGCATAGCTCGTATCATAACATGGCTTCACATAATCCATAACGTGAACATATCATAACACATCATTTCATACCATACATCACAACACATAGTAGTCAATCTACCATACCACATGGCATACAGCCAAGCATAGCATCACATAGCAATCAATATGTCATACACCCCTAGCATACATCTAACATACTTTGACAAGTAACGATACAAAGCCTATGCTGTAGGCGAAGTTGTACTTACCTGCCGTCCTATGCTCTTGATTCATTGTCCCAACATGGCACGACAACAGTTCCTACTCCTGTTTCCAAGCTGGGTGTAAGATAAGAATCATTTACATTCTATCTTACCATAACTTATAAGTAAAGACAGTTAAAAACTGTCAAACTTAGAAAACATATTCTTAAAAATAGTTTCTTAACTTAAATGTTTGTGCATGTGCAAGTGTTTCTTGCTTTTACACTATCCTTTGAAAAACCTGTTCATAACGTAAACATATCATAACACATCATTTCATACCATACATCACAACACATAGCAGTCAATCTACCATACCACATGGCATACAGCCAAGCATAGCATCACATAGCAATCAATATGTCATACACCCCTAGCATACATCTAACATACTTTGACAAGTAACAATACAAAGCCTATGCTGTAGGCGGAGTTATACTTACCTGCCGTCCTATGCTCTTGATTCATTGTCCCAACATGGCACGACAACAGTTCCTACTCCTGTTTCCAAGCTGGGTGTAAGATAAGAATCATTTACATTCTATCTTACCATAACTTATAAGTAAAGACAGTTAAAAACTGTCAAACTTAGAAAACATATTCTTAAAAATAGTTTCTTAACTTAAATGTTTGTGCATGTGCAAGTGTTTCTTGCTTTTACACTATCCTTTGAAAAACCTGTTCATGAACTTCCTTTTTTCTGCACAGTCCTGAAAAATCAGGTTTTACTTAAAAATCTGCTTAAAATCTGGAAAAACTTCCTTCATAAATCATTTCACTTAAGATTCAAGACATGAGCTCTCGATTATAAAATTATTCTATGGAACTTATAAAATCAATTATAAGTTCAATCGCCAATTATGGTTGGATTTAATAAAAATTCGGCAGCATAACGGCTTATTTTCCTTAATACCCAAAATTTAAACTTGCAATAAAAACCATTTTATAGAGAGTTTTGGCACACCATAACTGCAAGATGTGCCATCCATACACATTCATCATAAAAATATACAACATATCTCATTCTAATTTAATTTCAGTTGATTAACTTTGAACATCAAATATATATATATATTGACATTCAATTCAAAGCATAAAAATAGGCATGCAATCAATTCAATAAATGACTTAAAGTAGTCAAGATTACTACCGAGATCGTTCGACGACGTTCGGTGAGTAAAAACGCTTCCTGCTGGACATTCAAAACTCTTCTTAATTTCGAGCGAGTAAACTTTTAATCGCCATTCTTAACCTTCGAGATTCCATCTCGCAAATCCGAGGTTGTAAACATGTCCGAAACTTCGAAAATAGGCCGGAAAGGCGATTTTCGAAAATTCGTCGACGGTTGACCGGCGTTGACCGACGTTGACTGGCGGCAGAAGGGGTGGAGATGGGTACCGTTTCGAAGATCTCGACAGGGGGAACCCATTTCTGGTGTCCACTTCTTCAAACGGCGTTCGGTTTTCTCTAAAAAGTAAGAAAATGAACTAGAAGACGGCGGCGGATCGGGAAAATTTCCGACGACGATCGGAGTGGTGATGGACTGGGTTTTGTTTCTCTCGACGAGTGGAACTCAACGAAACCAACGGCTCGTAAAACGGAGCTCGGATTGCACCGAAATCTCGCTTGAAAGTTTATGTGACCGAAACTTTCCTAGCATTTTTCCGGCGAACGGCGGCTAGTGACGCGGCCAAACTCCGGCTATTGGACATTCGGGTGATGGGCTGCAAGGGTCACCGGTGCGTGCGGCGGTGGCTGGCCGGAGATGGGACCTCCAATGATGGCAGCAACGTGCGTGACAATGAGAGAGAAATGAGCGAGAAAAGAAGAGAGACAGAGAGAGAGGAAATGGTCGAAATAAGAAAAGAGAGAGAAGGAAGTGTTAGCTGAAGTACCCCACAATTCCTTAATTAATCTCTTTTCTTTTCCTTATTTTCTTTGACTTTTCTTCACCATTTTTCTCTTCTTTCTTTTCTTTTCTTTTCCTTCTATGTGTGGGCTGACCACACATGCAAGTAATACATTACACTTTTTTTTTTTTCCTTCTTCTTCTTGAACGTGTGGACAACTGACCACACAAAACCACCACATTATTAATTATATGTACATATACATATATTGTTTCTTTCTTTTCTTTTTTTCCTTTTTTTTTTTTTTCAAAAATTACATTGCAATATCAACTCAATCAAACTTAAAGTCAACCTGGTTAAACTTTGAATGAAATAAAAGTTAAAATTCTTATTTTGCCCTTTTTTCCAAAAAGGTCTATATTTGCCGAAGCAAATTATTTTTGAGTCTCGTAGCTAATTTAACGAGAACTCAAACATATTCTGATATTCAACTTAGATCACGAGCTTTATATCGTCATACATAATTAAATCTTAACTTTTTCTTGTTTCAAAGGAAATCATAGATTCATAAAAATTCGGGTTCTTACAGATAAACTCTAGAGAGATGAGAGAGTGAATTTTTGAGGTGTGAGAAAAAAATGAGTGGGGGTGATGCCTATTTATAGGCAAAGCTTAATGACACTTAGTTTACTTAAGCAAGCTTAACCTTGATTAATTAAGATTTACATCACCTCCATAGCCTAGGGTTTTTAATTACATTATAGGCTTTTTAGGCGTGTGGAGGAAGAGATAAGATGAAAAGATTTGGTTAAATCTAATTCATTGGTCAATGTACTAATTAATCCCTAGCAATTGGATCTAAAATTTCATCTTTTCCTAATTTAAGATTATTGAAGATAATTCTTTAATATTATCTTCAATAGATAATTCTTTAGATTGTTAACTTGGCATATCAGTAATTTTCCTTAATCTCTCACTAACACAATTCTCAAAGTCCTATATTGTCAAAAAGTTAATAAGTACTAATTTTTACTGCATAAGAAACTTATCCTAATAGGCTTTCTACAAAAAAAATAATTCAATTAAAAGCTTATCTGACATCAAGATTTATCGATTAAGTTCTCTTATTGAAAAAATTATACAGTAAAAATCTTATCTGACATCAAGACTTATCCACTAAGTTCTCAAACTGAAAAAAGTAATCTTTCAAATTTTATCTGTCAAAAGGTTAGATAGTATCATTTTCATTTAACCAAAAAATTGATGCCAAATTCTTAATGCATATAAATGAAAATAGATGGAGGTGGCATTTTGAACGGTTTTCTATACATAAGGGAGGGGTAGTGGTTTGAATGGTTTTGAAAATTCAGGAGATAAAATGAATGAGGATCACCCCAATCTGACTTTCATGCCTCTGTTCTCATACATAGAAGAACTATTAGTGCGTAATAATAACATGTGGAAGCCATTCCAAAAGACTATAGAAGAACGTCAAAATCCAAGCATGTCTGAAGCATCGTCATCTAGGAATGCTCCGACATATGTTGCTCCCTTGGCCTCTCTCTCCAAAGTGAGGACTTTATGTGTTATTCTTGGCCAAAATGTTAGCTTTTCAGTGAAGATTCTTTTATTTTTACGTATTTTACTGCCCCATCTGACAATCTTAGTCAATTCTTGCATTTGGTGTCTGACATATAATAGGATGTATTGGAGAACTTTTTTTTTTTTTTTTTTGCATAATATATATTTGGAGACTTGTTTATTACATTCTTGATTCTAATAATAACGCATTATTGTTTTTTTTTTTTTTTTAACTCAAACTAGGATATTGATGATCTATTGCAATTTGTATTCCGCTATAAGAAGGATAATAACTTGATAACATTAACTACTTGGCAATACTACTTGGTGGTCCTCCATGCCAGGCTTTGTATTCATCTCGGCTTTCAAAGAATAAGGAGGTCCTTTGGAAGTATGTCAAACGTCGGATTCTCTCCAAGGTCACGCACTCCTTTCTCTTTGTTTAGATTCTTTCCCCATTGGTTTTTTTTCTGACAAGAATTTTGAACACGGCATTCTCTTTATTTCTTTATCAGATGAGTAGATCCTTTAGAGCTTAATTCAGAACAGTTTTTTCTAGATTTCATTTCAGTGGTTGTTTTTGTTTTCATAATTTACGGCTCATGTTAGATTATCGTTGTCATATGTATGTAAATTTAGATCGATTTTTGACTGTCTATGTATTTCTTTTTGTAAGACCCGCTCATGAACAGATAAAACAAATTATGTGACTACAAAATCACTCAGCAAACTACCATTAGCATGTTTCCACTATAACTTAAACATTGTGTGGATAAACTAAAATAATTATTAATAAAATGATAAATTGCTCCACTAGTCTTGAACTTTATACCAAGTTGTTTTTTGTCTCCGATTTTTTTTTTTTAAATTAAAAGCTCCTCAATTCCTAAAAAGAGTGTACTTTGGTCCTCTTTCCCAAAGGGCTTTAAACTTTAGACATAAAATCATAGTAACTTTAAAAACCTTAAGTGAATTTAGTAAATTATCCATGAAACGTATTGAAATTAAAACATTAAGGAAAAAACACATCCGTAGACCAAGGGGGAAGAAACAAAGAGAAAAACACTCATCTCTTCTGTCTATTTATATATATACATATAAAAAGAGAGAAACTCGTACCAAATTTGTTAAATATTACTTCATAGTTGTATAGTTAATTTTTGTAAAGCGAAGAAAAAAGAAGAAAAAGAAAACAAATTCGTATTGTGTAGCTCCATCTTTTTAATTGGTTGCTTGGGGCCACTCTTTTAGTTTGATTTAACTTCAATTACCATCTAAATTGCACTTAAGGTGACGAAACTTTGCTTTAGTCCTATTTTAAGGAGAATAAGATGATACAAACATTCACTCAAAATATTCACTCATTTTCAATCAAACGCACAATTCCAACATTCACTCATTTTCAATCAAAGTATTTCCAGGACTTTAATTGGAGTGTATGCTCCAAATTCTCCCTAAGTAAAAAGTAATTCTAACAAACTTTACATATTGTAGAGTTTGCAAATGTTATAACTTTGAATTACTTGTTCATCACTCCCAGCAGTGATTAAGATGTCATTAATATATAATACTCATAGTGATTTGACATTCATTCTTTTTTTTTTTTTTTTTTTTTTTTTTTTTTTTGAGAATGAATCAATTTCAAGAAAGATTGTAAAGACATTCCCTTTCTACATTCTTGTCCATTACTAAATTTTTATTATCAATTTTATAAATAAACATATGATTAAGTAGGAAAGGAAATGACTATTTATATTTTTCTTTTTTCCTTTTATGTAAAGTAAACGTGTTTAGAGGAATGTTTTCTGTGAGAATGATTTTGTACTTTTGTAATCAATAATGTTTTTTTTTTTTTTGAATAAAAATTGTTATCATTGTTGTATTATAGCTAGCATTATTTGTTAATTCTGTGAACACCAATAATTTCGGGACATCTGTCTTTTCTCTAGATTTTTCATGACTCTCTACATATAGATTATACAGTGCATTTCTGAGTTAATTTCAAATGCAAAAATATTTTCCTCAAATTCCCATTGTTTGTTTGAGATCCTTTAGAAAGATACATTTTGATGATGATTTCTTTATGGCTGAATAATTGTTAAGTGAGATCACAATAACGTAAGTAGGAAAGAAGTCATCTAAATCTATTTAGAGAAAGATGAAATATTTATTATGTAAACATATATTCTCTTTTGCTCTAATGCTCATGATGATAAAGACATTTGTCAAAATTAATCTATCTATCTATACTAGCGGTGAGCACGTACTCCACACATATCATGCACAATTAATAAAAAAAGGAAAAAAAAAACAAATCAAATAAAAAGTTATTTGTGAGATACTATAAGAAGATAGGAGTTGAATGAGTTATATGGAAAAAAAAAAAAAAAATTAGATAAGGATACATATGAGAGGAAAAAAAAAGTTTCAATTGAGCCTAAAAAAGTTAAAAAAGATGAAAGAATGAAAAATGAAAGAGGGCTAGTATTTAGCATGACTAGAATTTCTCATGACCTCACATGTATGTTATTTGATGGTTGACGTGTCTTTTTTTTTTTATCCAGTGGGCTCTCTCTCTCTCTTTCTCTCTCTTCTCAGAACTGAACAACATTCTTTCTTCTTTTTACTCAACATATCCTTGAAGTTATCTTCATTTTACTTCATTTTTAACGGGGGAGACTGCAGTAGAGCCTTGTTGAAAGGCACTACTGTAGAGCTCAATTTTGGAGCCATTAAAACTCAAATGGTAAAATATCAACAAGTTACATAAAAGTTCACGTGGGACAACTGCAGGCCAGCCAAATGTTTTTCTTTTCATGTTCCCGTGCATAAATTTTGCTCTTTTTTGTTTTCCACAAATGTTCTTTAAAAAGCAAAACCATCGTTACAACTCCACAAGTCATTTTTCAACGTAAAAATACCTCTGCAAATCTTTGGGGAACCAACAACAAACAAGAAAAATTTGAAGATTTATTGAGTTTTTATGGAGGATTGTTACAAAATCTTCTTTCTTTTTATTTTCGCTACGTCTCTACTCTCTCATACTCTCATCACCACTTCTACCAACCCAGAAAACCATCTCCCACCGGCCACCTCAATCTTTGAGTCATGGCTCTACGGCAAACAGGTTTGCTATGAGCTTCACGGCCGCTGCCTCCAAATCTCACCATTTGTAGGTCCCCATCGTTTGCCATTTTTTTCGGCAGGGGAGGCATTTGAAGGTCACCAGACGAGGACGGAATTCGGGATGAGAAATCATCGAATCCATCGAACTGTGATCTCACCACTAAATTGTCGACCTTGCCCACGAAGTCGTCAATTTGCCTTAGGGGTGGGAAGCAGCTATGAAGAAGAGAGAGAGAGAGAGAGAGAGAGAGAGGGGGGGGAGAGATGAAATCTTCTGTCAAAAGCTTTTTTTTTTTTTTTTTGGGAAATTTGTTTTCTTTTTAATCAGTGATTGAGATTCTTTAATTTAAATTTGCAACGAATATCTTCAGATAAAAGTTTTATTCAAAGAAAGAGAAGCTTAGAATTTTATATGCCTGTGAATAAATTTTGAATATGTAAAAACAAAAATGTTTAAGATTATTTTGAACACAAAAAATGAAGGTGAGTTTTACATGCATCACCCATTAAAAAAAATAAAAAGAAAGAGAAAAAAAAATTGGCTAGCCTACGGAGGTGAACTTTTGAGTAATCCCATGATGTTTCGCCATTTGATTTAGTTTTGATGGTCAAAAAGGTGGAAATAGTGCCTCTTAAGAACCTTTACCACAGCCATCCCTATTTTTAACATGCTATGCCTTCTTTCTCTTTATAGAAGACAAGAGCTTCATGATGACGGTAAGAAACTGAAGGATACCCATTTTCTACATTAAAAAAAAAAAAAAAAGATTGAACTTCTTCTATTCTATACAGAGTTACATGAGAGCTATGGAATACTGAGATCTTAAACATCATTGGAAACTACATGCGCTTTTAGATCTAAAGCATGGGTGTATATCGTGCATCCGACATGAGTAATAGATTCAAGATCTGATTCAAAACAATACCAATTGCATGGTCATCCTTTCTTTATCCCTTAGAACTTGTTTTTGTGTTCTTCTCTCTCTCTCCTTCTTCAACTCTCAATTGTATAGATTTGTTTTCTCCCCTTGTGGACCGTGGCAAGAGGGTTTGTCCTTGGCTTGTTTCTCTCTCTCTCTACTGGATTTAAAGTCTCTTACGTAGAAGACGCCTTTGTTCTCTCAAAAATTAATAAATTATGTGGGACCCATAAGCCCACATGGTTCGTAGAATTTATACCCTCGAACTATAAAAGCATTTTTGAAAAAGAAAAGGAAAAAAAAAAAGATGCCATGTTTAAATGACGAAAGAATTGTAAAAAAAGAATATTTTTGCTCTTTTAATATAGTAAGTATATATATATAGTAAAATATAATAAAGATAAAGATTATATAATCCAACAATAATTACAAGGGTTTGTTTGCCGTTTACTCTCTCATAATTTACTATTTAAATTTTAAGTTAAGTTATTTTGTGTTGTAGTGATTTTTTTTTTAAAAAGTCATTATCAATTTTAAGATAAAGAAATATACCCAATGTTGTTAAAATTTAATATACCCATAATATAAAATTAAAAAAAAAAAAAAAAAAAAAGAGCCAAGCCCCCCCCCTTTTTTTTTTTTATAATTTCAAATCAAATATCTCGTTTAGTTCAAAATAATTGTTATAAACTTAAAATACTAAAAAGGTTATAATAAAGCATCCACAGATGTAAAGCACATATCTTCAACTAGTTATAAAATGGAGAGTTTCAATCTTCTCTTTTGTCAGCTTTTGTTTTTTCTATTTTTTTTTTCTTTTTACTTTTTCAATCTTTGTTGCTTTTGAATTTTTTTTAAAGCCGATTTGTTTTGTCGGCTTCTCTTTTTTTCTTTTTCTTTTTTACATTTTTCAAACTTTGTTGCTTTTGGCTTTTGGTTTTTTTTTTTTTGGTTAAATTACTTTTTACATTTTTTTGATAAGTAAAATATGCTTCATAAATAAAATTTACTTAATTTTAATCTCATAAATAAAATTTACTTAATTTTAATACACCCATAATATTAAAAAAAAAATGAGCCAAGCTTTTTTTTTTTTTTTTATAATTTCAAATCTAATACCTCGTTTAGTTCAAAATAATTGTTATAAACTTAAATACTAAAAAGGTTATGATAAAGCATCCACAGATGTAAAGCACATATCTTCAACTAGTTATAAAATGGAGAGTTTCAATCTTCTCTTTTGTCAGCTTTTATTTTTTTCTATTTTTTTTTCTTTTTACTTTTTCAATCTTTGTTGCTTTTGAATTTTTTTTTAAGCCGATTTGTTTTGTCGGCTTCTCTTTTTTTTCTTTTTCTTTTTTACATTTTTCAAACTTTGTTGCTTTTGGCGTTTGGTTTTTTTTTTTTTTCTTTTGGTTAAATTACTTTTTACATTTTTTTGATAAGTAAAATATGCTTTAGTAATGATTTTATCATCATCTTAATTTTAATCTCATAAATAAAATTTACTTTTTTGAGGACGACAAAAAAAGATTTATTTTTAACATAGTCATTTTATGTCGTCAATCATCATTTTAATGTTATTATAGTCAAGCTAAAATGAGAATCTAATAAAAAAAAATACATGATATTCCATACCCAATAAACAAAAAAAAAAAAGTAAGAAAAAACGTCATCTCTAATTATTTTTTGCATTTTACCATTATGAGAATCACATTTTTCTTAAATATGTACGCTTGAAATTATATTTGTAAATTCAAATATTTCCTCAAACTGCCGAATATTTACTCTTATGGCAAAGCAATTACTGACAATGCTAGTGGTGGCACATCATACTACACTACTTTTAATCAGGTTATACGTGGACCCCATACCTTGTCTTATTGAATGGCTGTCATTTTATTCCATTTCCTTTATTGTAAAAGGCCTACACTTGCGTATTTTTTCAGCATTGCCATATTCGAATAATTTGTTGCTCACTCCTCTCAATAATTCCTCCTGATCTCAAGTCTCATCTAAACAATACTCTACCCTTGTTCTTTTTGCTCTTCCATTTATCCAATATTTCACTTTGTCTGCTTGCGATTCAATTCAATCCTTCTGTGTTTATTTTTCCAAAAAGATCATAAACACTCTTGAAAAGTTTTTCGATCCCCAACTTTGTTCTTCTTTCTTTTGTTTTGAGTTTTGAGTCAATCTCTTGTAATAATTTTGTTTTACTTTGTTTTATTTCACGAGTTTGAAAAAAAAAAAAACCCCAAAAGAAAAAATTTTTTTTTCTTCTTGTTGTTGTTTTGTTTTGTAACCTCTCATCTTGTTGGTAGAATGATCCATCATTAAAAACAAAAACAAAACAAAAAAAAAAACCAAAAAAAAAATAATGGTTGATTTGTGAAGAATTTGTAAAATTTGCTTGTTTGGTGAAGTTCCCTCTCTTCTTTCTGCAAATTTGATTTGCACTACTGTTGGGGTTAGACTCCATCTTCCCATTTCACAGTTAACCTTTAAACGTTAGTCAAACGGACGATCGATTCCAAGGTAAAATCACCTTTAGGCCGGGCCTAAGTCGTGGACTTACTCTTTAGTAATCGTCCATCGTTCGACTAATTGGGCTGGACCCAATCTATCTTACAAACTCGACTTATCATTGAACTGATCACATATGATCGAGCGTCGAACGAGACATGATTATATGAGCAATAAGTAAACAATAATCTACGAACGATGTTTGGGCCGGAATAAAGCTTCGCCTTCACCCATCGTTCGTCGTTCGATTTTTTATTTTAACAGAAGATTTCAAGGGAAACTACCTTCATTCGTCAGGCTCATATTCATTGGTGACATGTCAGATTATTCGTAATAACTGACGACTCTATGAGTATCATAATTCAACCGCTGAGCCCATGATTTTATTTGTCAAATGCTTGGTCAACTGCACGTTTGACCTTCTGACACGTGTCCCAGCAAACAGAAACAATAACCGTTCGTGTAAACCTCGGGTGGAAACCATGCTTCTTCCTCTATAAATAGAGGAAGACCCCCCACTCAAAAAGGATCCAGAGTCTGAAGAACATACCGTTATTCTGCCGAAATATTCCCAGAAAAGCCTTATTGTACTCAAAAAAAAAAAAAAAAAAACCTTCATTAATACAAGAATCACTATCTCAGAGGACGTAGCACCTTCATTGGGCGAACCTCTTTACATCTTGGTGTTCATTAATTTTCCTATTTATTTCTGAATCAATAATTTCTTTTGGCATTTATCTTTCTAACATGAACCGTTCTGTTCTTCAAATTGTTTTATGATTTTCATTACGATGTCCAAGGACCCAATCATTCGATTGTTTGCTTTCATTAAACTAACATCTCCGTTAAATTTTGACTGTAGAAATCCGGCATCTACAGTTTGGCGCCCGCCGTGGGGCTCTTGGCCATCTTACTTCGAAAATTCGTAAAGCGACAATGGCAGCAGAACATGAACACCAGGAAGAACTTCCCCAGGGAAGCCCAGTTGGTCATCAGGAAGCTTCAACCTCAGATGCAAATTCCCAAGTTGCTAATCTGATGCAATTGGTTGAAGAGTTAACTAAGAAACATGACAACCAGCAAAGTCAAATAGAGAGCATCGCTGCAGAGAACCAGATTCTCAAGAACCAGTTGATATCCATCAACTCTCAAGCTGCCTATTTATATTACTACCCAGACTATGGGTACTCGACAGGGGCGAACGCTGGGGGCTGGCAAACATCCGCGTCCCAATATCCTCGAGGTCCGAACAATGGGGGCTGGCAATCAACCACCCCATATTATCCACAAAGGACAAGGAATATTGCACACAGCCCCGTGGCTCCAATGCAACCTTTGACAATGCCAAGGAACACAACCGCGGTGGACGAAAGGCAAGCACAACAGCCACAGCAGCACCAGCCGTATCAGCACCCACAACAGCAGTACCAGCAGTACCAACAACAAGAACAACAACAACAACAACAACAACAACAACAACAGCAGCAGCAACATCGAACGAGAGAGTTCGATCTTAGACAATGCAACACTCCTACCCAGCGTTCGACGCCTGACTTGCCGCTATCCCTAGAAGGTCCCATTCCACAAGGGACAATAGACGTTGAAGACATGATGAGAAGCATCATGGCTGAGGAATTGAGAATGTTGGAAGCCCAGATGGAACAACGTTTCTCTTCGCAAATACACCGAGCCATCACGTCCACCCCAGGATTCAACGACCTCGCTCGTGGAGTCCGAGAGACACCGCTCTCTAGCCGTATTACCAACACCATTACTCCCAAGTTCAGCAGCGTTTTGTTCCCGAAGTTTGACGGAATGTCAGACCTATAGGACCATTTATTGCAATACAAGCACGTTGTACAGTCAACAAACATTCCGACAGGAATGCTTGATGACATGATGTGTAAGCTATTTGCCCAAAGCTTGAAAGGAGCAGCACTGAGATGGTTCTGTAATCTTCCTCCTCAGTCCATTGACTAGTTCGATGAACTCTCTCTCGAGTTCATGAAGAGTTACTCTATCCACATAAGATTCGGAAAGACGACAAAGGATCTGTGGAGTGTCGTCCAAGGTCCACAAGAGTCACTTCGCGCTTACATCAAGCGCTTTAGCAAGGCAATTTCAGAGATCTTTGGCTTGGATGATGGGACTGCTAAGGAGGCTTTGAAGAAAGGTTTAAGGCATAGATCTTTGTTTAAGAATGAGATCTGTGCCATATATCCTCCAACGATCCAAGATGCTTTACACCGAGCGAAGGGTTTCATCGAACTAGAGGAGGAGAATGAACGAATTGAGCGAGACTTGGCTCGAACGAGGGAAGAGGTGGCAAAGGCGTGTGAAGATCGAGAGAAGAAATTCCGACGTGAATGCCCAGCTCCATCACGACGAACAGAACGCCATACCGAGCGAGCAACACGACGTGATCACAAGCATCCCCTCTCACCACCAAAGTATGCCCTGGGCATCAGTTCCTCAGAAGTCATTGCTCATCTCAAGCGGCAAGACTTCGTTACTTCGCCGAAGAAGCTACCGGAGAACCCAGCCAGAGACACAAGCAAATATTGTGAGTTTCATAGAGATCACAGTCATCACACCATTGACTATAGGGCACTGAGAGCAGAAGTGGCAGAGTTGCTGAAGAAGGGCCACCTCCGGGAGTTCCTGACAGACAAAGGCAGAGAAACATATGGCCTAGGCAACGAGGCTAAGGAACGAAGGGTTGTGCAGCAGATAGAAGACACGCCTTCACCTCTACCAGTTCGGAAGACGATTGGAGTCATATGCGGAGGCTCGATTTACAGTGGAGATACTGTGACTGCTGTCAAGTCCTATCGAAGGAAAGCAACCCAGCTAATCGCGACAACGCTGCCCGATGATCCCGTCGAACACTCTATCAACTTTCACAGTTACGAGGCCACCAGCTTAAGCAGACCTCATGATGATGCGTTGGTCCTAACGTTGAACGTATCAAACTACGAAGTTAGGAGGATTCTCGTTGATAATGGAAGCTCTGCGGATGTTCTTTTTCTCTCGACTTTGAAAGAAATGGAACTATCCGAATCAGAGATCGAGAGTTCGACGATCGTTTTGACCGGATTCAATGGGGAGTCAACGGTGGCAGTTGGCAAAATCAAGCTCCCTGTGTTTGCTGCAGGAGTAAACAAATTAACCACCTTTTTAGTTTTAGACTGTCCTTCGGCTTATAATATAATTCTTGGTAGGCCTTGGATTCATGCTATGAAGGCTGTACCTTCCACGTACCATCAGCGCATCCGATTTCCTATGAGAAATGGAGTGAAGGGGATAAAGGGGAATCAAGAGGGAGCCAGAACTTGCTACCTTCACTCTCTGAAGATGAAGAAGACCAACCGGTTATAGCAACTAACGGAGAAGGAAAAATCGAGTGGTCAGGAACAGCCAGACGTGGAACAACTTGATGAAATCCAGATAGACCCAGCCCAGCCAGACCGAATCATCAACATTGGTTCCATGCTCGAAGACAATATTCGAACGGAGCTCCTGAGTTTTCTTCGTAGTAATTAAGACTGCTTTGCATGGTCGCACAAAGACGTGCTAGGCATTGACCCAGAAGTGACAACTCATCGACTGAATGTCGATCCAAGCCACAAGCCTGTCAAGCAGAAACGAAGAAAACTCGGTGTCGAACGAAACCAGATTATAAATGATGAGGTACAGAAGTTGATTGAAGCTGGATTCATCAAGGAGGTACAGTACCCTGATTGGCTTGCGAACGTTGTGATAGCAAAGAAAAAGAATGGAAAATGGAGGGTCTGCATCGACTTTACAGACTTAAACAAAGCTTGCCCGAAAGACAGTTTCCCCCTTCCACATATTGATCGTTTGGTTGATGCCACTGCGGGACATGAATTGCTCTCATTCATGGATGCATTTTCAGGATATAATCAGATTCTGATGCATCCCGAAGACCAGGAGAAGACAGCATTCATCACGGAAAGGGGAATTTACTGTTATAAGGTCATGCCATTCGGGTTAAAGAACGCAGGTGCTACTTATCAAAGGCTTGTCAATGCCATGTTCGCGGATCAACTCGGTTGAACGATGGAGGTATACATAGACGATATGCTGGTCAAATCATTAAAAGCTGCGGATCACATCGGACACCTATCAGAATGCTTCTCAGTACTAAGACAACATAATATGCGTTTGAATCCATCCAAATGCTCGTTTGGTGTTTCGTCTGGTAAATTCTTGGGTTACATTGTGACGCAGCGAGGAATTGAAGCGAATCCTGACCAGATACGAGCGATCATGAACATGCCTTCACCAAAGAATAAGCGAGAGATCCAGAAACTGACTGGACGGATAGCTGCGCTGAATAGATTCATCTCTCGATCGACCGATAAATGCCAGCCGTTTTTCAAGCTGCTCAAAGGAAACAAGAAATTTGACTAGAACGAACAGTGCCAGCAAGCTTTTGATGAGCACAAGAAGTATTTGTGTACCCCTCTAATACTAGCCAAACCACAGACAGGAGAAAGTTTGTTTCTTTACCTTTCGGTTACAGAAGTTGCGGTAAGCGTCGTCCTTGTACAAGACTCGAATGCTGGTCTACTACATCAGCAAGTCGCTACTTGATGCTGAGATAAGATACCCGGTGGTTGAGAAATTAGCCATTGCCCTCATAACCGCTGCAAGAAAGTTGAGGCCATATTTCCAATCACATTCGATCATTGTGATGTCAACCTATCCCTTACGAGCCATTCTTCATAGCCCAAATTTATCTGGACGCTTGACAAAATGGGTGGTAGAGTTGAGTGAATTCGACATCGAATATCGGATTCGAACCAGCCTGAAGTCACAGGTGCTTGCTGATTTTGTAGCAGAACTCACCCCAGATCCTTTCAAAACAAACAACGAAGTAGAATGCTGCTGGACGCTCATAGTGGACGGAGCATCAAATGTCAAAGGATCTGGAGTGGGAGTGTTTTGTAAATCCCCAGATGGCCAAATTATTGAATAGTCATTTCGCCTGGGGTTTAGCGCATCGAACAATGAAGCAGAATATGAATCCCTGATTGCTGGACTACGCTTGATGAAAGCACTGGGGGCTCGACGTTTGAAGATTCATAGTGATTTACAACTCGTTGTGAACCAAGTACTCGGAGAGTACACAGCCAAGGATAACGAGATGGAAGCTTATTTGAAGGTTGTTCGTTCGCTATGAGAGCATTTTGATGAACATTCGACACAACAAGTATCGAGGGATCATAACACCCAAGCGGACGCCTTGGCCTCATTTGGTTCAACATCAGAACCAAACATACGTTAGAGCATCCGAGTTGGATATATTGAGGAACCAAGTATCCATATCGAGTCTGCAATCATTGCAGAAGAAGCCATTGAAGACTGGCAAACGCCCATAGCTGCCTACCTGAAGGATGGATTTTTGCCAGATGATAAGCAGGAAGCTCGGAAGCTCAAGACCAAAGCTGCAAGATTTTCGTTGATCAATGACATCCTTTACAGACGTTCGTTCAATGGCCCCTATGCTCGATGTCTCGATGATAAAAAAGCTACTTACGTTTTGAAAGAAGTTCACGAAGGCGAATGTGGAAACCATTCTGGGGGACGGTCTTTATGCAAAAAAGTCAAGCGACAGGGCTACTACTGGCCCACCATGCTTCAAGACAGCGAAGACTTGTCAAACGGTGCAACAAATTGAAAAAACATTCCTCAGTATTCCATCAGTTAGCAGAACGATTATCGAGCATTACAGCACTATATCCATTCATCAAGTACTCAATGGATATAGTGGGTCCATTACCAAGAGCAAGCGGTCAACGCAAATATTTGCTTGTACTCACTGACAATTTCACTAAGTGGGTCGAAGCAGAAGCATTTACAGATGTTAAAAATTCGGATGTCGAATGATTCATCTTGAAGAACATTATTTACAGATTTGGTGTGCCCCAAGAGATGGTGACTGATAATGGATCTCAATTCATTTCGGGCAACTTCAGAAAATTCTGCCAGAATTGGAACATCGAGCTTAGCTTTTCTACCCCGAGGTATCCACAAGGGAACGGACAAGCTGAAGCAACTAACAAGACGATCGTTCAGAATTTGAAGAAGAAGCTCGAAGCTCGAAAGGGCCGATGGGCAGACGAACTTCATGGTGTACTTTGGGCATACAGGACCACCCCAAGAAGAGCAAACGGTGAATCTCCTTTTTCGTTGACCTTCGGTGCAGAAGTTATTGTCCCAGCAGAAATAAGAGTCCCTACACTTCGGCGTCAATTAGCCTTTGAAAATGAGAGTCAGAATCAAGAAATGCTTAACGACAGTCTGGATGTTCTTGACGAACGACGAGATCAGGCTCTAATTCGTATGGCAAACTATTAACAGTCAATAGCCAAGTACTACAATTCGAAGGTTCGACCGAGGACCTTTAACGAAGGAGATCTCGTTCTTCGTAAAGTGTTCCAGAACACTGCCGTGCCAAACGCTGGGAAGTTGGGAGCAAACTGGGAAGGTCCTTACAAGATCTTGAAGGTTATTCGACCAGGCGTTTACCGTCTCGAAACGATCAATGGGGTCGAAGTCCTTCGCAGTTGGAATTCGCATCACCTTCGCAAGTATTACTTGTGAATTTTAACCATCTTTTTCTTTTTTTCAAACTTAATCAAATTTTTGTAATATTTTAATTTTCGCAATCTTTTGGACAATTTTTCTGTAAGGGCCAGATCCTTTATAGTGAGCGTTCGATCCTACAGGTCTGAGCCTACGTCAATTTTTTGCTTTACCTTCCGAGACCTGAACTACGTTCGACTTGATCCCTAAACACTGGGTACGTAGGCAGCTCGTATACACTTATACGAGTCCAGTCACGAAAATTACATAACTTCTTTGTCATATCGAACTATGGCTCGCTTGATCCCTAAACTCTGGGTATGTAGGCAGCTCATCACATTTGAATGAGTCCAGCACCTTATTTTAATCAAAAACGTATTTTTGGGAACGCATTCTCTAAATATTCATTCACATTTTTACTATGGAAATATTCAACTTGGCGAACGAGATCTGAGCATTCGACATTTGAATTTACTTAGTTCGATTCATAATTATTCAATCCTAACACAATGCTCGAATCATCATTCAGCATTCGAATCTTTCAACAATGATTGAATTATTATTTATCGTTCGAGTTATTATTTAGTGCTCGAATTACCATTCAGCATTCAAACATTCGTACGATATCTCAACTTTAGTAAATTCAAAATATGAAGAAAAATTCAAAGTTTTTATTAAGTTAAAAACTTATAAAATTGTTCCAACAAATGTAAAAAAACTATTACAAAAATTTACTTTCGCACATCGCGGTCTTCGATGGGGTCCTCTCCAACTGGGGGCTCGTCGTTCGCATTCTTCTGCTGAGTTGATGCTGGTTCAGGAACGGACACTGAAGCTTCAGCTCCTTCTAATTGCTTAAAAATTTCGATCTCTTCATCAACATCAGCTTCGACTAGGAGACCTTGCTTGTATTCCTTTAAAAGCTCATATCGAGCCCTAACAGTTGCTTCTTCGTGAATGCTTAGTACCCTCTCGATGAGCGAAGCCTTTTCAGTGGAAAGGGCAGCCTTTTCAGCAGACAGGGCAGCTTTCTCAGCCTCGAGAACTTTGTTCTTCGCTTGGGCTTCATCGAAACGATTTACGATGACTTGTGTCATCTCCACCCCTTCTTTCGACGTCTTTACTGTATTATGAAACTCAGCCATTAAGCCTTCGGCGCTCACCTTAACACTCTGGAAATTACGCTCGATTGTCAGCAATTTATCTTCATAGTTGCGCTCGATATTCTGCAATCTATCTTCGTATTCCTTATTTTGCTTTTCGAGCTCTTTAATCTGGGATTGTTGTTCGACAACTTTATCAGTTGTGCAATAAAACAACCCCATCGCTCGAATATTAGTTTGCAAAATAAAAATCAAGTCAGAAATTGACAAAAATTAATGCTCGCACATTTGACACTCACGAGTTCGAAGTTCTTACCTTAAGACCATCCCAACGTAAATCATCGAGATGGTTCCGAACTCGACCTTTGTTCATAATATTTGCATCTGCTTCAGAAAGAAGCTGATGCATGAACAAAACGCTCGCCTTCCTGTCCTCAAGGAAGCTAACGTCCAGAGGCAAATCTACTCCGATTCGCTCCCTCTTCCCAGAAGTGGCCTTTGATTTGATTTGCTCCTTCCCCTTCGAAGTAGCCACAGTTTCGACCTCTGGCTCCGGGGTCGCAACCTTTGACTTCTTACTTCTCTTAGCAGGAATCTTCCTCTTCACTTTTTCAACCGCCTTTCTTTTCTTGGCAGGAGACTCCTCAGGCTTCGCTGGAGGTTCTGGGGATGATTCCAAAATTGGAAAGGGAGTAGGTTCATTGCTCTGCCTATCTTTTTCGGCCACAGTTGCCTCGTCAGCTTTCTTTGCGGCCTTTGTTGCAACCCTCCTCTTGGCAAAAATCTCCTTTGATGTTGGAAGTTTTACGTCCATCCTGTCTAAAGCAGATTTTACGATCAAAGCTTCTTCGTCAGTTAGCGGTTCGATGAAAAGTGGAGTGCCAAAGAGTCTCCTTAACGCTCCCCTGATCACGAATGGCCAATCAACCCAAGAAGGAAGACGTTTAGTTATACCTGTTGGGATTTTGATAAATTCCTTCCACAGGTTAGACGCTCTGAATCTACTGGGAGTATTTATCTCATCCCACTCTCGATTCGACAGAGCAAGTAGTCGTTCGAGCTTCTCTTCAAAAACCAGAGCTTTCGGTGGAGGCTTCTTTAACTCTTTTCCTGCAAAAGAGATAAACGAACATTAATATCTATGTTAGATAACACTTCTAACCCTTTTAACCCTTACATTCTTCGTTCGATACTTACAAAGAGTACCCTATAAAGGGTAGAAAGCGTTGGCTAGTCCTCCCATCGAACGCTCGTTTACATGCATGAAGAAGTAGTGGTCCTGCCAATAATGATCGGCGTTCTTCATCTCACCCACTACCTGCTTCTTCCTCTTTGGATACATGGAGAACCTTCCATGATCCTTCACGTTTTCCTAAGGATAGTACATAGCGAGAAAGTCATCTACTGATAGTTCGACTTTCGATTCATTGGCTAATACTACTAATCCTAGAAAGACTCTCATACCGTTCGGCGTCAATTGAGGAATTGCCAACTGATAGTGATGCATGGTCTGAATCAGAAGTGGAGGAAGTGGAAGTCGAAGCCCACACTCGAAATAAATCGTGTACATGCAGATCTACCCTTTTGATACGGTGTCTGCTCGTTCGTTTGGAAGAGGCAAGTGGAGCTGGACTTCGTTTGGAAAACCATATCTGCCTCTAATTTCTGACAAGTCATCCTCTGTCAGAACAGATTGAGGGTTCAATGTTCGGAGAAACGAATCCAAACTTAAACGTCGTGGTGCTTTAGTTAATCGAGCGATGGGAGGAATGGATAAAACTCCAGCTCCTGACGTCGTCACTGGCCGGTTCCTCTCTTGTCCTGCACCACTCGTCCCAGCACCGTTTTGGTTTTGGGAAAATTCATTATCGAACTTCAAACGGCGAAGAGCTTCAGCCAATTCTTCGTCGTCTGAACTGCTATCGCTCGAGTCAATGGTCGTCCATTCCACATCGACATCTTCGATGACTTGCTTTTCTTTGTCCATTGATTCTCAAACAGATTTTTGGACGAACAAGGGAAAAATTTTGGATCTACAGTCCTATCCAGTCGAAAAATCTTTCGATTCTAAAGATGAACACGAAGAATAGTAGACTAAAAACCCGAAGAAGAACCCAGAAAAACCTCTCCAAGAATCTCTCAATTGAATCACTCACTTAAGGAAATGCAGAAAAACAACCAGAAAGATTTGAAAATAGAACAGGAAACATTTTGCTAAAACCAAAATTACATAAAAAGGAGGAAGAGAAAGAGAGAAATCTTGCCTGGGGTACGAAGTTCTTGAAACTCTCGGTTCTGAAGAAATTCGAAATGCTCCAAATGAAAGATATAGGCAAAATGGGAGAATACGGAGCGTTGTATACCTTTAGAAACTTATCCATCAGACGGTTCTGATCTCCTGATGATGTCTAATCAGACGGCGTAAATTTCGAAACCGTTCGCATTCCCTCTCTCTTGCGAACCATCGTAACGATTCGTACCATTGCAACAGTTCGAATTCTGAAAAATAGAGATGTCGTTTCGAGACACCCATTCAATACGCGCCACGTGTACCACACGATTCCTTCTTTACTGGAATCAATGCGTTTCATTAAATGATGACAGCTTTTTCGGATTTCATAAATATGATAAATATCAGAGACTGGCATCATAGCATCATCGTCACTCAAACACTCTATCAAGGATCTATCGCTCGATAGAGTAGGGGGCTATCTGTTGGGGTTAGACTTCGTCTTCCTATTTCACATTTAACCTTCGAATATTAGTCAAATGGACGATCGATTGCAAGGTAAAATCACCTTTAGGCTGGGCCTAAGTTGTGGACTTACTCTTTAGTAATTGTCCATCGTTCAACTAATTGGGTTGGACCCAATCTATCTTACAAACTCGACTTATCGTTGAACTGATCACATATGATCGAGCGTCGAACGAAACATGATTATATGAGCAGTAAGTAAACAATAATCTACGAACGATGTTTGGGCCGAAATAAAGCTTCGCCTTCACCCATCGTTCGTCGTTCGATTTTCGATTTTAACAGAAGATTTCAAGGGAAACTACCTTCATTCGTCAGGCTCATATTCATTGATGACATGTCAGATTATTCGTAATAACTGACCACTCTATGAGTATCATAATTCAACCGCTGAGCCCATGATTTTATTTGGCAACTGCCTGTTCAACTGCACGATTGACCTTCTGACACGTGTCCCAGCAGACAGAAACAATAACCATTCGTGTAAACCTCGAGCGGAAACCATGTTTCTTCCTCTATAAATAGAGGAAGACCCCCCCACTCAAAAAGGATTCAGAGTCTGAAGAACATACCGTTATTCTATCGAAATATTCCCAGAAAAACCTTCTTGTACTCAAAAAAAAAAAAAAAAAAAACCTTCATTAATACAAGAATCACTATCTCAGAGGACGTAGCACCTTCGTTGGGCGAACCTCTTTACATCTTGGTGTTCATTAATTTTCCTATTTATTTCTAAATCAATAATTTCTTTTGGCATTTATCTTTCTAACATGAACCGTTCTGTTCTTCAAATTGTTTTATGATTTTCATTACGATGTCGAAGGACCCAGTCATTCGATTGTTTGCTTTCATTAAACTAACATCTCCGTTAAAATTTTGACTGTAGAAATCCAGCATCTACAACTACTTTGTTTTATTTTTACATGTTTTTCTTAGGAATTTGTGAAATCTTTCGCTTTTTCTCAACACCTGGTGTTTAAAAAACAAAAAGACAAAAAACAAAAAAACAAAAACAAAAACAAAAAACAAAAAGCAAAAAAACCAAAACAAAACCATCTGCTACACAAGCTCATCTTGGCCCATTACGAAATGAGGAAAAGTGCTCTTCATCAATGTAATCTTCTCTTTCTCTTCTTTTATTTTTTTCATTTACGTTCATTTTATGTTTGATCTGACTATATTTATATATTTTAACTTTTTTTTAGAAGTATTTATTTATTGTAACTTATCCGCATATTAAGTTTTTACCTTTTAGTTGGTGTTATTTATTAAAGTAAATAAATAAATAAATTCAGACAAAAAGAAAAAAATCCTTTATTTCAAACATGCTTTATTAATCGATCAATAAAACTTCTTTATGAGGTTCCATTTGGTCCTCTAATTTTTTTTCTTGAATGATCGATAGCCAAATGTGTTAGAAAGGTGCAAAATGATAATTCTTATTAACTTACGTTTGATTTATCACTGTCTTAGATCATATGAAAATAATTGTGGGTGCATTTTAGTAAAACAATATTTTTTTCCTTTTAAGGAGAATTCTCTGATCTTCATCAAGTTGCTTTTCAAGTCCTCTGTTTGTAAGTATTGCACTATATTTATTCTTCTCTATTGAATTATTTCGCTCAGTTTTTGAATGTTGTTGAATCTCATTTTGCAATAGCTTTTGATGTTTATTTATTATTTTTTGTTCTACTACTCACAGCCATGCACACCGACAAAATATAAAAGTGAACGGATAATTGTGGCTGATCTATTTAAAAAATAAAATAACAATAACATAATGGAATGCTTTACCACGATTTTACACCCTACAAGCTGAATCTTCAATTAAAATCTTTTGTGTTTATTTTTCGAAAGATCAAAAACACTTTGAAAAAGTTTCTCCATCCCCAGCTTTCTGCTTCTTTCTTATTTTTTATTTGGACAAATTATATTTTTTCCCTCGAACTTTCAATATTATTACAAAATGTCTCTTGAACTTTAATTTTAACATTTGCCCCCCTGAACTTTGGAAAACTTAGCGAATTTTCCCCCTCAATTAATTTTTTGACAAAAAAATACACTTAATTAACACTCATTTGAAGCAATTAAATGTATAATACTTATAATCAAGTATAAAATTAAATATTTAGGCTTGATTATCATTTTTTCTCATATTTCTCTCATATAGATAACTTCGTTATTTCCTTATTTCATATTTGTTTGCCTGCTCACCTGACTCCCAAAGTCACCAGTTTGTATCTTTAAGAACCAAAAAATAGAAGAAGAAGAAAAACAAAACAGTGATATCGTACAAGCCCAAGTAAAAAGGCACACTCCTGCGATTCCACAAACCTTCAAGCTTCAATCCCCCCTTTTCTTCTTCTTTTTCCTTCTTTCTTTATTAGTTTCCTTCCTCTACATCTTTTGGAAAAAAAAAAGAAAAAAAGTGAAAATCCATTTTTCTTACCTGGCAATTATTATTTACAAATTCACAAAATTTACATCTGACTATTTTTTTTTTTTTTTTTTTTAAGAAGAAGTGTGAGATACTTGTGCTTTCATCAGCATCTAGAACTTCATCACGAAAAGAGAACAACTGCTCTCTTCATCAAGGTGATCTTCTCTTTTTTTTTTTTCTTTTTTTTTTTTCCTTTTCCTTTTCATTTTCATTTTCATTTTCCTCTACATATTTTAACTACATATTTTAACTTATTCGCTTATTTAGTTTGTAACATTTGGTGTCCTAAATTAAAGCATAGAAAATTACCTCTGACAAAAAGAAAAAATCAATTAGTACGTTAACGAACATGCTTTTATTTCCTTAGTCTCCTTTTGTTCTTTTTATTTTTATTTTTTATCTGGTGGATCCTCTGTTCCTTTTAGAAATTCATATATTTTCCTACTTCTTTTGTTTTTTGAATTGGGTCTTCGGTAAATTTCAATAATTGCTCTACGCCCAAGCATTTTTTTATCAACTCTTTATCTTCTGTCTCTATTTTTGATTTGTACAGCTTTGTTCTATATTTTACAAGTCTTTAAACAAAATTTGAAATCTTTGACTTCTTGTTTTTTGGTTTACCTCGCATTTCTTGTTTTATAGGGATGTTTGGTGAATGAGTTTATTTTAAGATTTTTAAGTTTTAATAGTTATTTTTTAGAAAAGACAAAAAACTTTTTCAGAAAAGATAAAAAACTTTTTCAAAAAAAAGACAAAAATCATGATGAAAAAAGTACAATTTAGTTTAAACTAAACTTGTGTCCAAACTAATGTTTTTATTTTTAAATGACTGCTAGTTATTAAAATAATAATAATTGAGTCAATTAGTTGTTGATAGGTAAAGATAAATATATCGTTCGTCCTCGAATACATTATGATATTGTCGTTTGATCCTCCAACTTTTTTTTTTAAATTTATTGGGGTTCGTTGGTCCGGATCTCGCACGGGAGATGTCACGACAGTGAGGGATCAAAGAAATGAAAATATTTTTGGCGGCTTTCATGAGCTGCTAGTCGTATACGTGTCTAGGTCTTTTGTTGGTCGACAGTACCGACCATTAGATGTCAGATGTTTGTTTAATATTGTTCTTTTAGATTGTCTAAAAATGATTTTTTTTTTCCCTTTTCACTGGAGAAGTTTTAAATTTTTTTTTTAGGGTTATTGTAATAATTTTTTTTCAAAAAATAGTATATGCTACTTATTCTGTTAAAAAATTAATAAAAATGATTGATTTGTATTTTTTGAAATAAGTTTAACTAGGATTGATCCATCAAGAAAAAAAAGTTTGAAAACCAACGTAACTGTGTACCTTATTAATAGAAGATAATTATTGACATTATAATTAAAAAGAAAATGTTTGACCCCTGATCATATACGAAAGTTTTAGTCTTTGTTTTCTGGTTGCTTGATAGTATAATACATCTCCATATAGCCGCAGTGAACAATATTTTTCTTTTTTCTTTTTAGGAAAACTCTCTGCTCTTTGTCAAGTTGCTTTTGATCAATTCCTCTGTTTGTAAGGATCGCACTCTACTTGTTCTTCTCTATTCGATTATTTTCTTATTCAGTTTTCAAACGTTGTTGAATTTCCTTTTGCATCAGCTTTTGATCTTACTAACACCTTTCTGATCTCACTACCATGAACACCTAAAAACCATAAAATTAAAAGAACAGTTGTGACTGTCTGTTTAAAAAATTAAATTAACAATAAGGTGATAGAGTGTCTTATTACCATTGATTGTGTAATTTTCAGAACTATTTTGAACTACATAGTTGTAGCCAATGGGCCATCAACTGGAGTATATGTTTTACTACGACAATAACGTAAAGATAAACCAAGTTCGACTTGTAGATGTCAACATTTGTTAGAATATAAAATTATTATTGGCATATCTCCTCCTAATAGCTTAAGCTTTTAAGATTGATTGGTAAATTAAAACATTATTAAGATTTCATATAATTATGGCATTAATCTATCGGCATTACTTAGGTCCTCCACACCCAATTTGAAGAACAAAAACCCCACTCCAATCTTGGCCTTATGTATGAAATTTAACGCTTGAGAAGGAACAGAGCGCAAAGAGGAAAAAAGAAACTGGTGTCAGAGGGAAACCCAGTAAAAATTGAGAGAACGAAATTAAGAAAAAAAAAAAAGAAAAAAAAAGCTAAAGGTGTTGAAAATATGTCGTATTGGGGAGTGTTGTCCACTTTTTTTTTTTTTTTTTTTTTTCTTGCCAAAAGATGGATTTCGTTGAACCACAACGAAAAAGAGAACTAACAAAGAAAGAGAGGAAAACAACCCCTCAGACAACAGCCAACACTGGGTTTGAGGTGGAATAACAAGGTTTAGTGCTGATTTTTGGTTGGAGGGGTTTTTGATCCGATAAGATGCCGAAAAGAGGTGAACAGAGGTAGGGGATTCGGATTTACAGTACGATGGTGTAAGATCTCTTTTTTTCTATTTACCAAGTTTAGTTGATTTTCCAAATTAATTCAATTACCGTTAGCAAAGTGAATAAATAAAAATAAACAATTTTTATGAGATTCGGTTATCCTAATTATCGAATATTTAACATTTTGTGTTGCCCTAGCAACAATCAATTATACTACTTTGCCTCCACGAATGTAAATTCTAACACCTATTGGCAGAGGCTGATAAAATTTTTTCATGAAGGCTGTGAATTACACATCATCATTTAAGATAAATTAAAAAACTAAAATCTTTTCTCGTTTTTTCTCTATCTGTACCGTTGGTGTCATTCTCCCCACCCATGAACTATGGTTGTGATACAGTTTATTTTCATTTTCAAGTTCCGAATTCAAATAACCATTAAAATAATAGAACAATTTAATTTATATTGAATAGTAGGATATACTAATGTTTAAATATGGTTACTTATGATTATTTAATTGAAAATTATATGCCTGCTTTGATCGCATATTTATTTTCAATATGGAGAAATATGATACTGTTTGTTTGGGATACTCATTTCAAATATGAGTGAAACTTTTCCTATAAGTGTTTCGCTATTCTTCCCTCCACTTCAAAAATGAAACCCGTTCATTTGTCAAATGCAATTATACATCATTTTATATTATTTTTTTATTTTCAAAATTTTTTTTTGTTTATTTTTTTATTTACATTTTTAAACACTCTCTCATTCTCAATTTGGAATGATTCTCTAATTTCATACAAAAAAAAATTAGCCATTTTGGGATACTCATTTCCCAAATAAGCTAATTTTGCCAAATATCTATTATATTACTCTTCTCTCAACTTAAACATAAAACTCTTTCATTTTTTAAATTCAAGACTACACAATCAAATATCATTTTAGAATTGTTTTCCATATGATATATTTTTTTTTTATACATTAATCAATCACCATCTCATTTTCAATATAAAATGACTTTCTCATTTCATTCAATAAATTCTCTCATTTTTTAATTTGAGCATTATATCCAACTTGGAAATTTTTCAAGTTTTGACTGAGATATTCATTTCATTTCTATATTATGATGATGTTTGGACGTGTTAATAAATTTTCATGCTAAGATAAAAAAACATCCCAAATTATTTTCTAAAATCATCTCATTTTCAATATTATAAGCAATTATGTTGACAATATTACAATTGGGGGAAGAGTTCCAGATTGTTACAATTTGATTCTTCTACGATCTTATCTGCTTACCCCAATCCTCGCAATTTTAACTTCATCCATTGCTAAATATGCACGCTTTACCCTCCAACCAACTGTGTGTTACTACCAACATCATTGCACTTACCATGTGGCTTCAAGAACAATTTTTGCTCACTTTTCTGCTTTTTGTTTTTTATCTTTTAACAAGCCCACGGGGCTATGTTTTTGTCCTTACAAAATATACCTATTTACCAAATGCCACCGGTCAAATTCCTCTCCACCTCCTATACACGGTTTTCTCCTTTTTTTTTTTCTACATTTTTTTCTCCTCCAAAATTCTTACTTCACTGCCTTTCCCAGCTACCCACCAGCCCATTGACAGCCCTGAGTTGTTCTCCATCCGCCACGTTGCTGGCGTTTGGATTCTCCTGAAGGACTTTAGCCTAAGCGCATATTATATATATATATATATATATATATATATGTAAATTAACGATGTGTTCATGGTACGTCGCAAGTGGGGTCCCCACTGAAGATACATAAAGCCGCTAAAAAGAAGAAGGAAGAAAATAGCCTAAAAATAGAAGGAAACTAGCATAAGTCTGTTTATATGAAATTGGGGATTGATTCTCACAAAATTGCTATCTAAGGCAACAAATGTTTACAGGCTTATAGCTATTACTCCATTTCCTAATTTAGAAGATACACATTTTCCACAATCTGGACACTTTCACTTAAGTTTATGCATAGATGAGATAACACATGCTCAATTTGCCAAAAACACTCCGAGAGCACCTGATTTGGGACAGTTTTGGTGAGAATGTCAGTCAATTGATTTTTTAATCGTCTAATACCTTAGTCTTATGACGAATATTGAAGAATTTCTCTCTACATCTCTATCAATTAGGATCAGCGATCATGATTTGATTTAATAAGAATTATTCAAACATTAAAAATGCCTTCAGATTGAGCAATTAGACAACAACAAAAACATACTTCGTTCGCTAATTTTAATTTTTTTTTTAACATATAAACGATTCTTTTATGTGCATGTATATACATATTCCAGAATTTACTATTAATATTTATTGCTCCTCTTAACTTTTTTTTGGGTTCAATTATCAGACTGACTTATCACTCTTTTAAACAAAATGTTACGTGTTTTCATTAAATTTACAAAATCTAATTATTTAGGATCAATATTTGATAGGTACCTACTCAAAACAACTCACAAACACACACAATAGCACAAAGAAAGATTAAAAATAACCAGCCAAATGGAAGGAAGTCAAAGAAAAAAGAAACAAAATAGATGGCCGGTAGGTTTCAAGAATTTTGCCTCTGGCTCCACCTGTAGAATACTTTTTGGTAATCTACTTAAAAACTCTTCGTAGTCTAATAAATTATCACATTATATTTTGGTTTTCTTTTGTTTTGCTTTGTTTTTTATCTACCAAAATTTTTAGATTAGATTATCATAGTCTATTGGTATTCTATCATAATTCCTTTTGGTATTTTACTAGAATACTTTTTATATTCTATGTGGTCATCTATAGCTTGTATTAGTCTCCTGTCGTTGAAGAGTATTCTTATAAAATACTTTTAGTATTCTTATAAAATACTTTTTGTATTTTAGTAAAATACTCGTTGGCACTCTTCTTCATTATTTAATATACTATTTTTTGAAATTTATCAGCAAAAAAATACAAAAATAAAAATAATTAGCATAACAATATCACTTCCTTTAATAAATTTATTGCATAATTAAAATCATAAATAAAGTTTTATTAAATAGAAAAATAAATTGATATAACTAAAACAAATAAAACAAATTTTAATTATTTTTTAAAAACTCCTTAACCACTAAGTATGAAAAATCCCAATTTGAGCAAACCCTAATTTTTGTCTCCTCCCCACACCACCTCAAGGCAGCTGGAGAAAGAAGATTCGGCGGCGGATGTCGTAGCGATCGTGGAATGCAGCGGTGGAGTTCATGAGGTAGAGACGCGCGGTGTGACAAAGATGGTAGAGATCGCACAGAAGCGAAGAGAGAGTGGCGGTGTGACAAAGATGGTAGAGATCGCACAGAAGCGAAGAGAGAGTGTGGGGTATAGAGAAAGCATGATGCCCTCGTCAGTATCAGTGCCTACCATGAGGAAAGAAAGAGAGAGGAGAGAGAGAGCTTGGGAGAGAGAAAGAGAGAGCACGAGGGAGAGAGAGAGTAAAAAGTAGTCAATTATTGGTAAAAAAAAATACGGCCTAATTATTAAATGGGACCAAAATTCAAAATATGTGCATTAAAAAAGTTATTCGCACAATTTTATCAAACTAAAATGTGGTGTACGAATAATATTATCCTAAGATAAAAAAATAAGAAAATAAAAAATAAACTTAAAAAGGGAATTGAAATAGTAATTAACTAATGGCATGGACCAAACTTATATATATAAACTAAATGCATGAACCATTAGAGAACAAAAAAAAAAAAAAAAAAAAAGAGAACAAAAGAAAACAAAAGAAAAGAAAAGCATAAACCAAACTTTTATATATAAACTAAAAGCATGAACCATTAGAGAGACAAAAAAAGAAAAAAAGAAAAAAAAAAAAAAAAAAGGTGTTTGGAAACGTAAAGAAGTCCAACTCCTCTCAAATGTGTGACTACTTAGATATTTTTTCCTGCTGTCGTCTAAAATAACGTTGTTTTTCAAATGTGGTTTCATGTTTTTTCATGCGTGCTCCTCAATTATTACTTTTGTTGGAAAAATGGTTGTTAACCATTTTGGAGGAGCCATTTTGGGGTCTAATTTTGAATGGGACCCACTTGGCAAAATTGACGGATCTTGGTGGATTTGCGTTCTCCGTTGCGAGGAGATCAAAATCGTATATTTATACGTCCAAAATGGGGTTCGGGTGAATGTGTGCGCCCGCACAACGCAGGCGACGCGAATGCTGGTCCGTCGAGCTTGCTCCGCGCGAGCTTTGTTTTGAAATTTCCGGATTTTGCAACCTCCAAAACCGAATTTTGAATTGCCAAATCCGAATTTTTTTTAACTTCCAACCGGATTTTTGAATTTCAAAACCGGATTTTGAACCTCCAAGACTAGATATTGTAATCTCAAAATCCGAATCTTTTCTTTAGTCCCCAATCCGGATTTTTCCGGATATTTTGTAACTAAAAGGTTGGATTTTGTGTCCTCCTTGTGCCTATAAAAGGAGGCCTCCACAAGGTTGAAAATTCACTTCTCACTTCACACTTTTCACTTCAGGAAAAAACTGAGAGCTCTAGTTTTCTTTTCTCTTGTTTTCTCTTGTTTTCTTGCTCTTGCTTTTCTCTTTGTAGTCTGTTCTTGAGATTTGGTGATAGAGGGAAGACGTTGGTTCAAGTTCGTTGAGAGCGGTTTTCGATCGTGCTAGACTTCTGTTGTTGTCATTGTATCTTGGGAAATAGACGTCCATTTGAAGCCTCGTGCACTTACCGGAGGGGACGAATCTGTTTTAAGGAAAGCGTGACTCACGTGCCTCGACAAATTTCCTTTTTGCTTTACTTCGGGTTAAGGTTGTAATTTTGGTGCAATTCTTTCCATTATATAATTTCCTTAAATTTACTTGTTCGTTGTTTATTCTCCATATTTTTCTAACAACTTTCTCATAATATCTAATAATTAATATTCTATCTTATTTACCAACTAAACTCAAATGTGTGCTACTTAATTTCTTCTTCTTTTATTCCTCTATAATAAAATTTTTTATAGTATCGGCCATATAATTTTTTTTTCCTTAATAGCCCTGCTAAATTTAGCTTCCACCCTTTTCTTTATTTTTTTGTTTCTTTTTCTGTATTGGAAAAGTTTTTCTCTACTTAAATTTTTTAGTTTTTTTATAGTTCTTCCACCCTGTTTATTAAATCTATTTTCGAGTAGTTCCCAAATGTATCACTACTTAAATAATTTTTCCTCCTACAATTACAAATGTTAAAGAGGCAAAGACACATTTCATTCCCCTCCACCTTTCGCCCACTTGTTGTTCCTTTTTTTTTTTAATTTATTTTTTGCTTTTTTTTTAAAGGGAAATTATCATTCAAATTAAAACTGACATAACCCTCAACTAAAACCGATTCTATCAGTAAAATCTGATGAAGCTCAGTGAGGAAGAGATCAGCCGAAACCCTGATGACGGAAAAATTCCTTGAATTTCTTGGTAATCCTATAATTGAGAATGTACAAAGCACTTTTTGAAAAAGCAACTTCAATCGATAGAATACTCTGATCGATCAAGAGACAGTCACTTACGGCGTAGAAACTGTAACAAACTCCGCCTAGTCATAGTACTAATAGAACTATCAAACATATATCGCTAGAAAACAACTTTAGCGGAACACATACACAAAAATAAATCGGAGGTGGGGGAACTACCTTTTTAATTATAAAATTAAAACTAAAACTTAAAAACAAAACATAACTAAATTCTTATTCCACGTGGAACAGCCATTCTGCCGCACATCACAACTCAAAAGCAAATCAATTAGCTCAATTAGTGATAAGAGATCGGGCATCAACTATTAGATCCCCAAGGCATCACTGGATCTCAAACCGTCGGAAACTCAACGGGTTAAATCTGGTCAAGAAACTCCTAACTAGGACCATCCGACTCCATCCCCATCGATACCACTGAACCGCCAAACACTCTCATCAGCCATGGCGGCAGCGGCAACGGCGGCGGAAGTTCCACTTAAAATAAAACTCTAGCGTTATGGAAATGACAACCTTTGGAAAAAAGAGCAACCTTTGGAAATGAAAGTTATTTTTTGTTTTTATTTCTTCCATTTTTTTTTTTACTTTGTATTCTTTAATCCTTTTTCTTTGAACTTTTATTTCCCAACTAAAATAACTTTTCTTAAATTTTTCCTACTCATACATTTTTTGATAGAGTTCTCTGAACTATTATTTTCTCATAATTCCTCCTAATTATTTTTAAATATAATTTGTCAACTTTTCTTTAATTTGTGACTGCTTAAATATTTTTCTTGTAATCTTCTCAATTAAAATTGTTTTTCACCTCCCATAATTTTCGTATATCGGTCTTTTTTTGTGTGTTCTTCCATCTTTTTATTTATTTTATATTTCTTTTTCTGTATTGGAAAAGTTTTTCTCAACTACTACTATTTCATTACTACTTTCTAATTAGTTTTCTTTATAATTTGCCAACTTATCTCTAATTTGCGGTTACTTAAATATTTTTCTTGTATTCATTTACAATAATATTATCTTTAACTTTCATTTTTTGTTCGTGTTTCGGTCCTTTTTTTCTTTTTGTTTTGTTTCACCCCTTTTTTTATTTATTTTCTAGCCGCTGTATTGAAATATATTTTCTCAACCACTATTTCTCATAGTATCTAAAAACTAATTTTCTATCTAATTTGTCAGCTCCTCTCAAATGTGCAACTACTTAAATATTTTTTTTTGGGATAATACTCTAAATTAATGTAATAATTCTTTAAGTTTAGTCCTTATAAATATTTTTTTTCCAGGGGTTAAAATTATGTTTCTCAAATTGTCCCTATTTAAACAATTTTTTCCTACAACGATCCTAATTAAATAAAAGGGTAAATTTCATAAATAGCATCTGTGGATAAAATAATATTAAAATCAGCACCACTTTTCGTTTACTTCAGTTCTAGCACTGCCACGTAAGCAATGTGGGGCCCAGTAGCATTTAATGCGTGCAAATTTCCCCGTTTACCCTCATCTCCCTCGCATGCCCCAAATAAATTTCCAAACCAGCATCTACAGTGTTTTAGAGAGAGAAACTGAAATGCAGAGAGAGAAAGAGGTGCTACCGCCGGGAAACGATCGGAAAACGCCCGAAACCACCACGAAATCCCTCCATAAACCGCTCCGACGCCTGTGAACGTCGGAGAATCTTAAAAAACCCGTTAATCGTCGAAAGACACGAAACTGACCTCGTGACAAGAGCAGCGGTCATTCCCGTTCTGACCGAGTGGTCATAACGGTTATGACCGCAGCAACACTATACCTCAGTCGTCAAGTGAAGCGGTCATAACCTTTCTGACCGAGTAGTCATAAAGGTTATGACCGCATCAACACTATATTGCGTGGTCAAGAGCAGCGGTCATAACCGTCCTGACCGAGTGGTCATAAATGTTATGATCGCATCAACACTATATTGCGTGGTCAAGAGCAGCGGTCATAACCGTCCTGACCGAGTGGTCATAAATTTTATGACCGCATCAACACTATATTGCGTGGTCAAGAGCAGCGGTCATAACCGTCCTGACCGAGTGGTCATAAATGTTATGACCGCTGCTCTTCTAAACGATATATACTCGGGTCATAACCATTATGACCAGCAGATCACAACGGTTATGACCCAAGTGCTTCTACACGATATAGACTCGGGTCATAACCGTTTTGACCACCCGGTCATGACGGTTATGACGCAAGTGCTTGTACACGATATAGACTCGTGTCATAACCGTTTTACCCACCCGGTCATAACGGTTATGACCCAAGTGCTTCTACACGATATAGACTCGGGTCATAACCGTTTTGACCACCCGGTCATGACGGTTATGACGCAAGTGCTTGTACACGATATAGACTCGGGTCATAACCGTTTTACCCACCCGGTCATAACGGTTATGACCCAAGTCCTTCTACACGATATAGACTCGGATCATAACCGTTATGACCACCCGGTCATGACGGTTATGACCCAAGTGCTTCTACACGATATAGACTCGGGTCATAACCGTTATGACCACCAGGTAATTACGGTTATGACCCGCTGCTCTTCTAAACGATATAGACTCGGGTCATAACCGTTTTGACCACCCAGTCATGACGGTTATGACCCAAGTGCTTCTACACGACATAGACTCGGGTCATAACCGTTATGACCACCCGGTAATTACGGTTATGACCCAAGTGCTTCTAAACGATATATTTATATATATTTAAAAAATATTATTTCATTGAGATAACAGGTCATGAAATTATCAAGTCATAACAATTATATGCATCTTAAATGAATGTAATGGCCATTTTAGAGACCTGGTCATAACTGTTATGACCACCTGGTCATAACAGTTATGACTCGATCCCTATGATTATTCTGTCAACTTTAACAGTTTACAACAAACACCAAAAAATACAACCAAATAACTTTCTATACAATGAATAAAAAATGTGCCTATTTAGAGTCTTAAATGGAAATACAATGATACAAAATTGGTGTGGCTAGATGCTTTCAGTCCACATCAGGCTCATCATCGCTGTTATAATCTCCGGCAAGCTTCCGCTTCGCATGAGCCCAGAAGTAACATGCTAGGCACTCACGAAAGAGTTGCATCCTTTCATGAAGTACCCAATAGCTGACATCCCTCCCTTCTATCAAGCATTCAGCATTTTTTATTGTAAACACGCCACAGTCACCCCTGGTGCACGAATAAAGGAAAACGACATAATGAACATAAGCATCTCAGGCACCAAGGCAACATTAAATATTAAATAATCAAAACATAATAACACTAGTACCTACCCATTGCCCTGTGTAGGGATATCTTTTCTGATGGTGACCGGTATTGCGTACGTTCCTGGAGGATCACGTGGTTTATGGTCGAACAAACTGACATGAGCAGCCAGCAGTGGAATGAACTCTGCTAAACACTCGACTTCCTCTCGGACCCTCTGATCGTGAGGGCCTGCATGATGCATAGAGTCATACACCTCAATTGTCCAATTGGTGAGTTCGAGCTTTACTAATATCCAATGCTGCATTGTACCCAAGTTTAACGGTATTAGCAAAGTGTTCAGCTCAAACCACGTAGTCCCACACTGGCCAGAGATGCCAATCATGATCCTCATTAAAGTTTCACAGGTCTCCCAATCGAACGTGTCTGGTGAACGCCGGTAGACAGGCCACATTGCAGCAACCTTTGTACTGAAATACGTGTCTACCGTTGTGACCTTTCGTTCTTGCAACTTGGGATACTGCTTGATCTTCTTCCTCAGGTAGTAGAACGCTACATCAATGTGCTGAATACACAAAAGAACAGCAATTAACGGTAAATAGACCGGTCGTCAAACAATGTACCTTCGGGACCGTAATAATTGACATAAAAAACACGACATTGATTACAAAACGGTTAATTACACCACTTACTTCATCCCATAGCCAAACAGGTTGGACGGCCAGTTCATAATACCAACTTTTCTTGTCCACCGTCACGACTCCGAGGTCATGGGGTTTCTCCAATGGCTCATTCTTTGCATTGAATCTGGGAGGCCGTGGACTGAAAGACAAATATTTACTGTGGTGATATCATTATTAATATAATATGGGTATATTACTAACTTACATAAACCTCAATTCGATGGTCAATTATCAGTTATAAGCAAATTACCCTGGTGGAGTCTTCTTCAACGCCCCTTTACTCATCCACTCCCTGAACGACTCTAGCATGTCAGCCGGAGGTACATCTTCTAGGCTCGGTGGGAGGGCACAAACTTTCTTACTCGGTTCATGCGACGGGGAGCCAACATCGGACTTAGCTCCCCTCGGCCGTTGGCCAAGCCTTGAGAGTCTGGCCCTCTTCTTCTTAGGGACCTATAAATGACATATCAAACGAGTTAAAATAATCGGTTACTCTAATGAACCTGCTTTTTAGGGTATGGATATTCGTAACAACCACTTCACCCGTGCTGTCCTCCTTGGCCTGGCTTGCAGGATGCACAACATCCTGTCCACTGATCTCCATCTTAGCATCTTTGCCTTCTTCTTTATTTCCCTTATGCGGGTGAGGCGTGCTCTCGTCCTTGATGTCATCAAGTGGGAGAGATTGTACCATCCCTTCCTGTGTGGATTAACAACATGTTACATCATAATAGTCTACCTTGTCTTTGTTATATAAAAAAATTTATCATGTGCCTATATATATGGTACACTCAGATTTAAATCTCAGTCGTACCTTGTTACTCTCCTCCTCAACATGTTCATGGGATGCAGTAACCTTTTCGCCCGTTAGGAACTCCATGGCTGCTTGCTCACCTATGTCAGCAGCGGCCACGAGGTCGGCCTTGATTAACACCTCACCTAGCAAGCCGGTGTTCATGTCATCTGACTCATGCTTTGGAACATCCAACGGCTGCCTGCTGGTGACTGGAGTTCCGGTCTCTGCCTTTCCTTGTCCCTGCTGCCTCATGTTGTCTTTCAACATCGTGTAAACCCGTCGCAGCAGTTTGTTGGACTTCTGCTGGTCCTTTTTAAGAGCCAGCAGACTCTTGTTAATTGAGGCCACCTGTCCTCGGATCTCTTCTTTAAACTCCTGCCACTCGGAGTTTGGTGCGGAGCTCGATTGGGGAACAGGTGGCTTGAGAAGTAATTGAGGCACAGGCATTGGGTTCTTCAAAAATAGGCGCGAAAGCCATGGGTCCTTCAACTCTTCTGCTGTGGGCATCATCCCAACCCACTTCGGCTGCACACATAACAACAACTTTTTGTCAGAGTACTGTATACGGTCATGACGGTAATGACCATCCTGGAATTTTTGTTATGACCAATACGATGTAAAGGGTTGGTCATAACAGTAATGACCAAACTGTCATTACTGTTACGACCATGTCCTAACTGTATTGACCACCCGGTCATAACTGTTATGACCGTTTGGGCATGACTGTTATGAGCAGCCGTTCATATCATTTTATTGACCAAACACTCCAGTGACGAACCTATAAATGAGGACCAAACATTTTTATTTGACACGCTTTAGAAATTCTTTAAAAATCACCTGAGTTTCTCCAACCGCGGTCAATGCCCCCATAACGTCATCAAACTTGACGTTATCGACGGTCCTCCACGACAGCATACGCGGACTGGCGTCCTCGTAATTGGTTGCGAATCTGGAGGCTATGGTTGGGATGCTCTCATATGCCCAAACCAGTAAGGCATGGGGAAAGCCCGCAATACTGTAATGCGCTGGGTGGGATTTTTTTGGTTGTTTTCTCTTCGAAGACGTTCTGTTGTCAACCGCGGCACAGATTGCAGACCGGGTTGCCTCCCATGACAGCACGCCCCAAGGGAACTCATTGAAGGCCTCCAGTTTGTCGGCCAGTGCAAAAAACTTCGGGTCTATCTTGACGGAGCTCGAATTTGACAGTGGAATGCAGAACATGACGTATAGTAGACTGAGCTTGATGGCGTCTTCGTCGTCTTCAAAGTTCGCATTCGACATTTGCAGCCCCAAATTTTCCCTTGTCACACCTCTCACCGTCCGGAAATACCTTGTAATTAATCTAGGTTCGGCCATCGGTGGGATATGAGTAGACCCAACACACTTCATCCCCGTTATTAGTCCAAACTCGGTTATGGAAAACCTACCCAATTGTTCACCAACCTGAAACCACAGAGCATCACCATGGTCACTGTGATCCGTCAGGCGCATGAGAATGTTGTGGAACAGCTGGCCAGCCCATCCAAGTCTGTCTAACTGCAGGAAGTGTTGAATGCATGGCTGCTGCATGACCAACTCATACTGTCGTTCAGACAACCAGTCTGTCAAATTTCTTAATGTCTCCCTAATGTTGACGAAGGTATTTATCTTCGCCCGTGTTATTTGACCATCGGGTACTCGTCGATTGTACTGAACCTGCATATATGGTAACAGGGTATAGTCATTATAGTAACCTAAATTAACATAAAATTTTTCCCGTCATTAAAAAATTTACAATTTTATTTAAAGCAGTATGCACATTAAACTCATTAAAAAAAAATAATGACCATCATCTCATAATGAAACACACCGACCTTAATAGCAAATAACCCATGTCATTCGCATTATGACCGAGTGGTCATAATAAAATTGACCAACCGAAATAGGTTCGGTTAAAGACACAGGTCAATTTCATTTGGACCGCCACGTCATACTGGAATTGACCAACCAATTTAAGCAACCCAAGTCATTTTCATTATGACCACCGAGTCATACCTTATCATAGAACCCATGATTATGACGACCATAAATAAATAACTAACATGACGGCCCGATCTATCTTAAAACTCAGTTCTACATATATATATATATATATATATTTATATATGAATATGTACATGAGCAGACAAACTTCGCGGTAACTATTTACAAAACACTTTATACGTTTCTGAAACATACATCATCTGGAATACAATAGTGGGATATCAATAAGCTGACACATAAAAATTACTAAAAACTCTGACTTTTGGCCTTGCACGCAACAAAAATAGCACATCCATAGTGACCAAAAAATATGTTTGCCTTTATAAAAATAAAAACATAAATCAACTATTTTACCTCATCAGGTTCGGTTGTATGCTGTTCTACGTCGCATGTCAACTCCTGTGACATGGTCGGTTCTACAACGTCTATGTCTCTATGCTTTCTCTTCAACCCTTCAGCAACCACCCCTGTCTCAATCTCTGGGGGCGGGTTTTCTGATGATTGCCCTCGTCTGCCGGATTTCTCGATGTTTTCCTTAGCCATTTGCTTGGTCCTTGACAAGTCTTCTATGTTAATAGACGTTGAAAGAGTTTAGTGCAGACTATAAAGGTCTTTGATGGTTTTCTGAGCGCTTATTGGGGTTTCTTCGCGGTTAATGACGGTTTTCTGAGCGGTTATTGGGTTGGAACGAATGAAATCCTGTTCTTTCTCTCTCTAGAACCAGAGTTTCTCTCTCTAAAACACTGTAGAAGCTGGTTTCAAAACGAGGGTAATTTTTCGGTAAAGGGTAATTTTTTGGTATTTCGAGGGGAAGGTTACCTTTGGGTGGATTTGATGGAAAATATTAGATTCGGCGACATTAAATGTGCGGGGCCCATCATAGACGACTGTTGCTATTCACCAAAGCGGTAAGTTTAGTAATGACCAGACGGCAATAACGGTTATTACCGCTACGCTATAACGTGATAAATGGTAATAAACGTTGTGACCTTAGGGACATAAATTTTATTACCCGACTCTTCGTATTCCATTATGACCACCAGGTCATAACGTTTATGACCCAAATGCTTCTAAACGATATAGAACCGGGTCATAACCATTCTGACCATCCGGTCATAAAGGTTATGACCGAAGTGCTTCTAAACGATACTGTGATCGGGTCATAACTATTATGACCACAGAGTCACAACGGTTATGACCGAAGTGCTTCTAAACGATATAGAACCGGGTCATAAAAATTATGACCACGGAGTCATAACGTTTATGACCCAAATGCTTCTAAACGATTTAGAACCGGGTCATAACCATTCTGACCATCCGGTCATAAATGTTATGACCGAAGTGCTTCTAAACGATACTGTGATCGGGTCATAACTATTATGACCACAGAGTCACAACGGTTATGACCGAAGTGCTTCTAAACGATATAGAACCGGGTCATAAAAATTATGACCACGGAGTCATAACGTTTATGACCCAAATGCTTCTAAACGATTTAGAACCGGGTCATAACCATTCTGACCATCCGGTCATAAATGTTATGACCGAAGTGCTTCTAAACGATACTGTGATCGGGTCATAACTATTATGACCACAGAGTCACAACGGTTATGACCGAAGTGCTTCTAAACGATATAGAACCGGGTCATAAAAATTATGACCACGGAGTCATAACGTTTATGACCCAAATGCTTCTAAACGATTTAGAACCGGGTCATAACCATTCTGACCATCCGGTCATAAATGTTATGACCGAAGTGCTTCTAAACGATACTGTGATCGGGTCATAACTATTATGACCACAGAGTCACAACGGTTATGACCGAAGTGCTTCTAAACGATATAAAACCGGGTCATAAAAATTATGACCACGGAGTCATAACGTTTATGACCCAAATGCTTCTAAACGATTTAGAACCGAGTCATAACCATTCTGACCATCCGGTCATAAATGTTATGACCGAAGTGCTTCTAAACGATACTGTGATCGGGTCATAACTATTATGACCACAGAGTCACAACGGTTATGACCGAAGTGCTTCTAAACGATATAGAACCGGGTCATAAAAATTATGACCACGGAGTCATAACGTTTATGACCCAAATGCTTCTAAACGATTTAGAACCGGGTCATAACCATTCTGACCATCCGGTCATAAATGTTATGACCGAAGTGCTTCTAAACGATACTGTGATCGGGTCATAACTATTATGACCACAGAGTCACAACGGTTATGACCGAAGTGCTTCTAAACGATACAGAACCGGGTCATAACCATTATGACCACTGAGTCATAACTTTTATTACCCAAGTGCTTCTATACGCGGGTCGTCAAGAGTAGCAGTCAAAACCATTATGACCGAGTGGTCAGAACGGTAATGACCGCTGCTCTATACCTCGAGAGGACAGAAGTGAGTGGTCAAACGGTTTTGACCGCAACAATATACAGTGACCGTCATAAACGTTATGACCGTAAGGTCATACCTGGTATGACTTCTACATTATACCGTGTAGAACAGTAAAGCCACGTCATCTTGTCGGGCCCACCGGGTTAGGGAATGCCAAAGGTCATGGTTACCCTCGTCTCCCACCAGCCGAAGTCACTGTCCCTCACGCTTCCCTATATGAATCCCTTCAACATGGTTTTTAGAGAGAGAAATCTCAACATATGGAGAGAAAGGCCGATTCTAGAGAGAGAGAGAGTTACATCCAGCAGGTACCGCTCGGAAACCGGCCGATACCACAACGAAGATCCGTTGATAAACTGCCTGCAAGTGTGTTGACGACGGAATTCTTTAACAAAAAATAAAACTTGACATAACTCCCCGTGTCGTGCCGAAGGCGACGAAAATCAGAGAGAAAAACACATCTCCTTCAAGGTGGTTTGTCCGACTATCGGCATCGGCATCTTTATGACCATCGGCCGAGGAAAAGTCGATTTATGTTTTTATGTTTTTAGGGTTTAAGTTTTTAATAGCTTTCCATGATCTGTAGGGAAAAAAGTTTTAATTTTTATATGTGTTTTTTATGAGATTCCACCTTTCTAAATGATCTGTAGGAAAATATTTGCAAAATACATAGAGTAAGTCATTTTTATATGATTTACAGACGGTCATGAATTCGGACTTGTTGGTCATAATGAAAATGTCTCATTTTTTTTATAATGACCAACTGGTCATAATAGTCATGTCCGTTACTCTCAACTATGCAGAGAGAGCGGTCATCACAGTTATGATCATCCGGTCCCGACGGTAATGACCGTTACTGTATATCAGGATAGGGAGAGAGGTCATAAATGTTATGACCACCATGTCATAACAGTTATGACCGTTAATCCGATAGTGAGAGAGGTCATAACAGGAAGATAGGTCATAAATGTTATGACCACCATGTTATAACAGTTATGACCCTAACTCCGACACCCTAGGTCACGATAGGAGAGAGGTCACAACAGGTATTACCAGATGGTCAAAATAGTTATGACCGATGGGCTAGTAAACGATTGGGTGGGGGGAGATGTCATAACTGTTATGACCACCACGTCATAACAGAGATGCCCGTCAGTATAGGGAGAGTGTGCATAACCGTTATGACCATCACTGTCATAGCGGTTATGAAATTTGATCTAGATAACGATAGGGAGCTTTAAACGGAAACTGGTTCTCTCACCGTCGCCGATGAGCCAATCCATTCTACTGTCGATATTCACAGCACCTCTGAACACCGTTCTCTGGCAAAGGTAACTTCAACATCACAGTTTTACCCTCATTTATCTTGTTTTGTCAACTGTCCTAGCCGAGCAAAGTTCATATTCTAAATTGAAATGGTTTGAGTTCTATTAAAGTTTCTATGTCTGGGAAGTTGTTGAGCCCTTCGGAATTAGATAAAGAATATCAAGACTGGGTTCTTCAGATGCATATGCATTATGACGAAGACGTTGTCGTGGGCGAGGAGCAACCAGTTCTTGTTTGCAGCCGTGTGAATACCAAAGCTAATGGAATGTTGAGATTTTAATATCCGAACATTCCATTATCTTTGGTATTCACACGGCTGCCAACCCTAAACTGTTTGCTCCTCGCCCACGACAACCTCTTCGTCATATTGCATATGCATCTGAAGAACCCAATCTTGATATTCTTTTTCTAATTCCGAAGGGCTCAACAACTCTCCAGACATAGAAACTTTTAATATAACTCAAACCATTTCAATTGAGAATCTGAACTTTTCTCGGCTAGGACAGTTGACAAAACAAGATAAATGAGGGTAAATCTGTGATGTTGAAGTTACCTTTGCCAGAGAACGGTGTTCAGAGGCTGCTGTGAATATCGACAGTAGAATGGATTGGCATGATCTGGTGACGGTGAGAGAAAGAGATTCTGCTTATAGCTATCAATCGTTAACTAGAGTAACGGTCATAACTGTTACGACCGTCTGGTCATAACAGGTATGACCTATCTCCCTAAACGAACTGGGGTGTCAGAATTGTTATGACCCCTCTCCCAGTCGTGAACAAGAGTAAGGGTCATTATCGTTATGACGAACCGGTCGTAACAGTTGTGACCACTCTCCCATTGTGACGGTCATTGCTGGTTTTACCGTTTGGTCATAACATTTATGACCTTTATCTCTCACTGGCGTGATATAGTATCGGTCACAACTGTTATGACTACCCGGTCATAACAGTTATGACCTTTCTCTCTTCATAACAGTAATTATCTATCTGGCTTTGACAAACTCGTCGATTGAATGACCACTTCTTCAGATGTTTGATGCCGTAAAATATATGACTTAATTGCTATAAAGTGACATTAAATTCCCAAATAAGAAAAATTTTAAAGAAGTCCATATTCCAATATGCCTTAATTGGTATAACATTAAACTACATAATGAAATTTAATGCATAATATAACATGTTTTATGCACCACCATTACATGTTTTATGCCGTGATTGCTATAACTGGTCAAATAATATAATAATAGTTATCATGTCATATTTAAAATATTGATCATAACAAATAATGGTTACTTATTGGGTTACGCAATTAATCGAATTAAAATATGTCCGAAAATATGCCATATAATACAACCATCATTACAGTCAGGTAATAACAGTGGTGACCTATTTATGCCCTATAATACAACTGTTATAACCATCTGGTCATAACAGTCGTGACCTCTTTACCATGTCACGGTCATAACCGTTATGACATGGTGGTCATAACAGTTATGACCTGTCAACATGTAGTCCATCGTTTGCTAGTAACGGTCATTACAGTTATGACCGGATGGTAATAACGGTTATGACCTCTATCTATCCCTATCTTATTCGTATCGGTCATAACAGTTTGGACCATCAGGTCATAACAGTTTTGACCTGTATCCGTCTAGCAAGGGTCAAGAGTGTTATGACCTAATGTACATAACAGTTCTCCCCCATGGTAACTTCTGTTATGACCGTATGGTCATAACAGTTATGACCGGTCTCTATTTCTAGTTAGAGTATCGATCATAACAGTTATGCCCAGTGGTCATAACTTTAATTACCGTATGGTCATAACAGTCATGACCGATTGTCCCAATAGTGACGGTCATCGTTTTTATGACCGTATGGACATAACAGTTATGACCCTTTTCTCTCTCTGCTCAGAGTATCGGTCACAACTGTTATGACCCGATGGTCACAACAGTCATGACCTCTTTTGTCAGAAAACATGTATAAAGACAAAAATGCCCTCGTCCAACCCTAAACCGAATATTTCCCATCTTCCCGCCCCACTCACCCCCCTCCCCGCCGTCCCCAACATATAAGCCACAGTACCATCAGCTATTAAATTTCAAACTTCTGCTTGCCCCGTATTTCCCTGTTTTCTATAACTGGGGGTTGACGAACCTGGCATGCACCGATACCCACTGATCTACATTTACTCTAACTCCAACAAATCTAACGCAATCTACGCTCACTGTGTTTAACCAACCCGATAGGCCACATCTGCAGGCCACTGAGTTTAGTAGGGATCTTCCCACTCCAAATCACGTGGTGCCGAGGTATTGCTGCTTCTTTATTCGCATTATTTGTTTGTACAAGCTCTAAATGTGTGTGTGTTTTATCGATCTATGTACGCTATTCACATTGCCTTCTGGTCGTCATACAAACTCTGCATAATAGTTAACTGGTCAATTGCACAATGACCATCATGCAATGACACAATGACCGATGGGTCATAACTGTAGTGACCAGTTTAAGTAGAGTTCGGTCATTCATCTGGTCAATGGTATTCTGACCGGTATAATCTCCTGAGGTCGGTCATTTGCATAATGACCGTTCGGTCAATATCATTGTGACCTGTTTTGTTATATAAGTAGTCAACTGCGAATACATAACAAATACCGGTCACAATGCATATTGACCTTCTGGTCAGTATAATTGTGACCGTTTGTTAACTCGCTTTATATATATATATATATATATATCACAACTAACATAACTCTGTCAGTTGAAAATCCAGGTATGCAGGACGTTTGTGTTTTCATCAACTATAATGGTCAATGGGACGGCACATCGAGATATGTTGGTGGCGATATGAAGGGAATATTGCTGCCTGAGACTGCAACATATGTTGATCTTATGAAGATGGTCCGAGGTGTTATTGGAATTAGTCGCCCACAGAAGACGATAGTCATGCGATACATTGTTGAACCTGGGCTGCCTCCCGTTAGGATACAATGTGATGCAGACGTTAAATTTTACATACAATTGAAGAAGAAGGATGTTCACGTGCTTAGCAGATTTCCAATTTCCATCGATGTATTTGACGAGTCTGCGGCCGAAGGCCTGCCACCGGATCTAGGGGAAAGCAACCACCTTGACGTTCAACCTTCTAGGGTGGGTGGACAGAGCGATGAAGCCCTCCAACCTGTAAAAGACCTTAATCTCATAACCACTCCTCCTCACATCCATACTCCGATAGTACGTCTGGATCTGCAGAATGACCATGGAATTGAGCTGGAACACCATGTTTTCAACCATGTGATTGATGATGATGCTGCTCGTATTTCAAACGAGATGAGTGCCACACCCAGCATTGGAGCCCATTCCATTGCAGATTATATTAAATCTCAGTCTAAGGATGCACCCAGAAGTGATAGTTTTTCCGGCCCAGTAGTTGTTGCGGATTTAACACCTGTCACGTTGAGCGTAAATGTTATTTTTGAGAACAAAAAGTTACTGCAATACCATCTTCATCACGATGCAATGACTAAACACTATCAATTCAGGGTGAAGAGGTCGAACTCTACTCTGTTACACGTGATATGTATAGATCATGAAGGTTGTCCGTGGCAATTGCGTGCGACTAGGATGAGAGGTAGTGAATTTTTTGTTGTGAAGAGGTTCGACTCTGTCCATACTTGTTCACTTGAAATCGTTCAAGGTGCACATCGTCAAGCGAAGAGCTGGATGATCGGCGAGTGTGTTAAGCGAAAATTCTTGGACCCAACAAATACCTCATATAGACCTCGCGAAATACAGCGAGACATGCAGTCCGAATTTGGAGTTCATTTCAACTATCTTAGAGCATGGCGAGCGAAGGAAGCTGCACTAACAAGCCTGAGGGGCGATGATGCAGAGTCATACTCAGGTAATTCCCCTGATAATAATAGTGTAACTTATATAACCAACATCATGATATTGATTTCGTCATAATTACAGGTCTGCCCGCGTGGGCTGAAATCGTTAAGAGGAAAAATCCTGGCTCCGACGTTCACATTGAGACAGACTCAGAACAGTGTTTCAAATACCTTTTCATGTGCTTAGCTGCTTCAAAGCACGGTTGGCCTTATTGTCGTCCAGTAATTGTGGTTGATGGATCTGCACTGAAGGCCAGGTTCGGAGGAATGCTGCTTGCTGCATGCGGTCACGACGCAAATGGCTCCATATTTCCACTTGCATTTGGTATCGTTCCGTCGGAGAGCAATGAATCATGGCAATGGTTCTTCGAGAGCCTAAGGGATTCAATCGGCAGTCGAGATTCCCTTGCTATTGTGGCTGATAGGCATAAGGGTATCGAGAATGCAGCGAACCTCGTGTTTCCAGATGCTGCCTTCGGGATATGCGTCCAACACCTGGCTGCAAACCTGAAGACCAGGTACAAAGACTTCAAAGGCCCTCTGAAGGCCTATTTTGATGGCGCAGCCAGAGCATATCTGCTAAGTGAGCACAATCGGCATATGGAATCCATCCGTAGTCGTAACGCCGACATGCACCGATACCTTCTGCAGGCCGATCCTACAAAGTGGTCGCGCGCGTACTTCAGTGGACGGAGGTATGCAATCATGACAACCAACATCGCGGAGTCATTAAACAGTGTGGATCGGAAAGCCAGGCTCATGCCAGTTGGATTCTTGGTGGAATGGCTGAGGGAACTACTGCAAAGATGGTTTGTCCAACGACGTGAAGAGGCACTCAACATAAAATCGAAATTGGCCCCATATGCAGATCACTTGATTCGAACCAACTTCGCGCACGGTCTAAAAGTAACGGTATGTGATAAATGCCATATTATGACGAGAGGAAACAAAATTTTTTCATCTAAAACTTTATAAGATCGAATATACTAACATAACGGCATTCCATGTCTTACAGCCGCGTCCAGCCGATCAGTTTGAGTACTCTGTCACCAACAACGCAGGCCAAATATTTATTGTTGACATGAGCGAACGGACCTGTACCTGCAGACGATTTCAGGTTGATCAAATTCCTTGCTCTCATGCAATGGCCGTGTGTAACTTCCGACGGATTGATCCATACAATTATTGCTCTGATTACTATACTAAAGACTTTCTATATGCATGTTATGCACATGTAGTCCATCCGATTGGAAGCGCAGAGGGCTGGGATGTTTCTGAAGACGTCAGATCGCAAGTTGTGAATCCTCCCAAGGCAAAGCGTCGGCCCGGAAGGCCACGGGTTCGTAGGATACTGTCCCAGGGAGAAGAACCTGATCCCATTCGGTGTGGTAGATGTAATAGTTATGGCCACAACCGACAAACCTGTACTAACCCAGTACCCTTACGAAACCATCAAACAAAAACGAACTGCGGTTCGGGCACAAAATCCAGTTCGCATATGTAATTATCTTAGAGCAATTGTACTTTTCACATTCACTAACAAAAAAATATTTGTTATTTATTCGGTGTACGTGTAACATCATAACAATACCTGTGTTTTTATCACCATACAGAACCATGTATGTTATCAGCTTCGTTTCATTATACATGTTTATAAGCATGCAACTTTGCAAACAACATGTTTTTTGGACTATCGGTCACAAAGGGAGGTGATAACTATAATGACCGAACTCTATGTGCTGAAGAATAACCTCAAACATGCTTATATATGAACTGTGGGTCATAATGGTTATGACCCGAGTCTATATCGTTTAGAAGCACTTGGGTCATAACCGTTATGACGGGGGGGTCATAATGGTTATGACCCGAGTCTATATCGTTTAGAAGCACTTGGGTCATAACCGTAATTACCGGGTGGTCATAACGGTTATGACCCGAGTCTATGTCGTGTAGAAGCACTTGGGTCATAACCGTCATGACTGGGTGGTCAAAACGGTTATGACCCGAGTCTATATCGTTTAGAAGAGCAGCGGGTCATAACCGTAATTACCTGGTGGTCATAACGGTTATGACCCGAGTCTATATCGTGTAGAAGGACTTGGGTCATAACCGTTATGACCGGATGGGTAAAACGGTTATGACCCGAGTCTATATCGTGTAGAAGCGCTTGCGTCATAACCGTTATGACGGGTGGGTCAAAACGGTTATGACCCGAGTCTATATCGTGTAGAAGCACTTGGGTCATAACCGTCATGACCGGGTGGTCATAACGGTTATGACCCGAGTCTATATCGTGTAGAAGGACTTGGGTCATAACCGTTATGACCGGGTGGGTAAAACGGTTATGACCCGAGTCTATATCGTGTACAAGCACTTGCGTCATAACCGTCATGACCGGGTGGTCAAAACGGTTATGACCCGAGTCTATATCGTGTAGAAGCACTTGGGTCATAACCGTTGTGATCTGCTGGTCATAATGGTTATGACCCGAGTATATATCGTTTAGAAGAGCAGCGGTCATAACATTTATGACCACTCGGTCAGGACGGTTATGACCGCTGCTCTTGACCACGCAATATAGTGTTGATGCGGTCATAACCTTTATGACCACTCGGTCAGAAAGGTTATGACCGCTTCACTTGACGACTGAGGTATAGTGTTGATGCGGTCATAAAATTTATGACCACTCGGTCAGGACGGTTATGACCGCTGCTCTTGACCACGCAATATAGTGTTGATGCGGTCATAACATTTATGACCACTCGGTCAGGACGGTTATGACCGCTGCTCTTGACCACGCAATATAGTGTTGATGCGGTCATAACCTTTATGACCACTCGGTCAGAAAGGTTATGACCGCTTCACTTGACGACTGAGGTATAGTGTTGCTGCGGTCATAACCGTTATGACCACTCGGTCAGAACGGGAATGACCGCTGCTCTTGTCACGAGGTCAGTTTCGTGTCTTTCGACGATTAACGGGTTTTTTAAGATTCTCCGACGTTCACAGGCGTCGGAGCGGTTTATGGAGGGATTTCGTGGTGGTTTCGGGCGTTTTCCGATCGTTTCCCGGCGGTAGCACCTCTTTCTCTCTCTGCATTTCAGTTTCTCTCTCTAAAACACTGTAGATGCTGGTTTGGAAATTTATTTGGGGCATGCGAGGGAGATGAGGGTAAACGGGGAAATTTGCACGCATTAAATGCTACTGGGCCCCACATTGCTTACGTGGCAGTGCTAGAACTGAAGTAAACGAAAAGTGGTGCTGATTTTAATATTATTTTATCCACAGATGCTATTTATGAAATTTACCCTAAATAAAATGGGCCTAAGAAGTTTCGACCCTGTCCCCTTAATTCATGCTTCGATGTCGGTGTCGTTCCCTTCTTGTGGTTATTATTCTGATTCTAACCTTTTACTTTTCTTTCGTATACAAATGTGGTTATTATTTGTTACACAGAACTAGTATATAATTGAATTTATAGTTTTTTTTTTTTAAATTGGATTTGCCTGTAAATATGATATTTACAAGTAAATTCTTTACTTGCATTGATAATTAAATGTAACCAAATTCAATATATGCGTTATTTTCCAATAAATTCTCATATTAACATTAAGATATTTATTGGTAAATCCATATATGTACTAAACAAATATAGCATTTAAATGTAAATTCTTTGATTGGATTTAATTTTATACGCTTTGTATATTTCATAAATCCAATGTAAATATCAAAAAATTTCACGTAATATGTTAGTTTTCAATAAATAAATTATTTTTCAATCATATTTTATTTAATATTTTTATATATTTACAAAATTTCTTAAATTACAATATACACCCAAAATTATCCCAAATTAAAGCCCCAAATTCAACAATCCCAAAATCTCTAGTCTTAAATTGCCGCCGCCAATTGATCTCGCAAACCTCAGGTGGAATGAGCATTAGTTGTTGTAGCCGCAAAAGACGATGAAGTCGGCGACAGACAAGGTTGACGATCTAGTGTTGGGCAGTTGCTGCTCGTTGCTCGTGGAGCTCCGGTGAGGTCGTGACATCTGAATTTGGATCTTCAAAGTAGTTGCTTGAAATCACCGTTGCCGGACAAGAAGCCGCCGGCTTTCTGGCAATCATCGTGATTCTCCGTTACGGCAAGACGACATCGTGATTTTGTTCGTCACCCCAACTTTCGTGAGACTGCAATCGTTGCAAGACCGTCATGGCCGTCAAGATCACCCCTTGTTCGGCGACTTCGCCTGCACCGGAGGAGAAAATTCGTCGATCGGATCACAACAACGGAGATGGATAAGCTCGCGAATCCAGTTCCCCGTCGTCACAGAGCAACACTACTGGAGGAAGATTGTCGGACACGAAGAAGAAGTCCCGCAGAGGGGTAAGTCTGGAAAAACAAAATCTTTAAAAAGAATCCACTGCCTCTCATCCCCCCCGACTGATTCTACCATGGAGGCCAATGATAGATAATAACTCACCTAAGTTGTAAGTTCTTATAATGCAAATAACGGAGGAAAAAAGAAAAAAAAAAAAAAGATAATAATAATGTAGACATTTTCTCATTTCCAGCCCCAAGTATTTTTTTTCAAATTCCCGTTTATATTATTAAAAAAATGCAATTTTTTTTCCTTTCTAAAATGATTCTGCCATTTACTTAAAATAGCCTTTTTTTTTTCCTTTCTAAAATGATTCTGCCATTTGCAAAATAGATTAGATAAAACTGCTATTTTGTGTAATTATGCCATTTACTTAAAATAGATTAGATAAAACCTCTATTTTGTGTAATTGCGGACTATTATTTGTATCTGGATTGATGAATGCCTTCCCATTAAAAAAAAAAAAAAAAAAAAAAAAAAAGGCCGTATCTGTTGGTCTCGTGCAAACGGAGAGCATACAAATTAAAATAAGAATGAGTGAACCGAACGACGGTGAATGTATTAGAAAATTTTCGTATTATTTATATTTTATTCATTGCTCCGTTGCCTCTAACAACTTATTTTTATTTTTTTTTCTCCTGAGTAAATTGTTGTTTTTGTATTTTTCCCTTTATCATTACTCCTCCTTTTTTTTTTTCCCCTCTGGGTTGCGTTTGGTGTGGGCCCTCTATCACAGTCTATGTATGCACTCATTGTCATTCGATTTCTTTCTTTTCTTTTCTTTTCTTTGCTTTTTTTCTCTCTCTTTTTATTTTTTTTTATTTTTTATTTTTTGAGGGAAAATCGAGTCATGGTGCACTACCCATGGTGATGATTTTTATAAGGACATGGTCGTAGAATTTGCACAAATCTTTAAATTGTAAACCAAGGGAGTACTGCGCATGTGTTTTTCCATGGAAACCGGAAACGAGGCAAAGGGTAAGATTGGAAAGTGGCTAGAGAAAGCGAAAGAGACAGAGAGACATAGTTATCTAAATGAAATAATGAAAAGAAAGAAGTTGATTGGAGATCACATTAATTATATTTATCCCAAAATGAATGATGATCGGCCATGAGTTACTTTATTCAACCAACCATGTGCGAGACCTTTTTTTTTTTTTTTTAATCATAAAATATGTCATCAATGAGCGTTATGTATACATAATAACAGTTTCCATAGATGAAAAAGAATCCTTAGATCGAAATAGCTTCTCATATATAAAAGAGTTTAAACAACCGAAATGATATAATTTAACTTTTGAAAAAAATATAATAAACTAGCGCATCAGATAATAATGCTCCAAACTAAAAAGCAAGTAAGTAAAAAAATTTTTTTTGAGGGTTGTCAATATGTATCTAACTCCAATATCAGAGATTTTAACTGACATCTCCAGTCTATTACTTCAATTGTTCTTTGGAGCTCGAATTTACCACCTTAGTCAACTCTCGCTACTTCTGCTATCCCTGGTCTGTACGACCGCCCTTTCACCACTTCTACTTTGCAAAGAAACCAAGCAAGAAGAAGATTCAGAGATAAAAGAAACTCTATAATATTATCCAAAAAATAAAAATAAACTCTATACTATGTGGAAAGAAATATCTCTCCTTTTTTTTTTTTTTTTCTGTGTGAACATCTGTTCATTATGTTATTAAATCTACACAGATTCTCTTAAAATGTAGACTAAGGACATCTCTGACACGTCGTATTATTTATATTATATTATTGTTATACAACACGATGTTTGATTTTATACCATATTAAAAAACTTTCTATATAAGATATTATTTATTTATCATTGTATTGTAGTATTTTGATCAGATTAGGCCACCTGTCCCTTGTGGTCATCCTAGGCCGTGTTTGATCAGATCACACCCTATAATATATTATTGTATACTTGTGGTCTTCATCCTAGGCCGTGTCACAATGCAAATGAGAATCCCTTTAATCCATCTTTTAAATTTAGAAAATAATAAGAATAGACCACTACAACCTAACTTTTTTCGCAATCAGGTCTTGGTAAACGTCAATAATATTTAAATGGTCACTAGCTCATCTGAATTATTCCTACTTTTGCTTTTGCTTTTCCATTCCAATATCACTTGCCCCTACGAGCTCAAGCTTCAATTAAATATTCTCTCTTTATTTATTTTTCCTTAGATCGAGAACACTTTGAAAAGTTTCTCCATCTCAATCCTCAGCTTTATTCTTCCTTCTTGTTTTCTGATTTTCTGCCTCTTGTAATAAATTTGTTTTACTTGGCTTTATTTTACAAGTTTGAAAAAAAACACAACTGAAATTAAAAAAAAAAAAAAAAAAAAGGCCTATTTTGTTTTGTGTTATTTTGTTTTATGACCTCTCATCTTGGTTGGTAGAATGATAAATCAGTAAAAATTGGGAAAATTTTTTTTTTCTTTTGCCTTGATTTGTGAAGAACTTGTGAAAATGCTTGCTTGTTGAAGTTCGGTGACTTTTATCTGTTTTTTATTTGAATCACTTTGTTTTAGTTTACCAGCTTATATCTTAAAAAAAAAAAAAAAAAGAAAAAGAAAAGAAGAAGAAGAAGAAGAAGAAAACAGTGACCTTATACAAGCTGAAGAAAAAATGCAGACAGCAGAGGCACGCTCTCCTCCATGATCTAAATAGTCTATTGCAAACCTCAAGGTTCAATCCCTTTTTCTTCTTCTTCGTTGCCTTTTTTTTTTTTTTTTTTTTTTTTTTTCCCTTTGTTAGTTTACTTACTCTACATCTCTTTGGAAATATATGTAAAATACTTTTTCCTGACCTGGCAATCGTTGTTTACAAATCATCAACTTTCTAATAATAATAATATATATATATATATATATATTATAAAACAAGAAGTGTGAGATACTTGTGCTTTCATCATCAGGCATCTAGTACTTCATCACGGAAAGAGAAGACTGTTCTTTATCAAGGTGATCTTCTATTTCTTTTCCTTTTTAATTGTTTTTTTATTTTTTGTTTTGTTTTTCCATTTAAGAACTACTCTCCATCAAGGTGCTCTTCTATTTCTATGTTTCTTTTTTTCTATTTTTTATTTTTATTTTTGTAACGTTCATTTGTTAGATTTGACTACAATATTATATAAAGAGAATATGGAAAACCAGCATAACACAATGTAAGGTTTTAAAATAATAGTATAAACTAAAATTATGGTTACTAAATAGCATAATTAGTGTAAATAACAAATCAAAAATAAAAAAATATCCCTGAGTTTCTCTCTCCTTTGAGTGCCTCTCTGCCAGCTAATAAAAATTAAATTAAAAAATAGGAGAAGGGAACACAATGAGATTTAATGTGGATGTGCTTACACGGACTAAGAATAAAGAATTCATTAGTAATGAGCATTATTAATGGGCTCTCATATAAATACAAGTTATAATATATATAGTTGGGTAAGTTAATTAATACTTACAAATCTACTAAAAGAGGAAACTATTCTAAATTACAATAATTACAAATAGATGAAAAGTTCCTAATAAAGACAATTATATACAAAATATATAACTTTCCATACCATTAATACTAACTTTCCTAATATATATATATGCCCGTGCATGATAGAGCTCCAAAACGATATCCAATCTTGAACTATAATAAAAGAAACCTAAATGAATACCTTTTTTTTTTTTTTGGTTTTTTTTTGAACTTCTAGAAAAATACAAATAAAAAGATATTGGGGCGCAAGAGCGTAGAGAAGAAAAGACAAGAGACAAGATAGGGAGAGAGGGCACTTGGGTGTAGGAGGATGGCAATCGACAGAAGAGAAGGGAGAAGACAACAAAGACTTGGGTGCAGGGATGACAATTGTCATGAAAAGGGAGAAGATAGCATGCACTTAATTGTAGGGACAACAATCTTCAGAAGAGGAAAGGGTGCATAGGCACTGAGATGTCAATTGCCAAGAGAGAAAAGACGCATGGACACTTGGATGGTTGGGTGTTGAGTGACTACAGGAGATGAAGCAAAAAGGATGGGGATTAGTTAATACTTACGAATCTACTAAAAAAGGAGACTATTTAAATTGAGAGAATTTGTGATAGATCCTTTTCAAAGACACTAACTATAGTGTTCCATCGAAGGGCTAATATTGAGTTGCTTTTGATGTGTAGGGCTCCAATTTTGTGCAAACTTAAGATTGGTTGTACCAAATCTCCTCTCTCTCTCCTATCTTTCTCTCTCTTCCTCTCTCTTCTTCATTGCTAGTGCAACAGGCCTATCCATGCCAAATCAGAGCAAATACACCAACATGCTTGCCAGGAAGGGGCAGAGTCTGGTGTCGGTGTTGTCATCATAGAACACTTCGAAGCTGTTGCTCGGCTCGCCATCTCCTCTAGCGGCAAATTCGTCGATCATATCGTAGAGAACATTACTAGATTGAAAGCAGAGCACACGGGTGGAGCTCTGGTGGGTTAAGGGTTCCAACGAGTTCTATGAACTCAACCCATCTCTCTCCTTGTTGTTGTAGATTCTTGCCGGTGACCCGAGTGATAATTTCTCTGTTGACTTGAAGAGGTCGATCTCGCAAGAAATCATTGTAATCCATCCAAACTCTGAATTCGAAGCTCTAATTAGTCAACAATGGTGGAAAAAGACAAAATAAACCTTAACCTTAATCAACACAACTTCAAATGTTAATCAATCAACCACCAAAAAAATCGAGAAAAAAATCCTTGAAAAATCCAATTGCTAAGATTTCTTAAGAAATCTTGTCAACCATGGTGGAGTTATGCCATTCTAAACCTCAGTCAGAATGCGCTGGCTAATGGACCTCCAATGGTGCTCTATTGCCTACGATCTGTGGAAGATCGGAGGAGAAAAATTGGGCCTTTTGTCAAATATTATTATTATTATTATTTCATTTCGCACTCTACAATACTATGAGGTAGTGTATTCTATAGTTATCTTACACACCCAAAATCACTCCCGTTATATTACATCTGGACAACTTAAACATGAGCTATGTAGATAGTTACTCTCGATGAATCTCTGTCTTAGCCACTCCTATTTAAATTACAATATTTACAAATAAATGAAAAGTTCCTAACAAAGACAATTATCTGTAAAATATATAACCTTTATTAACGTTAATACTAACTTTCCTAATATCAGCTCCCTGTCACCGTCACTGTCGTGAGTACAGTCAACGGTGAGAATCGTGAGTTCGAATTATGTACGGATGTGTTTGGTTGGTCATTTCATTTCAACTCAAACTGTACTTTTTTTTGTCTTTTTTCCAAAATTTTTTTTATCTTTTCTGAAAATTCAAAAAAATTTACTATTACAACTAAAATATTTCAACTCAAATTAACCAACCAAACAAACCAAAAACTCTTTAACCCCCAAATATGAAAAATCCCCAATTTCAGCGAACCCTAATTTTTATCTCCTCACTACACCACCTCACAGCAGCCGGAGAAAGAAGATCCGCTGGCAAAGATCACAGCGATTGCGGCGGATGCGGTGGCGACAGAGATGGTAGAGATCATGAGGAGCGGAGAGAGAGAGAGAGTGCGGGGGATAGAGAAAGCACGATGCCGCCGTTGGTACCGCTGCCTGCCTCGAGGAGAGAAAGAGAGAGGAGCGAGAGAGAAAACATGCGAACTAAAAGACAATTTTTCACAGTAAAATGGGGCGTGTTAATATTATCATCGTAAGATTAGAAAAAAAAAGAAAATGAGGGAATTCAAGGAGTAATTAACTAAAAGCATAAACCATGCTTATATATATCTATATATAAACCAAAAGCACAAACCATTATTAGAGATAGAGGGAAAAAAAAAGTTATGGAAACGTAAAGAAGTCCAACTCCTCTCAAATGTATGATTACTGAAATATTTTTTCTTGCAGTATTCTAAAATAACATTTTTTTTTTTTTTTAATCCCAATAACATTGTTTTTCAAATGTGGTTCTTTGTTTTTTTTTTTTTTTTTTTTTTTCCATGCGTGGTGCTCAATTATTACTTTCTCATAATACCTAGTAATTAATGTTCTATCTTATTTAAGTAATCTCAAATGTTTGACTACTTAATTTCTTTTTTCTTTTAATGCTCTATATATAATTGTTTTAAACGTCGCCCTTATAAAATATTTTTTTTCCTTAATAGTCCTGCTGAATTTATTTTTCCCCAAATGTGTCACAACTTAATTTATTTTTTCCCTACAATTACACATGTTAAAGAGGCAAAGACACATTTCATCCCCCTCCACATTCGTCCACGTGCTGTTAATTTTTTTTATTTTTTATTTTTTTCTTTTCTTTCTTTCCTCTTTTTTTTTTAATAACTTTGTTTTCTTTAATAATTTTTGTTCAAATTTTTATTTCCCAACTGAAATAATTTTTCTTAAATGTTTCCCTAGTCAGACATTTTTTCATACTGTTCTCTCAACTACTATTCTCACATAGTTCTCCCTAATTATTTCTTAATATAATTTGTGACTACCTAAATATTTTTCTTGTAGTCTTATCAATTAAAATTGTTTTTCACGTCCCATAATTTTCATATGTCGGTCTTTTTTTGTGTGTTCTTCCACCTTTTTGTTTATTTTTTATTTCTTTTTCTGTATTGGAAAAGTTTTTCTCAACTACTACTACCTCATTACTACTTTCTAATTAGTTTTCTTTATGATTTGCCAACTTATCTCTAATTTGCGGTTACTTGAATATTTTTCTTGTATTCATCTAAAATAATATTATCTTTAACGTTCATTTTTTGTCCATGTTTCGGTCCTTTTTTTCATTTTGTTTTGTTTCACCCCCTTTTTTTATTTTTTTTTATTTTTTTTATTTTTTTTATTTTCTAGCCCCTGTATTGAAAGATTTTTTCGCAACTACTATTTCTCATAGTATCTAAAAAATAATTTTATATCTAATTTGTCAGCTCCTCTAAAATGTGCAACTACTTAAATATTGTTCTGGGATAATACTCTAAATTAATATAATTCTTTAAGTTTATTCCTTATAAATATTTTTATCCAAGGGTTAAAATTATGTTTCTCAAATTGTCCCTATTAATAAGACAATTTTTTCCTACAACTATCTCGATTAAATTAAATGAGCCTATGAAGTTTCGACCCCGTCCCCTTAATTCATGTTTCGATGTCGGTGGCATTCCCTTCTTGTGGTTGTTATTCTGATTCTAACCTTTTCCTTTTCTTTTATATAAAAATGCGGTTATTATTTGTTACACAGAACTTCTGACTTTTCTTATTACAAAATTTTTGCTATGGAAAAGTTGACGGATGTCCATCCTTTTAATAGTTTTCCATTTCTTACCATTCTCAGAAAGCATCCAACGAGCAAAATCGAAATAATAATATTAGTAATGGATTGCCTTGCTAAGATTGGTGGTGCAATTCTGGGACCTGTTTTTAGCTATATGTTTGCACCAGTGGGCCATCAACTGGAATATTTATTTTCCTACAAGGACAAAATAAAAAATCTCGAAAACCAAGTTCGAAAGCTAGATGGTATCATAAACATGATTCAAAGTGTCACCGAACAAGCCAAAAACGAGGGAAATGCCATTATGGGGCATGTCCAAGATTGGCAAAAGGATGCGACTACTAAATCAGAGGAGGCGAAGCATTTCCTAGAACCTGATCCGGACCACACAAGAGCGAGGTGTTCATGTCGTTGGCCCCTCCCAAACTTGGCATTGCGGCAGCGGTTAAGCAAGAAAGCAAAGGAGATGGCTGAGGAAATTGCACTCGAGATCGAAATGGCGAACACTTTTGGCAACAACATTTCCTTCCGTCCTGCTGTACAACATTCTTTCGAGCAAAAAGACTTTCACCAGTTTGAGACGAGAGAGGAAACTCTGAGGGAAATGATGGAGGCCATGCGGAATCCTGCTGTTAGAATGATTGGGTTGTGTGGCTTTGGTGGCATGGGTAAAACCATGCTCGTCAAAGAAGTTGCACGTCTAGCTAAGGAAGGGAATCTATTTAGCAGGCAAATAATGGTTGTCGTATCACAAAATCTTGACATTAAGCGGATTCAACAACAGATCGCGGATCAGTTAGCTCTAAAGTTCGAGAAAGAAGACGTAACCTCCAGAGCAGAGCTGCTAGAAGAAAGTTTAAAAAAGGAGCAGAAGATTCTTATAGTTCTAGATGATGTTTGGACGGAGCTTGACCTGTCTGAAGTTGGAATTCGCTTCAAGGATGATGACAAGGAATGGAAGATAATACTGACCTCTAGATTCCAAGGAGTATGCAGGGCCATGGGTGCTGATGAGCAGACTACTTTCGAGATCAAGGGTTTAAACAATGGAGAAGCAATGGATTTGTTTAACAGAATTGTGGGTGATCCAGTTGATGAAAACTCTGAGTTCAGATCCGTAGTAACTGAAATGATTGGAGAATGCGGAGGCTTGCCTCTTGCCATTGTGACAATTGCAAGAGCATTAAAGATTAATAAGAGCTTGTCATTCTGGAGAGATGCCTTGCTACAACTTAAGCAATCGTCCAGAGAAAGTTTAATCTATGGGAAGATGTACAACTGTTTCAAGACTGTTTACGATGAGTTAGGAAATGAAGCAAAGTCATTATTGTTAATTTGTAGTGTATATAAAGATGATGAAAATGTGTCTCTTCAGGAACTGATGGGTTATGTTATGGTTTTGGACTTGTTTAGAAATGTTCGTACATTGAAACAGGCAAGTGACAGGGTGGAATCATTGGTTTATAACCTCAAAGCTTATTGTTTGTTGTCGGATGGCGATTTTCCTGGGACAGTAAAAGTGCATGATGTTATACGTGATGTTGCCATATCAATTGCCTCTGAATTAGAGAAGAATCCCATGTATTGCCTCAGAGAGAATGAAAGTTTTGAAGATTGCTTGAACAGGGAGAATTTCGAAGAGTTGTATGCAATTTCAGTGCCTGGAGGTGGTGGTAGTAATGATGATCAGCTTCCTGAAAGGCTGGCATGTCCAAGGCTCAAGTTACTAATGTTGAGTGGCCTGGAAATTACCGATAGATTCTTTGAAGAAACCAAAGAGTTGAAAGCGTTGCGTTTGGATTTTCCAGGTGGAAAAATGCTACCTTCATCCTTTCGTTCACTTCAAAAGCTCAAAGCACTACATTTGAGAATTTGGCTATGTTGGAGAATTTGGAAACGAGAAGATGTCGGCATAGCTATAATTGGAGAGCTGAAGAATTTGTTGATTCTTGATCTTTCAGATTCCAATGATCTGGTGACGTTGCCGAAAGAGATAGGAAACTTGAGCCATCTACAAGTGTTAAACCTGAGTCGTTGTTACAGGCTTAAGGTGATTGAACCAAATGTCATCTCAAGATTGGTACAGCTAGAAGAGTTGTATATGGAGGGTGTCGGTGAAATTAATGCCAGTCTTGTGAGTGAAATAAAAGATCTGCGAAAGCTTAGAGTTCTGCGTATATGGATACCAGATGTTAGTTTTGTGCCAGAAGACATGTTTAGTCATCTGAATTTGGAAAGGTACGACATTCTAATTGGACGGTCTTATGGACTTCACTCCAAAGCAAGATCAACAAGAGTGTTGCGGGTCAACAATCTCAGGGATAGAAGTCTATTATATGAGGATGGCTTTGAAAGGTTGATGAAAAAGTCTGATGAGTTGCGCTTGGAGTCTATCCCAGGTGTTAGCCATATTGTTAATGAATTAAGCAGTTTTCCGGTCTTGGAGTGTCTGGAGCTTATTGGGCTGGAAAACGTAGAAAGCTTTATGCCAACATCACCACCAACAAGATCAATTGAACGACCGACTCTCTTGGACGACAAGGTAGTCCCTGTTGTTCTTTCAACATCTTTATTTCATTATCAAATTTCATTAATTTATTCCTATTCTAATTTCTTCTTTATATTGTCGTCATTTTTTCTCTATTTCCGAATAAGAACCCAAACACATGTCCGCCCAAATTATTAACACTGCCTGCTACTTATGTATGCATATTTTATTGAATATCATTATTGATTATTTATTGAAATAAATTGTGTATCCAATATATAACCTTCAAATATTGCTGATATTTTTTAAATATTTTTTTAATAGATAAGACAATCAATTAAAAGAAATAATTTATTTTTCCTTGGAAAACTTTCAGATTAAGTCTACCATGTTGACCCAGCAGATCTAAATATTGAATTGAAAAAAAAATCATAATTTAAAACTTGAATAATATGCATTTAATCTTTCAAGAAATACATATTAAATTGGTCTTTACTACGTGAAGGTTTCTCTAAAAATGTATATTAGTAAGAACAAAATATTTCATTCACGAAATTCTGAACAATTTTTCTTTTGTTGAATTTGTTTTCTCTTTCACTTAATTTGCAAGAATTTATATTGAAATGATTTGTTTAGAGAACCGATGATGGTATTGTGTTTTAATTAAGTCACTCACAAAATTAAAATCATATTTACAGGCTGTGTTTAATAATCTACAAAAGTTGATCATTAGTGAGTGCAAAAGCTTGTAGTCTATTTAGGCTTTAGCTAATTTTGAAAGCCTTCAACAACTTAAAGAAGCTAAGCATAGTTCTAGTTATTACCACCAAAAGGTTTCTCTAAATTTCTTTCCCTAAATAAAAATAAGAAAAAAATATTTCATTCACAAAATTTTGAACAATTTTTGTACATTTTGTTTTTTGTTTTTTTGTTTTTAATTTATAAGAATTTTATATTGAAATGATTTGTTTAGAGAACCATTGATACAATTGTATTTCAATCAAGTCATTCACAAAATTAAAGTCTTCTTTGCAGGTTGTGTTTAACAATTTACAAGAGTTGACTATTAAAAAGTGCAAAAGTTTGCAGTCTGTATGGGCTTCAGCTACGTTTGAAAGCCTTCGACAGCTTAAGAAGCTACACATAGTAGAGTGTGATCTCATAGAAGAGGTATTAGTAATCACAAAAGAAGCAAGAGATCATGAGGAGACAAAGTCAACGAAGATCCCATTTCCCAAACTTGAATCTCTTGAACTTGAAAATCTTCCAAAACTCAAAACGTTTGAGTTGTGTCAAGCAGATGATCATTATACTGTTGAATTTCCATCACTATTAAGAATAGACATTACTAATTGTACTGAATTGACGACATTCATCGCCAAGTCCATACCTTCAATGAGTACTGCCGTGGAAGAAGTAGAAGAGAGAAGAATGGCTCAAGACATTTTATTCAGAAAAAAGGTAATGTCTTATTTTTCTTGCTTTCGTTTTCCCTTACTAATTAATTTTCATTTGGTTTTCAGTCCGTAATTAATGATAGGTTCGATTGAATGTGATAGATCTCTTGTAAGATTACACATAGATATAAACATTAAATAAATAAATAAAAATAAATAAAAAAACCGTAATCCATTGATCCTATAGGAAAACAAATAAAACGTAATCAAGTACTATACGTATTAGCATTACTTCCTATACTTATATATGTATGCATATTATATTGAATATCAATAATATTCTATATTGAAATTAATTACGTATCCCGCATATAAACTTCTGATGCTGATTTTTTTTTTTTTTTTAAATTATAAGTAGAAGAGCATAGATCAATAAAAGATCTTTTTTTTTTTTTTGTTTTTTTAAATGTGGAGATTAGCACTATCTCTGCTACTATCAAGTTGATTCAGCACTAACAACATATAGATACGAAAAATCATAATTAAAACTTGAATCTGCGTTTAATATTTAGAGGGATACAAATAAATTTGGTTTTTACTACCGAAAGTTTTCTCTAAATTTTATTTTTCTAAATAAAAATAAGAATAAAATATTTCAACCACAAAATTTTGAACAATTTTTGTACATTTTGTTATTTGTTATTTGTTTTTTTTTTTTAATTCATAAGAATTTTATATTGAAATGATTTATTTAGATAACCGTAGATAGTATTGTTTTTCAATCAAGCCATTCACAAAATTAAAGTCTTCTTTACAGGTTGTGTTTAACAATTTACAAGAGTTGACTATTAAAAAGTGCAAAAGTTTGCAGTTTGTATGGGCTTCAGCTACGTTTGAAAGCCTTCGACAGCTTAAGAAGGTATGCATAGTAGAGTGTGATCTCATAGAAGAGGTATTAGTAATCACAAAAGAAGCAGAAGTTCATGAGGAGACAAAGTCGATGAAGATGCCATTTCCCAAACTTGAATCTCTTGAACTTGAAAATCTTCCAAAACTAAAAAGATTTGGATTGTGTCAAGCAGGCGATCATTATATTGTTGAATTTCCATCACTATTAAGAATAGTCATTTATAATTCTCATGAATTGAGGACACTGATCGCCAAGTCCACAACTTCAATGAGTACTACTGTGGAAGAAGTAGAGGAGAGAACAATGGCTCAAGAAATTTTGTTTAGAAAAAAGGTAATGTCTTATTTTTCTTACTTTCGTTTTCCTTTACTAATCAATTTTCATTTGCTTTTCATTCTCTAATTGTTCTTTATAATCTATTAATGATAGGTTCGATTGAATGTGATACATCACTTGTAAGATTACACATAGATAAAAACATTAAAAAAAAAAAAAAACGTAATCAATTGAATCTTTAGAAAAAGAAATAAAACGTAATCAAGTACTATACGTATTAGCATTACTTCCTATACTTATATATGTATGCGTATTAGCTGATTTTTTTTTCAAAAAAAAAAAAGTAATAAGTAGAAAAATATAGATCAATTAAAGAATTTTGTTTTTTTTTTTTTAACGTGGAGATTAGCATTATCTATGCTACTATTTAATTGATTCAGCACTGACAACATATATAAATATATATATATATATGAAAAATCATAATTAAAACTTGAATATGCTTTTAATATTTAGAGAAATACAAATAAATTTGGTTTTTACTACCAAAAGTTTTCTCTAAATTTTTTTCCTAAATAAAAGTAAGAATAAAATATTTCACTCACAAAATTTGTACAATTTTTGTGCATTTTGTTTTTTGTGTTTTTGTGTTTTTGTTTTTCTTTTTAATTTATAAGAATTTTATATTGAAACGATTTGTTTAGAGAACCATTGATAGCATTGTGTTTCAATGAAGTTATTCACAAAATTAAAATCATCTTTGCAGGTTGTTTTTAACAATCTACAAGAGTTGACTATTCAATGGTGCAAAAGTTTGCAGTCTGTATGGGCTTTAGCTACATTTGAAAGCCTTCAACAACTTAAGAAGCTAAGCATACAGAGCTGTGTTCTCATAGAAGAGGTATTAGTAATCACAAAAGAAGTAGGAGATCATGAGGAGACAAAGTCGAAGAAGATCACATTCCCCAAACTTGAATATCTTGAATTTAAATATCTTCCAAAACTCAAAAGGTTTGGGTTGTGTCAAGCAGATGATCATTATACTGTTGAATTTCCATCACTATTAAGAATAGACATTACTAATTGTACTGAATTGAGGAGATTCATCGCCCAGTCCATACCTTCAATGAGTACTACCGTGGAAGAAGTAGAAGAGAGAAGAATGGATCAAGAAATTCTGTTCAACAAAAAGGTAATTTCTTATTTTAACTACTTTCGTTTTCCCTTACTAATTTCCATTTGGCTTTCATTCTCTAATTATTTTTTATAATATAATAGTTGATATCTTGTAAGATTGTACATAGATCAAAACATAATCAATTGATTCTGTAGAGAATGAAATAAAACATAATCGATTGACTATTAACCGTTTCTTAACAAGAAAAAAACCACACACAAAAAAAAAAAAAAAGAGTAAAGAAAAGAAAATCAATTCATAAAAGAAACGGCTTTAGAAACAAAACCTATGCAAAAGTTTATAGATATATCTTGGGGCATTCAGATACCCAATCTGGATCTATATAATTCAAATTGAATTATTAAATAAAATTCCCTTTTTTTTTTTTGTGTTTTTTTGTTTTTTTGAAATCCAAACCGTAACCATTTATTTTTTTCTCCCCCAAAACACCTGTTTGAACTCATGATTCCGGTTTGAACAGGGAAGACGTTCAAACTTTCCAATCCTAGCCTCTATATATATATATATATATATATTATATATGTGTGTATATACGAGCCCGCCAAATAAAACCTTAAAGATTAACTACACTCGCCAACAAGATCATCAGTCAACGACAAGAAATACTGAACTTATTATATCATACATGTTTCTATATATATAATTCATTAAATTATCATTACTTTAAGTGCCGAATTTATTTGCGTGATCCTATTTTAATTTCTTCTATCAACTTCATTAATATTTCTCTATTTCGGAATATACCAAACATACCCAAATACACATACCCAAGAGCAAACATAATATCAGGCAAGAGCAAACATAATGCTCCTTATTAAGCTTCTATGATGAACCAAACACATACCCAAATTACTAGCATTACTTACTATACTAACATATCTATGCATATTATATTCAATATCATGATTATTCTTTATTGAAATTAATTATGTATCCCATTATATAAACTTCTTAAGCTGTTTTGTTTTGTTTTTGTTTTGTTTTTTTGTTTTTTTTTTTTTTGTTTTTGTTTTTTTTTTTTTGAAAAAATAAAAAATAGAAAAGTATAAATCAACAAAAGAAATCTTTTGTTTTTTGTTTTTTGTTTTTTTTAAACGTGGAGATTAGCACTATACATGCCACTATCATGTTCACCCAGCACTAACAACATATACATATGAAAAATCATAATTAAAACTTGAATCTGTGTTTAATCCTTTGAAAAATACACATAAACTTAGTTTTTACGACCAAAAGGTTTCTCCAAACTTTTTTTTTCCTAAAATAAAAATAAGAATAAAATATTTCATTTGCAAATGTTTGAACAATTTTTGCACTTTTTTTTTTTTTTAATTTGGAAGAATTTTATACTCATGAAATAATTTGTCTAGAGAGCCAATGACAATACCATGTTTCAAGTCATTCAAAAAATTGATGAAGTCATCTTTGGAGGTTATGTTTGAGAATCTTCAAGGGTTGAGAATTGAAAGGTGCAATGGTTTACCGTCTATAGCTACATTTGATTAAAGCCTTCAACACTTAAGTAGCTAAGCATAGAAAACTGTGATCCTATAGTGGGCACGTTTAGCGGGTGACGGGTGGGTGATTGGCGGGTTAAAAGACAATAAAATTGTCAAAATCTCAACCCATACCAGCCCAACTAATAGATGGTTTGGCGGGTTGGAGGTGGATGAGGATATACAGGGATGGATGGTTTGGTGAGTGGGTAGTGAATGTTGAGAGATTTTTTTTAATATAGAGAAAGGAATTGAATTAAAACATTAAAAAAAAAAAAGAAAAAAAAGAAAAAAATGTGCAAATATGTAATAAACTTAAGACTTAAAATTGATTACCGTCCATAGGTAATAGCTTGAAAAGATGCAAAGATGCAATGATAAAAGATAACACAATAAGGCATGGAGATTTTGTAATCCTATGTATGTATATAACCCCATCTGCATTTACAGAAGCTTGACGCTTAAGAGTTTGAGAATGAGAGAAATAAAGAGACGCGGAGAAACAAGAGAGATAGTGAATAAACGTTGGATATTTTTGAGTAGTTTACTATTACTATTATAGTATTATTAGTATGTAAGTCATTGACATTTTAATTTCAGCAAAAATAAAAAAAAAATAATAGTAATAATAAATAATAGGGCTCATAAGTCAAAATGTTAAATATAAATATTATATAATATAATTTATACTAAAGACAATTGATGGGTGATGGGTTCAACCCGCTAATTAAAATCCTAAGATCGTCCCCATCCACAAAGAAGGCGGGTGGGTTTTCAACCCACCCCAAAAGGGCATGTAATGACTAGGGCGGGCCGGGGGCGATCGGTTTGGGCGGATTGACGGTTTTCATGCACTGCCCTAATTGTAGTCACGAAAGGAGAGGCAAAATCGAAAGATACCATTCCCCAGACTTGTAAGCAAACACATGCCCAAATTGTCATTGAATATCATATCATTGTTCTTTATTCAAATTAATTATGTATCTAATATATAAACTTCTAAATCTATTTTTTTATTTTTATTTTTTTATAAATAATATAATTATTTAAAAGAAATCATTTATTTTCCTTGAAAAACTTAGAGCTTAGTACTATCATATTAACCTACATATATTAATGAAAATTCAAAAATTAAACTTGAATCTACATTTAATCTTTCAACAAATACTAATTGATTGGCTCACACTACCTAAAGGTTTCTCTAAAAATGTATTTTTTAAAAATAAAATTAAAGATAAAAATAATGTATTTTTTAAAAATAAAATTAAAGATAAAAATAAAAATATTTGTTTACAATAGTTTGGACAATTTTTCTATTGTTTTGTTTCTCTTTGAATTTGTACGAATTTATATTAAATGATATGTAGAGAACCAACTATAGTGTTGTGTTTCAATCAAGTCTTTCGTAAAATGACTTTTCAACTAAAGTGAGGTCATCTTTACATTATTATTATTATTATTTTGCTAAATGACTTTTCAACTTGTTAAGTTAGGTTTGAAAGCCTTCAACATGTCATCTTTTCACGAAATTTGACTTTCCTCCAAACCTTCACAAGAGAAATTGGTAAAAATTTCTCTCTTGTTAAGTAATATAAAAGATATCGGTAAGTTCAAAATTTAAAGCATTAATTTTCTGTAACTACAAATACATCCCAATTAAGAACAAGCAGTAACATACAATAATGGAAGTTTTTAAACAAAGAAATATAACAGAGAAGCAAATAAAAATGTGGAGTTCATCGTATGTAGCGAAAGCAAGTCCAAGAAAAGTCTACATACTGAATTATATATGAAGTATTTGTATTTATACCTTTTTGTTCAGAATTTAAAGTGTTTGTAATTATGAAGCAGTATTATATCCAGTTCTTTTATTTACTACTATTTTTTAAGTATATAATGATGATTAAAATTAACAAAAGTAGCAGTCAAATATAACAAAAATTCTCTAACTTGATGCAACAATTTGCCTCTATTTCATTATTACAGGTAGTTGCAGGAAAAAGTTTCAGAAATTTACAAAAACTAATGATCTCTAAATGCAACAACGTACAGTTTATGTTCTCTTTTGCAATGGTTGAAAGCCTTATTCAGCTTAAGGAGCTATATGTATCAGACTGTGAGGCCATGGAACAGATAGTCGCAAAAGCAATTGGAGAAGATGTGAGGTTGAAGAACATCATCTCATTCCCTAAACTTGAATCTCTTGAGCTTGACTATCTTCCAAAACTCAAAAGGTTTTGTGAAGGAGATTGCATTGAATTCCCTTCCTTATTAAAGCTCAAAATAAGGGATTGTTACGAATTGAGGACATTTATTCCTAATTCTCATGAATCAACAATACCAACGCTGCAAGCTTTTGATGAAGAAAGAGAGTTGGAGGCCCAACAACCTTTGTTCAATGAAAAGGTAACACTGTTTTAGTATTTAACATTAATTGAAAGTAAATTCATTAATTATTCCTATTCTAATTTCTGCTATTATCTCGTCATTATTTCTCTATTTCAGAATATAAGAACCCAAACTTGTAAGCAAACACATGCTCAAATTCTTAATACTACTAAGTATCTATATTTTATTGAATATCATCATTGTTCTTTGTTCAAATTAATTATGTACCCATCAATATCTCTTAGGTGGGTTGGTAGGGTGTTTGTTCTCCTTACTGAATACTCGGTTTTGAGTCATCACCGCCACAATGGCTGAAGTGTATGGCAATCCACTTTTTGAAAGATCCATATATAATGTGGGGGGCATCCACAACTCCCCAGGCGGTTATCTGGGCATTTTAATCTGTACCCTTATAACCTACTTTCGTTCAACAAAATAATAATAATAATTATTATGTATCCAATATAAAAACTTCTAAAGCTAATTTTTTTATTTATAAATAATACAATTATTTAAAAGAAATAATTTATTTTCCTTGAAAAACTTAGAGATTAGTATTACCATGTTAACCCAGCTATTATCAACATATATTAATGAAAACTCATAATTCAAACTTGAATCTGCATTTAATCTTTCGAGAAATACAAATTAATTGGTTTTTACTACTTAGCTAAAGGTTTCCCTAAAACTATATTTTTAGAAAATAAAAATAAATATAAAAATAAAAATATTGATTCACGAAAGTTTGAACAATTTATCTATTTGTTTTGTTTCTCTTTGAATTTGTATGAAAAAATGATTTGTTTAGAGAACCAATTTTAGTGTTGTGTTTCAATCAAGTCATTCCTAAAATTGAGGTCATCTTTAATTTTTTTTTTATTTTTATTTTTTTTGTTAAGTGAGTCTTTACAACTTGTTTAGTTACGTTAGAAAGCCTTTAACAGGTCATCTTTTCATGAAATTTTACTTTCCTCCAAATCTTCACAAGAGATAATTAGTACAAATTTCTCTCTATGTTATAAAAGACGGTAAATTCGAAATTTAAAGCATTAATTTTCTATAATTAGAAATACACCCCAGTTAAGAAAAAGCAGTAACATACAATAATAGAAGTTTTTCAACAATGAAATAAAACAGAGAACAAATTATGATACGGAATTCCTCGTATAGCAAAAGATAGTCCAAGAAAAGTCTAAATACCAAATTATATATGTTACACGCACCTTATATCAACGAATTTAAATAACAAAATAGAAAAAAAGACATTGGCATATAATTTATATTTGTATCTTTTTTTTTTTTTTTTTTTCAGAATTTGAAGTATTTGCAATTAGGAAGAAGTATCATATACCGTTCCTTTGTTTACTATTATTTTTAATTACATGATGATAATTAAAATTAATAGAAGTAGAGGTCAAATATAAAAAAATTCTCATACTTGATACAACAATTTGTCTCTATTTCATTTTTACAGGTAGCTGCAGGAATGAGTTTCAAAAATTTACAAAAACTGACAATCTCTGAATGCGACAATGTACAATGTATGTTCTCTTTTGCAATGGTTGAAAGCCTTATTCAGCTTCAGAAGCTAGAAGTATCAAATTGTGTGGCCATGGAACAGATAGTCACAAAAGTAGTAGGAGAAGATGGGAGTTTGAAGAACATCATCCCATTCCCTAAACTTGAATCTCTTGAGCTTCATTATCTTCCAAAACTCAAAAGGTTTTGTGAAGGAGATTGCATTGAATTCCCTTTCTTATTAAATCTCAGAATAATTGATTGTTATGAATTGAGGACATTTATTCCTAATTCTCATGAATCAACAATACCAATGCTGCAAGCTGTTGATGGAGAAAGAGAATTGGAGACCCAACAACCTCTGTTCAATGAAAAGGTATCCTTTCTTTACTATTTTACATTCATTGAAATTTGAAAGTAATTCAATTTTACTTAGCTTCTTCTGCTATGAAAACACAAGTGATTCAATGAAAAGGTATTCAATTTTATCTGAAAGTAATTCAACCTCTGTTCATTAGGATTTATTCCAAAGTCGCATAGTATAGAAAGAAAACACAAGTGTAAAAACTATTTGCTATAAGAGTTTCATGAAAGTTTTGTTGCTGGGATTTGTATTCGGAATGTATTGTAGAAAAGCTACAAATCTATAAATATACAATGTCACATTTATATTGACACTGTGAGGACTAAAATACTTTGGGAATACAAGATTACAAATCCTCTTTACACTGCTTTTTTCTTTATACTAATAAATTTGATAATCTTTTCACAGGTTGTGGCTACAAACTTAACAGATCTTGTAGTATGGAAATGTCATGCGTTGATAAGTTTATTTAATTTCTCAATAGCTACAAGTCTAGCCCAACTCACAAGAGTTTCAATTAGTAAATGCAATCAGATGACACAAGTAATTCATGTCAATGATCAGAGGAAGGATGAATCAACTGCAGAAAGAGAGATTGTTTTCAGCCTATTAAAAATCTTAGCTCTTCACTATTTGCCCAATCTCAAATGCTTTCATAGTGGAAAGAATAAGTTACAATTTCCAAATTTGGATGAAGTAATTTTGAGGGAATGCCCTGAGATGAGGAGCTTCTCTCATGGAACTATAAACACCCCGAACTTGGACAGTTTAATAATTGCAGAACTAGATGATGAGCTTTTGGAAAATGATTTGCATTGGATTTTTAGAACTCTAGTACAAGCCGAACCAATCGAAAAGCTATGGGAGGGTGATCTCAATAGGAGCATAAGAAAGCTTTGGGACGATCTCAGACATTGTGGTATGCATTATCCGTCCTTCATAAAACTTTGACATTAATATATATATATATATATATATATTTGAAGTCTGATATAAGAATATCTGTGAAAATTATTTAGTGGGACTTTGGTAAATCAGAATTATATAATAGGATGCCAATACCACTCAGTTTACTCAAATCCCTTTGGAAATTTATTTAATTAGTGTAAATTTATGCAACATTTATTTATATAGCTTACCTAGAAAGTAATAAATATTGAAAAACTTATAAAAAGCAAACAGAGAAATTCAAGCTACTTGTATCTATGTCTCTTATTTATAATTTCAGGTAACCAGAATTCTGAAGAAGATACGGCTCGTCATGATCAGAAGATTCAGAATAATAAAGAAAATACATCCTCTTTTTCTTCTTCTTCCTCTTCAGAATAAGCTAGAACATAGCCACCATTTCATACTGTGTACTTGTCCTTTTCCAAAATATATACATCATGGTAAGAACATCCTTTACCAATATTCTTAATATTACCTTAATATTCTTTGTGGAATTGGAATAGTCATATTACCAAATTTGATTCTGTTTCTAAATGCATTGTTTTCATATATTTTCTGAGAACAAATTCGTTTAATATTTGTGAAATTTGATATGTAATGTCTTAACTCGGCACCGAATCTTATGAGAAGGCAGAGTGTTAAAGTTTCTATTTATCTATTTCTCTTTCTTTTCCTTTCTATTTTACTCCAACAATTGTTTTTAATATTTGGACTTTGATATGTTTGGTTTCAGATTTTCAACAATTGAAGGACATTGATTTATTTGGAAACTGGTTGCTGAAAGAGATGGATTCAATGATGCTCTATGTTCTCATGTTCTATCAACCAATACAAGCACAAGGATGTTTGGTTCGTTAAATGACGATTAAATTTTTCTTGACAATCTGTTCTGAGATGATTTGTAGTGATACAACTAGCAAATTGTCCAACTAGGGGATTTTACAAGTAGTGCCAAGGTTTTATGTACTCTTTTTTTCTGCTTTAGAGATTTTTCCTTTGGGTTTTATCTAAAGATGTTTTAAACCGATGGTATTCTCTGAGGTGAAGGTCTAGGCTTTTCCCTTTGGGGTTGCTACCAGCTATTCATTTGAGTTGCTCTTTGCTATCAATTGTTATTATTTTTATAATTTGAATACTTCCATTGTGGTTGTTTCTTGTTTTTCCATTAATAAAATTGAGTTGAGAACTTAGTACGGGATAGATTGTTAGTAGATGTCAATCTAATTAGGATGTATTAATTTTCTTGTATGGTAATTACTCCCTCATCTTTTAAAAATAATATACATTGATACACACACATGTACAATACTAGATATCCTCTAAAATTTTATTTTCTATATTCTAGCGTATTTCTAATATTATGGCTTCTCTTAAAAAAAAAATTTATTATGGCTGATTTAAGTAAATAAGGGTATTCACTCTTTGCTAACTACTGAGAGAGATTTTTTTATATATTGTACTTTTCTAGATATGTCCCCCAAAGGTGTATATATATATATATATGTATAGGTAAGACAAATATAAGAATTGATGTCACATAACAGGAATCATTGAAACATTCTCCTCTCTCATTAGTCTTCCACAAAGTTGTTAAGTCATAGATTTCTTGTGTGATTATTCGAGGTTTAGGCTTTTGTAATAAATACAATCCATGAGCAATAAAACCTACAACAAAACTAACAAAAAATTGATGACTCAACAATTCATTATTTTATTCCATTATTAAAAGTCTGTTTAACAAAACATTAGAATAAAAAGATTTGAACTCCCATCCGAATAGTGTTTGGATATATTCACAATTTGAATAGAAACATTTGAATATGCGCTTGGATGTATGTTTAAAAAATTCTAATAAATCTCACGATTCTTAATGTCCTGGAAGATTTTGATTGATTGTGTATTTTCATGGGCTCATTTTGTTTCTCTTTTCCCTCTAAACAAAAAAGAAAAAAAATAAAGAATTATCCCAATCATATTTGAAGCAAGAAATAACCCCAATGTAGGAGGGTTACTTATCTTTAGTTTACCTAAATAGATATTTTCAGCATAACATTTAGACGGTCTATCCAAAATTTCCAAAATTTTTTATGCAAGATGGATAGGTCAAATCAATGTAAATCATTCCTCTAAATGGGGACCTAATAAATTTTGATTGTATTACCACTCCAAAATAAAAATATTTGACGTTAAATTTATGGCCTTTGAGTTTTTTGCTTAAAATATTAATCTTAAACTCAATAAGACTAATAAGTATTAACCTTAACCTTTTCTTAATTAGCATATATACCATTTCATTCCATAATTTACTCTATATATATTCGAGATCGAATTCATAACCTCTCTCAAAAGCCCCTCCATGTTCCAAACTCAATGCCCCTAGACCAAATGGTCGTAGTCCATTATATTTTCCATTCAATAAAGAGTAATTGACCCAAATAGTCATTAAACTCTTTAAAAGGTGACGGTTTGGTCCCTGTTTTATTGTTATTATTATTATTATTATTATTTTGGTCGAGAAGACCCTAAACTTTTAAATGTTGGCCATTATGGTCCTTTCTGTCCAAATCCGTTAAATTTATAATAGAATGTGTTATGCGTAATGCATGTGATCTAATTAGTGAGGGTATTTTAGTGATTCAATAATAATTCATTTAATAAAAATTAAAAAAAATTCAGTTCTCTCTCTTCAAGATCAACGACACCACCGGGGGGGGGGGGGGGGAATTGGCGAACTTGGGGGAGGGGGGTGGTGGCGGAAAGCGATGGAGATGCAGGGAAGGGGGGATCCCAGATCGACGAACTCCGAGGAGGGGGGCGGACGGCGGCAAGACGCAGGGGATGGGGGACCCAAATCAGCAAACTCTGGTTGGATGAAACCGATGTCGCGGGGGGGGGGGGGGTGTAATGCCCTCTTACAGACATCACAGGACTTGTTACATTAGCCATTAACCTAACAAATTAATTAATGAAAAATATAAATTTAACGCGTAATCACTAGTTCTATCCCAGGAATTTCTATCATTTTTTATTAATTCTTTACGGATGCCAAACATGCAAATAGTCAACTTATTATATAAGGTTATCCAATGATATATAAATCATAACTATTCTAACGAACAAAAAAAGAAAAAAAAAAAGCATTGAAACATCTCATTATAAAGAGCTCATAGTGCATAATTAAATAAACTCCAAATATAATCTTTCGGGCATAACTCCATTTCCAATTCACCATTTCTCGCATACATACCTGCTTCGTCCTCCACTCTAAGAAAGCTTGGTTTTTCCTTTATTTGCAATATATATGGTATAACTTAAGTAAGCTTAAAGCTTAGTAAGCACATGTAAATTCTCACAGAAATTATGAAATTCCTTTAACATGAACATATTCATATTATAACAACATATCTTTTCCTTTTCACATTAAAACCTTTCATTTTATCATTTTGGGCCCTTACGTTGCACCATTAACATCGTTGGCATACTGTCATATAAAGAGAAGGGTAGCTAGTCCCAAACCAAACGTGACAAATCCACCTTGTGGAACATCCTTTAACATTGGGGCGTGCAACATCTTCGTTATGTTTTACATATATGTACTTTAACTTAAAACATCATAAGTGTAGTAATATAACTAATGAAAACATTATTCATAAAACACCTTTTAAGATCTTTGAAAAAAGAATTCATTTAAAGAAAATACTTATTCATAAACATTAATAGCATAAAATATTTTTATCATTCCTTATCATGTTGTAGATGAGAGTGTACTTACCTGAATTTTTGCTTACTTAATCTTTCTTACTTTGAGGTGAGGGATGCTCGGGTCAAGGTATGCTCGTCTTCTTGGAGTGCTCATGTCAAACGTTTCATAATTAATATTTATAATTAATTTCATGCATAAGACATTGATTCATAAAGCATTTTATCATATATACCTAATCATTACATGGCAAAACAAATAACATATATCACATTAACTTATAATTCATCTTGGGTTACTAATTATGTTAGTTCTGACCTATGCCCACTCATAGAATTTTAACTAACATTTTATGCATGTAAATTTTGGTCATGCATTAGCCAACACATGTATAAGCCTCTACAAATTTTATCTCATTAAAATAGTTAAGTAGGATATGACTTTCTAATTTTCTAATTTAGCATGATAAATCTGTCAGTCACCAGACAGCCCCGACCGAGCATAAGAAGACGAATTTTATCTCAAATTATGCACGTGATCAGAGGCTAAGAATTTAACGTCAGAAAGCAAACATATTAATATTAATCTCATAATTTTTTACAGATCATAAAAACAATAATAATAATAAAAGTAGATTTTCAAAGTCAACTATAAAAATATGCCAACAAACAGTAATCAAAGAGCAGTCCATAATTAAAATTCCGTATAAATTAGAAAACACATACTAAAATTCCCATAAAATTCCCAGATACTGTATACACATATATCTACAACATAATAGAAATTTATAGTGAAATAAAATAAATGAATTATGTGCTTATGTTCTAAATTCAAGGTGGCAGATTCTCAAGATAAGGCAGTGAACGGTTCTACTTCAAAATTCCATATTAATTAAAAGTTTATTAATAGAAATACGTAAAAATTACCAGCTATTAATAACACGTGAACACACAATATATCAGAAATAAGTATGAAATAAAATCGTATCAATTCAGTACACCTTTCGGAAAATCAGAGACACTCGAAATTCTTAAATTTTCAGACGATGAATAATCTAAAAATAAAATTCATTATAAAATCACCCCCAACTAGTTTGACTCCAGAATTTTATATGATATTAATGTTATATAAATAAGCATTCTCAAAACCTAAAATTGAAGAAAACGCAAAGAAACACTCATCAAACGCATGTAGGATATACAAAGAAATTACATACCCAACATGAATAGTTATCATCCAATATTGAGACATAATTCACATGCCCTAACTTTCACAAGTTCTTTGTAGAGAAGAAAGAAAAAGCAAAGTAAAAGAGGCAATGGAAGAATGAAATCTAAAGCTTCACATACATATATATAGATAATAAAGAATTCCTATTATTATTATTATTATTATTATTATTATTATTAGAAGTATATTCACTATTTCTATATATACATATATATACTTACATAATTAGTATATAGGATATCATGCATCTAATACTATCATAACATATGGATGGTCTAACATGACATATAAATATTACATTATTTGTTTTTAATATGTATATATATTTATAACTTACAACATCTGTCATAAAATACGTTTACCTAGTTTATCATACCATATAATATTCATAGCATATAAATAAAGAAAATGCACATAAATAAGTCGTTGTAAAGTTGCATCTATTAAGAAATCATTAAAATAAGTCAAGGTGCATAATTTTAACATGATCCTCTCGAGCACATCTATCCCTCGTAGCCGTCACCTACGACGTTATTAATTAAATGTTAACAATCTTTAGCATAAATCATAAATAACATTTTAGCATCAACACAAGTATTAAATATATGTAACGTTTGTAAAGGAAAACGGAGGGCATTACAAGGGGAACCCAGTTCGCGATGAATCCCGCAAGAGCGCGCCGGGGGGGGGGGGGGGGAGGAATGGAGGGCTAGAGGGATATAGAGCTCGTGGCACTACAGGGGGGGTGGTGCGAACCCAGATCGCAGTGCTGGTGGGGGGGGAGGTGGGAAGGAGGGAGGGAGACAGTCTTTGGCTCTGGCGTCGGTGTCGGATCTGTTGGGGGGTGGGAGAGGGAGGGAGAGGAGGGAGGAGAGAGAGGTCTCCTTTTTTTTTTTTTTTTAATAAATATTATTATATGAATAAGGGTATTTTCATATTTTTATGGGGTAGTTTCCTTCAAAAAGCACAAAACATGCTTTTCACGTGATTATTTCGGGAGCTTTTTAATGGAACTAGACGGAAATGACTAAAATGGTCAAAAATAAGGAGTTTAGGGTTATTTAGGCAAAAAAAAAAAAAAAAAGGAATAGGGACCAAACCGTCACAGTTAAAAAAGTTCAAGGACTATTTGAGCCAATTACTCTTAATAAATAAAATTAATTCCCAATAAACAGAAAATGTTATTTCAACAAAAAATAAAATAAAATAAAATAAAATCGAAAGGATTTATATTTAATTGCATGTTAACTAACAGGAATAGAGTTGGATTGCCTTACAAATCTCCCTTACAAAAGAGTGAATCTTTTTTTTTTTTTTTTTGATGAAATTAAAATAAATGCAACTAACTTTTACAAACCAATGAGATTGCTTGTTGACCAAAATATTCAAGAATAAGGAAGATTTATAAATATATATATATATACACACATTATATATATACATGTTGAGGTGGCAGACCTACATTATTTAACTCCTTATTCCCATTAGAAGAGTCTTAACAATTGATGAAGCCCACATCCCCGAGACTTCGTAAATATTGTTATTGTTATTATTGTTCTTAATATATTTCACTCCCTTTTTTAGTAATTAGGTCTCCAAGATTATTCTAATAATCCTTCATCAAAAATCAAAATAAATAAATAAATAACAAACTAAATATGTTTTGTTTTGTTTGACTTGTAAGATTATTTGTGATCGCATTTACAAGCCTTTTTCGGTTGAAAAAGTTATTGATATATTAACCTCCAGATTAGTGAGCATCTCTCATTCTCATCAACATTACGTTTGGTAGGGACGAAAATTGGAAGGAAAAAAAAAAGAATGTCATGAGATTTTAGGAGTGAAAATAGAACAAGTGAGTTGTTGTTCGCTAAGAGGGGAAAAAAAGAATGAAGAGAATTTTAAAAGGAAAATAGTAAATGTGATATCCATTATTCAAAAAGAGAAATTATAGCAAATAGCATTTTTATAAAATTAATTGAAAGTAAATAATAAGTTCTTAAAATATTTGAAGTGAATAAAAATTTATTATGTAAATAGTAAATTTTTTAAGTAAATAACATGTTAACAAATAAGCTACTTACTTAATTTATTAGTTATTTACTCAACATATTTTTTAAAATCTGCTAATATCATTTTGGAAAAATTTGACGTTTCTGCAGTAAGATAATAGCATTTTAGATCATTAAAAAAATATTATATTTACATTGCCAAAAAAAAAAAATTCATTAAGAAATATAATGAAACCTTTTCTTTTATGTATGTTCTACTAAAGAAAATATTTAAGTATTCACTTACTTTAGTGAAAATAAAAAAGGAAAAAAAAAAACTCATCAAAATTCTGCTAATAATCTGAAAAAACTAGAAAAATTATAGCGAACAATATTTTACGAAAATAATTAAGTAAATAATAACATGTTAAAATATTTAAAATAAATAATAAATTTATTAAGTAAATAGAAAATTTATTATATAAACAGCAATCACTTAGGGCATGTTTACTTATCAAGAATAGGGAATGAGAGTGGAGAATGAGAGTCATTCCCTTATTTACTTATTCTTTTTTTTTTTTTTTTTTTTTCTGAAATGAGAGTAAGACTGGTAAGTCCCATATCAATTTGGAATTGAGGAATGTGATTGGCAATCCCATACCCCCTCTGGATTGTGACTCTCATTCCTACTATTAACATTAAATTACCATTTTATTCTTAGTTTATTTGTAAAAAATTGTATTAAAAAATAATAACAACCTATATTAATTATTTTTATTAACTAAATATAATATATTTTTATTAACTTAATATTATGTAACTATCCTAATTACTATTAATGTTATTGGAGTAAATAAACAAATTTTTTTTTATTCACAATATATTATAATGTTTCTATTTTTATATTTTTTATTCTTTACTTATTTTAATTTATTTTTTTACTCTTTTTTATTTTTTTTAAACAAAAAATTATACAATTTAATTTTATTACCTTAATATCATACACTACTAGAAAATGTGGATTCCACGACTGTTTTTAAAAAGCGTCGTGAAAAATGCAGCAAAAACACGGAGCAGAACAGAGTTTCCGAAAACCGTCGTGGAAGCTTGCAAAATGCACAAAATTTTTTTTTTTAAACTTTCTACGACGATTTTTTGACCGTCGTGGAAGCTTCGGATTCCACGACAGTCAAAAAACCGTCGTGGAAGGTAAAAAAAAAATTTTTTTTTTACCTTCCACGACGGTTTTTTGACCATCGTGGAAGCTTCGGCTTCCACGACGGTCAAAAAACCATCGTGGAAAGTTAAAAAAATTTTTTTTTTTTTTTTTTTTTGCATTTTGCAAGCATGTTCTTCCACGACGGTTTTTTATAACCGTCATGGAAGCCTCGGCTTCCACAACGGTTTTTTAAAAACGGTCGTGGAATGGTCTTTTTTCACAAATTTTTTTTATTTTTTTATTTTTGCACTCTAGCACGACGGTTTTTGTCGAAAACCGTCGTGGTAGGTATTAAGCGGGAATTTTGAAAATTTTTGAATTAAATTTAATTTTTTGGAGAGTGTATTAAAACCTAAAAAAATACCATCTTTCCCACCCCATTACATTTTGAGCCTTTTTCCTCCTCTCTCTATTTTATCTCTCAAATTTTTCTCTTGGCTCCATTCTCCGATGGCCTCCTCCACCACTCACGTGGCCTCCACCATTCTCCGACGGGTCCACCAAGGAACTCACGCGGCTTTCCCTCTCTGTCTTGCCACACTCCGCCCGTACCCACGCTCGACAAGTCGTTAAGTTGTAATGTATATTGCTTGGGTAATACACGGATTTGGAAATTTTTCATCCAAAATGTTGATTTTGTTGATTGTACGTGGTTGTTGATAAAATGTTCCGTCTAAAATGTTAATTTTGTAGATTGTTGAGTTGGGAATATTCCATCCAAAATGGCCAAAATCCGTCCCCTACATTTTCAATGATTGTTCATTGTGGTTGTGTTTTAGATTTGAATTAAATTGGTTGGGTAAGGCACGGATTTGGGAATTTTCCGGAAAAAAGTGTTGATTTTGTGATTTAAATGTTTTTGAGGAAATGAAACGAATTCGTAATTTTTTTTTCATTGTTACCTACCACGACGGTCAAAAAACCGTCGTGGTAGGGGGTCCTATCACGACGGTTTCTCAAGGAAACCGTCGTGGAAGATTTCCTTACCACGACGGTTTTTTGCGTAGAATCATCGTGGTATGTTCTTAAATGTCCATATTTAAGCCATATTTTTGCCTATTTCACGACGGTTTTTTAACCGTCGTGGAATCTGAAAAGATTCTTTCAGATTTCACGACTCTGTATTCCACGACGGTTAGAAAACCATCGTGGAAATATTACCACGACGGTTGAAAACCATTGTGGTATCCACATTTTGTAGTAGTGATAATGATCATTTTACTTTTGATCAATAGTATGATAATAAATAAAAAAATAATTATTCTTTTAATTTTTTAAAACACAATAAATAAAAAGATATACAAGTAAATTTACAGCAACTGACTCCGATTCCTGTTCTAAGTAAACACAAGAATGGGATTGACAGTGATTCCGACTTCGATTCCTGGAACCCAAGTAAACAAAATATTCTGACTCTGAATCCTGACTCCGAATCCAGCCCATTCTGAATCCTATCCACTCCAATTCATGATCACTCCGATTACTGGTAAGTAAACATGTCATTAGTTGATAATTTGTTCTTTGATATTAATTATTCTAAATATTTTTTTAAACATGCTATTTCTTCAATAATTTATACAAAAATGTTATTTACTTCTTTTCCCAAAAAAAAAAACAAAAAACAAAAACAAAAACAAAAAACTAGTAGTAGAAATTTGGTCATTCATATTGAGACAAAACACGATTTGCATGACTAACTCCTTTTATTTTAGAATTTTCTTTAATCAAAATATAGTAAATTAAAGGTCAAAAGTGTTCTTCTTCTTATTCTTCTTTAAAAATAAAAATAAAACATATAAAAAAAAATAAAAAAAAAAACCCCAAACAAACATCGTGAGCTTCACTCCACTCCACGTTCCCAAAGTGTAATAGTTAGTTTCAAATGTGTCGTAGAGGGGTTGGTTAAAAGATCCTCATTTATACACGATCCTATATAGACATAAACACACATTTTTAAATCTAAATCCTATCTTTTTTTAATCAATAAATGCCATCTTTTTTTGTCCTTTAATTTCAGACCTTATTCAGTTTCCATTAATTTTAGTACTTTCTCAATTGTTTCTCTTTAATTTAATTCTTAAAAAAAAAAAAAAAGATATATGAAATGCACACGTTAACAATGAAAAACAAAAAAATGAATTATTCCTTTGTGATTGTTAAATTGGAAAAGATTGTGTAGAATCTCAAAGTAATTATTTGTAATAATTCATCGAATGGTTAAAAATAATCTCGCGAGGAAGTAAATGATTATGATATAAAGTACATCGAATGTTAATATAGTCTCATATACACACAATCTTTCATTTTATTTGAGATTTACATTATTTTCTTCAACAAAAAAATTTAATCTTATCTAATTAAATTTTTTTTGAGAAAACGAATAGGAGATCTACCGCCTACGACTAGGTCGCCGCTGGGTGGGCCTTGCGTAGAGTGTTTGGAGGAGGCAGAGTGACTCCTTTCCCAGTGGGCTTGGGATTGGTGGAGACAGCATCGATAGGCATCGGAATTTCCTCCGTTGTATCCTCGACGTTGTTTCATTGGGATATTTCTTGGTCGTACTTTGTGCTCGACGATCTGTATTGAATCTGAATGGCAAGGGCGATAGATCGATGGTGGTGGTGGGGCTGTTCGTGAAGTCGCTGTTCACAGGGAATACCCACTGCCAACGACTAGGTTTCCCCAAAAAGGCAAGACTGAGCCTCTTCGCTTCCATGGGAAGAGCCACTGCCATCGCCTCCTCCTTTCTCTGTCTTAAGCAATGTTCTTGGTGAGGTGGGTGCCATTGCGTTAGGGTGGGCCACGTAGAGGGTGGCAAGGAGGCAGTAAGACTCCTTGCTCGGCGGGCTTGGGATTGGTGGAGACCGTGTTGTAGGCATCGGGATTCCCTCCGTTGTTTCCTCGCAGCCGTTTCATCCGGAGACTTCTTTGCTGTACATTGTGCTCGGTGTGGTGTGGCTATCCGTGAAGCCCTGTTCAAAGTTATTAGAGGGTCGAACATCAGGTGAATTATAAGATACTTGGTATTTTTCAATTTCGTTAATTTTTTTAGTCTATTTTATTATGAGCTAGTGCATGCCATAATTATTATCCACTTATGATATTTCACTCAATAGATCCAATAAGAGTAATTATTTTAAAATGAATCTTTATCATAGTCTTTTTCTATTAAAATATTTGTTTTACTTTCTTTATTTTTACATGAGTTATATTTGTTTTATTTATTTTATCGTCGTAATTTCCTTTTTGCTTAGATTTTCTCGCCCTATCATCCTCTTCTCTCTCTCTCATGGATCCACCTGACCCAAACGACGATGTTTTCGGCCTCTTCACCTCTGCCACCAGCACCGGCACTGGCACAGGCATCGGCTCCGCTACCACCACCAATCTCCGTTCCAGTTCCGACCGCCGCTTTATCGACTCCTCCGATGACGAAGAAGACGATCAAGACCTCCTCAAGAGCGGCGATTCTTCTTCCATGGAGTCCGCCTCCAAGCGCCTCGACTACATGCTCCAATTCCTCGACCGCAAGCTCTCCCTCATCCCTCACCATTCTCCATCTTCCAATTCCTCACCCACCGACGCCGTTCCTCTTCCGAATCCTCTCCCGGAGTTCATCGCCCGAGGCGGCGGCTCCGGCATCTACCGCCAGCCTGTTCGCGCCGCTGTACACCCTCACCGGCCGTTCAGCCTGTAGGCGAGGCCTCACCCGCCCCGGGATACTCAGATCGGCCGCTTCCTCCGCTCGATCGCCGCCACGAGCTCGCTTCTCCGGGCCGCCACCGAGTGTGGTCTCCGCCGGTGGGAGCTGACCGATCTCTACGCCGCCGCCGGGGAAGGCGACGACCACGAGGACGCGGTGCCGTTCAAGGAGTCGGCAGGGACGTCGCCGGCTCTGTGTCTGGCGGCGGACGAGAGGGCGAGGGTGGTGTGGAGTGGGCATAGGGATGGGAGAATCAGGTGTTGGATAATGGATGAAAATGGCGATGCTTTCAAGGAAGCCTTGTCGTGGCTGGCTCAAAAAGCCCCCGTACTTTCCCTCGTTATCACAGCTTATGGTCAGTTTTGTTTGTTTGGTTGCTTGTTTATATTTTGCTATGAGAATCGAATGAATTAAATCTTGCAATACCTGAGAAATAGAAGAAAGAGTTTTATGAAATTTTCTCTGTCACTTGATTGCTCTGATTATCAGTATGTTTTTAGATATGTTGCTTTTGTTGCTAAGAATTTTAAATGGAATTGGATTTTGGAGCAGTTACATTGAATAGAAAATAATTTACTTTAGGCTTTGTTTGTTCGGGAGGAAATTTTGAAATATTAGATGGATGGATTTTTGGACTTGTAGTTATTTGGTAGGAGGAATTCCAAGAGGGGATGAATAAGGCGAGGGATTCAAAATCCTCTGTGGGACTCCAATTAAACTCATACCAAACCGCCCAGTGGATTTCTTTGCTTCAGAACAAAACAATTAGAACTAGAAAATGTATTATCCATAGTAGGGGATCTTTTAATTTAGAAGATCTGTCGACCTGAGACGAAGAGAAACGTCTATCTATTTTATATAGTTATTCAATTAAACTAATGATTCGCTATTGTAGCAGATAGCAACAACCATTTCATCCGAGAAAAGCCATCTTTTTTCTCAACAATGTCTTTGTCATATGATCCAATAGCGTCTGTTGGATAGGAACAACTTTGATACATGCTGATAACTCTCAGATGGAGTATTAGAATGGACAAATCCATTTGATAATAAATTATTTGTTCTAAGCCATCTCTGATGATAAATCAACAATTCGAAGTACTTTTCTTGCGTATTCTTGATAAACCAGCGTTTATATACAGATGTAGGAAGATCTTTAAAAAAATAAAAAATAAAACAAAAGGTCCTTGGTGTTTCTCAACTATGAACATTACATGTAAAGAGCTGGAATTTTCATGTATTAGTAGAGACTAGCATAGTTGAAGCCAAACGCTTATGACCCAAGAAAAGTAGATAAAGGAAAGTGAAAAAATGCTGTTCTTGGTGCCTTCTTATTCATGTAAAGATGCATGTTCAATAATTTTCTGAAGCATGTTTCTTGACGCATGTCAACAGTTTCTTGACGCTTTCTGTTTTTCTTTTCTTATTCAGGAGACCTGTGGTCCGGTTCAGAGGCCGGTGTGATTAAAACATGGCCTTGGGAAGCTATTGAAAGATCTCTTTCTTTAACCGCTGAAGAAAGGCCCATGGCTGCAATGTTAATAGAGAGATCATTCATTGACCCAAGGAGCCAAGTTGCCGTAAATGGATATAGTAACACATTAAATTCGGATGTCAAATACCTGTTGTCAGGTAATACTAGAGCAAAAGTTTGGAGTGCTGGCTATTTGTCTTTTGCCTTTTGGTATGCCTACATTCTCAATATTATTTTTTGTTACTTCCAATATGTTTTATTTTGTGCATTTTTTTGAGTAAAATCATATTTTCCCTGGATTCAAATATGAAGTCCTTTTGATTTGAACTTATATGTGATAATTAGTGTCATTGTCAATTTAATCTTTTACATATTGCCTTCGGTTTGTCATCAGCATGCAGTTTGTATCTCAGCCAAAGGCAAGGACTGTTGATGTTTCTTTCTTAACTGTATATATATTTTGTGTGATTCTTTGTACCAACCAAAAGAAATCAGAAAAAGAAAGAAAATTAAATGTTCCTTGTAATTTTTGGATGAATATGTGCTTCGTGCCTTATGTGTTCACCTGTATTTTAAGAGGACATTAATGCTTCGCATGAAATTATGAGTTTTGCATTTTTGTAATTGTAGGCATATCCTAGGCAATAGATTTTATTTATTATACTTGTTGCAGGGATTCTCGTACGAGAGAGTTTCTGAAAATTTTCAATACAGATGGTCAGCTGGAGAATCGAGTGGACTTATTGTCTGTTCAGGACATCTCTGTGGAAGTCCTTTCTGGGTCGAACAAAGAGAAAACACAAAATTCCTTTGGATTCTTCCAGTGGTCACGCAATGCTATAATAGGAGCGGCCGATGCTGTTAGCTGAGTTGCAGCAAAGGGTGCCTTTGGAGATGATAATCGAAGAACTGAAGCACTGGTGATGACTACAGATGGTATGGTTTGGACTGGGTGTACAAGTGGCTTGCTTGTGCAGTGGGACGGGAATGGCAATCGTATGCAAGATTTCCATTATCATCCTTCCGCTGTTCAATGCCTTTGTACTTTTGGTATGTGAATATGGGTGGGTTATCTAAGTGGTACTGTCCAGGTACTTGACCTCGAGGGTAATATGCTTGGAGGATGGGTAGCTCACAGCAGTCCCGTGATAAAAATGACTGCAGGAGCAGGTTTTATATTTACCTTGGCAAACCATGGTGGTATACGCGGATGGAATGTCACATCGCATGGACCCCTTGATGGTATAGTGCGTTCAGAGTTGGCTGGCAAAGAGATTCTGTATACAAGGATAGATAATTTGAAAATTTTGACTCGGACATGGAATGTTGGACAAGGAAGAGTGTCTCATGACTTGCTCATTTCCTGGCTAGGTTCCGTCACCTCTGATGTCAGCATTGTTGTTGTCGGGCTGGGTGCTGGTTTTCTCGCTATGTCTGCAGCTAAAGAGACTGTATGTTCTGCCAAAACTTTCATGAATTTATAAGAGGCAGTTTTTCCTAGTCAAATGGCAACATGAACCCTCAATCATGCAAGTTAACATGTAGTGGAACTGTGAAGAATTTGAATACTGAAGACTGGGAACCTGATAAGCATTTTATTAGGCAATAAAAATAAGAGAAGAATGTCTCTTATAAACATGAAATGGCTCTCCTTAAATAGAAGGAATCAAAATATGACGTTCTGACGCGATATCGCTTGTTTATTTCTATTTTTTGTCGTTAGTTCTTGAACAGTTGTTTTTCTCGATTATGAACTTCCTTGTTTTCTTTTAACTGTAGGTAGGTCTTGAGGGAAGTTCTGTTGGGCAGTGGTGGCTGGAGATGATAGGCAAAACATTGGATGATGGATCAACGTTTGATTGTGTTGGTTCTAGACAATTAGCAGGCTTGCTTATTGCTGCATGGTCAGTACTTTTCCTGGAATAGAATATTTCCTATTGTTCAACGTCACATAAACAAAACCCTTTATCATTGCCTTTAATAGAATATTTGCTGTAATATTTTGTTTCACCCTTGACAAGAATATTTTGGAAATCAGGGTAGGGCACTTGAAAAGTTTATTAATTTAATTTAATTTTTTTGTTTTTATTAATAATCATGCATTTACATTTTTGTTTGACCACCTTTTTGGAAGCCTTCTACGGTCTCTATCCTTTTTTGAGGTTCTGGTAAATGATTGTTGAATTTCATCTTTTAGGGTGAGAAATGATCTTAGAGCTTATGTAGGGGAAGTTGACGCAGCAGCGATTCCATGTGGTTTTGGGCGTGCTATTGGTAATAAGGTGAGGCTCCCTCTTTATGATTGTGATAGCACAATTTTGTTCCTTTCATTCATGTGAAGGCGTACCCGGGGAGGAGAAAGACGATGGCACAAAATAAGAATTTTTTTACGAGCATTACTTTGTCTTCCGCTAGGCGTTTTGCCTTTTGAGATCAAAGTGTCAAACTATATTCAATGAAACTAAAAGTCTGAACTTAACTTGGTGGGTTGCTTTGAGTCTTCGTTATAATCATTTGCTATTATCGTATGAAGCACAATCTATTTGTCCGCCTAATCGATTAGTGCTGTCTTATTGCCAAAGAGAGGACGGGAAGAATAGAAGATTGAGTTTTTTTTTTTTTGGGGTAGGGGGCATAGGTATATCAGCTTAGTTCCTGAAGGTGGTTTGATACAGCTTCAATGTTGATACAGGGAGTCAATGTTGATACAGCTTCAATGTTCATATGAGGACTGTTCCAAATGGAAATTGATGTGGCTAAATGTTTGCTGTGCAGGGAGCTGTTGGTTTAGGATTAGAGTGTATGACAGAATAATGTGCCTTGTTATCTCACTTTGCTGCACATCTAGAGGCAGTCAATCGCTGGAATGCAGACTTTGATCACGTATATCGAACGATGACCTTCACCAGACCGACCAATCTTTTCACTGCTGCTGCTGGTACACTGCTGTACCTGTTCTTGTATTGTTCGCTTGCCTTCTCAACGTATTTATTTTGGCTTGTTTATAGATCTGGATTGCCATTGGTCCTTTCTGTTGCAGCTGGCGCTTCATCTGCTGCTCAGGTGCTACGCAATACAAATGTACGTATATGCATTGACTAAAGCCGGCTCATTTGATCTTAGTTATTTTGAATGGAGGCAAGCTTCTTCTATTTGTTTTGACAAGGCATTATTTTCTTCACAGGCTGGTACTACCTACTCTGCTGAAGGCATTCCTGAATTATCAGAGGCTGACATGGTGACATTTCATGGGGATTTTAATTATCGACTTAATGGTATATCTTATGACGAAGCTAGGGATTTTGTGTCACAAAGATGCTTTGATTGGCTTAGAGAAAGGGATCAGCTTCGAGCAGAAATAGAAGCTGGAAACGTCTTTAAAGGAATGCGGGAAGCTGTTATAAAGTTTCCTCCCACATACAAGTTTGAAAGACACCAAGTTGGCTTAGCAGGTATCTTTTAGTATGTAGGGATCTGGCATTAGCATAAGGTTCAAAAACATATTAGAATAGATTCGAACCGGATACTAATTAGACTGTTTGAGGTTGTTTTGTAACTATTTTGTGTGTTTATGGAATTTTTCAAAATCTTCTCGGGGGAGAATAGTTTTTTAACAATTAACGGGCTCGCAGTCCTTTCTGAGATTTGTTCGCTAAGCATGATCAAAAGCTTTTGAAAGTTATTAACCTTTTGTAATTCATCTTTTGCAGGGTATGATTCTGGTGAAAAGAAGCGCATTCCAGCTTTGGTGTGATAGAATATTATATCGTGATAGTCGTTCATCCCCAGTATCAGAATGCTCAGCGAACAAATCTCGGAAAGGACTGCGAGCCTGTTAATTGTTCTCTCTTCGGTTCTGTTTTTCTGATTTTGTTTTGATATCTTGAAATTTCTCATCAAAAAAATTGGTTTTTTCTTTCATTTAGGTTACTCAAGCTATTGGAATTATCAGGCCAGATCATATTGCCGAGTTGTCGGTTCCCCACGAGGACTTCCAAACACTGGAAGAGTTTGTTGATGGTGTCCTGCTAAACTCCTGGTACGAAGACGCCAGAGACAAAGAAGTTATCTTGGTGATCAAGGTGCGTGGGAGGTACACAACTGAGTCAAGAAATCACCTTGTTCATGTACGCCACTGCTTTACATCAAAAAAGAAACAAAATGATCTAGAGCCCCACTTGAGGCAAATCAAAGGGACTGTCCTTCACCGATCTGATTTTCAATGACTTAGCAGTTCCCACGATGTGGTTGACCACATAAAGAATGTTGCTGATCACCTCAAAAGCTTGCACAGTCCTTGAAGCATCTAGCTGAAAAAGTTCTGCAACCGTTTCCGAGTCTAAACAGGTCAGTTGAAGGATTCTCGAGTTAGGTCAAACATCAACTTTCTGTTTGTGTCTTGATGTACATATATGAAAAAAGGCGATGAGTTTCCTTCTATGCATTTGCCAAGTTTCGCCTTACGCCTGTTGCTTATGGTGGCAATTTATTTTTGTCAATGCGATCTCAGTGTAATCTTTGGGGCTGGTTTCAAGTTGAGTGTACAGAAAAGGCAAATACATGAAGCAGCAAATAGGATTGTACAAGATTTTGTTTTTTTCTCATGTTTTACTGATAGTGTGAACAGAATCCCAATTGAGTGAAGTATGTACTTTTTTTTTTTTTTTTTAATTTTTGTTTTTCTTCTCTGATAATTGTGAAGTACGTAATGTTATTCCGCTAAGAAACATATTAATCAGTTCTCTTTTGTTTGTGGTCGTTTGATACCAAATTGCTAACTAAGCATTGTTTGCAGAGACTGGAATTCGAGGTATTATTTGTACTGAATATGATATAATGTTTTGGCTGCCAATTCTTTTTTTTTTTTTAAATGTAATGTGTTACTTCATGGGATGAGGTTTAATTATGATTTTGCTCTCTTTTTCTTCCTTTCGGTTTCTTGGGATGAAAATATCAATATCCGTGGAATATGGCTTTTCAAATTATTTGAAAATAAGAAAATTGCAGAAATTATGAAAATTTGAACTAATACATTTTTCTAATGTTCGGGATAGTAACAATGTTGAAAAGATAATTAAACTAGTTTAACTTGAGAAACATTGTATAAATTACAGATATTAATATCAAAAGGAAATATTATGAGGTTCTTGATTCAAGTAGTACAAGTGCCATGACATATATTTAGAATCGTATTGAATATATATAGTTATGAGTATGCCACGTATAAATTTGTTTATATCTTCCCATTGTATTTTCATAAATAAGAAACTGTGGATATTCCCAATTGTTTACTTGAGATGGTGGAGGTATGCTCGGATTAGGATAATTTAAAATTCTATATACATAGTAATTATCGAACTCGATGATTATAAAGATAACAAACAAGAGGAACCCTACTGAAGAAGCTGCTATATAATGAGATCTTAAATTCATTGATAAACTCATAAGAACTATCTTAATCAAATTTAGCATTCTTGAGCTTAAAATTATTTCCTTTATTTTTTCTTTGCTTCTTTTTGGAGGTTTTTTTTTAAGCCTTAGATTTTTGTTTTATTTTGTTTTGCTCAAAGATATATTACTAGGGGATCAAAATAAATATTTATACTGAAAACTATAGATAACATAAAAAGATAATAAAAGTATATCCATGATCAAAAGTTTCGTAATTATTGATATTTTTTCTAAAATTATCTCGAAAATTATTCTGAAAACTTAGCATGAATGACACTATGACTAACGAAAATGATATTTCAACTGATATTTATTGATTTATTATCGATATTTGAGGAAAAAAAAATATTGTTGTTTATTTTTTTATTTATTTTTGGCTATCCAAATGATATTTTGACCTTCCAAAACCAAAATTTCGACTAAAATTTGTGAAATATTGATAATATATCAAACCATGGTGGGGACAATAATACAGTTAGAAGAGTAGAAAATGTAAAAAATAGAGAGGATTAATATATTATTTTTATTGTTTGTTAAGACAGAAGGATGGATGAAAAAATATTTGTTTAATTATAATGTCAACTTACTAAATGTTTGTAATTTCTCTTGGAGGATAATAGGGGTGTGTGTGTGTGTGTTTTTTTTTTAATTAATTTATTTTTTTTAAAGGTGAAATTGTGAGATACTATGGTTTTATTACTTCCTTTCGTTTGTTTTATTTTTCAATGGAAAGGGTGCCTTAGAAATTCTTTCAATTTGAATTTTTGTCTATTAAAAATTCACAAGTCACTTTGGCTAGTAAAAAGAAGCGTCATGTAAAAAGACTAGGAAAAAAAAAAAAATTCTTAAGCGTGAACTAAGATTTAACGTAATTACGTTGTTGTCCAGTTTCACATGAACGACAAATATGAGGTACTATAGTACAGAATTAAGAGGAATTTGAGTAGCACATCCCTAAAAAAGTGTATGCCTTAAGAAATCAATTCAAGCACTACCACGTTCTTACACCAAAAAAAAAAAAAAAAAACTGTTAATAAAAAGTTCCAAGTACATACAACAATTTATACTTGCAGATAATCTACAGAACTTTGATTTAGGACTACGTAGTGTATTGTAAAGTATTATGAAATGTTATAAATATATGTGCACGTAGATCAAAGATACGAAAATAGATACTTTTTAAAGGGAAATTCTACTGTAGGGATGCCTTTTTTTTTGTCATCGATAGATAAAGATTGGATGGTTTAGATTATATGACATGATTTTCGAAAACATTGCATTTTAATTTATCCTTGTCAGTCCATCTTTCCGCTATTGTTCGATCACAAGCCGACATCCAACAGCTTGTGTTATTTACCCCCACTGAGGGAAAATCACACAAACCATATGTTAAACTTCCCCTTTTTAGAAAAATAAAAAAATAATAGATAATAAATCTTTACAAGTGAGATGATGTAGACAAGCATGAATTACTTACAGCTTTATTAAACAACAACGAATAATTGGCTAGCATGCAGGGTATGTTTACTGAACAGTGTAACAATGCCCTTTTTATTCATTAAAAAAAAAAAAAAGTACTGTCATTTTTCTTGTGTGAGCATACATGAAGTAGCAAAAATAAAGATAATGCTTTATGACAATTTTTGTTTTAAATTATTTTATACTTGATCACCAAAATCAAAGTTATCTCGTCGTCGTCATCATCATCAATTTCCAGCTCAAATTAATAATTACAAAAAAAAAAAAAAAAAAAAAAAAACCAAACAAACCAAAACCATTACCAAAACAAAGACAAAATGTTTGAGACTTTGGCAGCCCATTTGAGGTACAAGCAAGAAGTCATCAAAGTACTTTGCATTATATCGTGAATTAATTATTGATGCAAAAATACACACACATATAGAAAGAAAGTAATAGCTTTGAGGTGAAAAAAATAAGCAATATTATATTTATATGTATAAAATAGTATAGCAATAAAATTTGTTCATAAATTAGGAGCTAAGTAAAACACAGATGTGTGTGTGTGTAAATAAACATATTCATTCCATTCTCATTTTACACTACTTAACTAGCTAGTTACCTATCTTATCTAAATTTAGTACCCAATATATGGCCAAAAACTTTGCTACTCGTGTTTTCATAGTTCTAATGTTTATTATTCTAAACACTCTCTTAAACACCTTATTAGCTTTAACTACAATGGTGTTAAGGATTCAACCCAAGCCTTCCTCAATGCATGGACCGCGGCGTGTGCCTCCGACGATGACCCGCTCATTTTTGTCACGAAAGGAACGCATCGGCTTGGCCCTCTAGCTTTCAAAGGTCCCTGAAAAGCCCTCACATCATGTTCCAGATTGATGGCACTCTAGTTGCCCCTCCAGACTACCGAGTCCTTGGCAAAGCCGATAATTGGCTTGGCTTTCATACAGTTAGCGGCGTTTCTATAGTTGGTGGCGCACTCGATGCTCGAGGAGCTGCCTTGTGGGCTTGCAAAGCTACTGCCTCCGATTGTCCAAAGGGAGCCACGGTCTTTATAAATTATGATCATCACAGTACATTAAAAAAAAAAAAAAAAAAAAAAAAAAAAAAAAACGAGCTTGTATTCTTATCTTAGTTTAGATTTCAAGCAAAATTAAACACCTAAAATATTGGTATTAACTACTCAAAGTTAGCTAGGCCTTTACCAATATTTACACTTGGAAAAATTGTAAATATCACAATTGCGATGCTTTCTTAATCAAATTTCATATGATTAAATTGTGATTGGTTAAAAAAAAAAAAAAACAATAGTGACGTATTTAATTAGTAGGGATAGGCGAGATGCGTTAAAGGTACGTACTCTAGATATAGTACTAGTTGTTCCTTCTCTTTAATTTTATTTATTATTTATTTTTAAAAAGCATGACGTTTGCTTAATTATTTATTTACTTGCTACTGTATATGAAATGATATGTTTAGAGAACCAACTATAGTGTTGTGTTTCAATCAAGTCTTTCGTAAAATTGAGGTCATCTTTATATTATTATTATTATTATTTTGCTAAATGACTTTTCAACTTGTTTAGTTACGTTTGAAAGCCTTCAACATGTCATCTTTTCGCGAAATTTGACTTTCCTCCAAACCTTCACAAGAGAAATTGGTAAAAATTTCTCTCTTGTTAAGTTATATAAAAGATATCGGTAAGTTCAAATTTTAAAGCATTAATTTTCTATAATTACAAATACATCCCGATTAAGAAAAAGCAGTAACATACAATAATGCAAGTTTTTAAAAAAAGAAATATAACAGAGAAGCAAATAATAATGTGGAGTTCATCGCATGTAGCAAAAGAAAGTCCAAGAAAAGTCTACATACCGAATTATATATGAAGTATTTGTATTTATACCTTTTTGTTTAGAATTTGAAGTATTTGCAATTATGAAGAAGCATCATAGCCAGTTCTTTTATTTACTATTATTTTTTTAAATATATGATGATAATTAAAGTTAAAATTAAAAAAAGTAGCAGTCAAATATAACAAAAATTCTCTAATTTGATGCAACAATTTGCCTCTATTTCATTATTATAGGTAGTTGCAGGAATGAGTTTTAGAAATTTACAAGAATTGATGATCTCTAAATGCAACAACGTATAGTATATGTTCTCTTTTGCAATGCTTGAAAGCCTTATTCAGCTTAAGAGGCTATATATATCAGAGCATGAGGTCATTGAACAGATAGTCACAAAAGCAGAAGGAGAAGATGGGAGGTTCAAGAACATCATCTCATTCCCTAAACTTGAATATCTTGAGCTTCAAGATCTTCCAAAACTCAAAAGATTTTGAAATTCTCATGAATCAACACTACCAATGCTGCTAGCAGTTGAAGAAAGAAAGTTGGTGGCTCTACAACCTCTATTCAATGAAAGGGTAACATTGTTTTAATATTTAACATTAATTGAAAGTAAATTCATTAATTATTCCTATTCTACTTTATGCGAATCTCGTCATTATTTCTCTATTTCAGAATAAGAACCCAAACCTGTAAGCAAACACATGCCCAATTTGTTAAAATTACTTAGTATCTATATTTTATTGAATATCATCATTGTTCTTTGCTCAAATTAATTATGTATCTGTCAACGTCCCTTAAGTGGGTTGGTAGGGTGCTCGTTTTCCTTGCTAAATACTTGGGTTCGAGCCGTCACCACCACATTAGTCAGAGAATATGGGCAATCCACTTCGTAATGGATCCATATATCACACGGGGCATCCATAGCTCCCCGGGATTATCTGAGTATTCCAACATCTATACTTATAACCCAATTTCTTTCAGCAAAAGTAATAATAATTATTATTATGTATCCAATATAAAATCTTCTAATTAAAGTTGATTTTTTTATATAAATATTACAATTATTTAAACGAAATCATTTATTTTCCTTAAAAAACTTAGAGCTTAGTGCTATCATGTTAACCTAGCGGTTATCAACATATATATAATTGAAAACTCATAATTCAAACTTGAATCTACATTTAATCTTTCAAGAAATACAAATTAATTGGTTTTATTATGTAGTTATTAATACATTAGAATTCTGATTGCAGAGTACAATAGAGATTTTGTTAGAATAAAGTTATTACTCTTGTGGAAGATGTTATGAATTCTGGTAAAATATATAGTTATTAATACATTAGGATTTTGGTTTTTTTTTTTTTTTTGGAAAAAAAATACTCTTGGAGAGAGTATAATAGAGATTCTGATAGAATAAAGTTATTACTCTAACATAATATATTTTGAATTCTAATAGAATATGTAGTTATTAATACGTTAGAATTCTAGTTCTTTTTTTGTGAAATTACTGTTGCAGAATATAACAGAGATTCTGGTAGAATAAAGTTATTACTCTTGCAGAATATATTTTGAATTCTGATAGAATATGTAGTTATTTATACGTTGGAATTCTGGTTCCTTTTTTTGAAATTACTCTTGCAGAGTATAATAAAGATTCTGGTAGAATCAAGTTATTACTTTTGCATAATATATTTTGAATTCTGATAGAATATGTAGTTATTAATAATTTAGAATTCTGGCTCCTTTTTTTGAAATTACTCTTGCATAGTATAATAGAGATTCTGGTATAACAAAGTTATTACTCTTCTAGAATGATGCATACAGTATAATAAACTTGGTTTATAGAACATGTCACAATAATTTGTCATGACAATACTTGAATCTGTGAAAGACTCAATCGAACAAAAGATATATGATACATTTATTGTGATTAAAAAAAAAAAAAACTCAATTATCATTAAGAAAAAATAATAATCGTAATGTGAATATCTTTGAAGGTAATATCTAAAGATCTTGAGAAGGGGAAATTGTCTTCACGTGAGGGGCCTGGCAGCCCTACTTAAGACTGCACACACGCACTTACATAGCAGCAAATTAAACACTCTTCCATCGCAACAGATAAACATACACGCACAAAGCAAGAAATAACACTTCCACGGCACACACATACAAAGGAATTACACTTCCACAACACACACACACACACACACACACAAAGCAAGAAACACACACACATACTTTCACAGCAGCAAATTAAACACAACTCACACAGCAAGAATTTACACTTTGATGTAGGAGCACCTATTGCATAGTCTACTTTTGCTCCTTTGACAATTTTACTTTACGTGGTTTAGTACGTTGTCGTCGTTTATTTCCTCTAATATTAATTTGCTAGTTGTCGTTTACCGCATATTGACTTTTTGTTGTTTATTTTGCTGAGGTGTCCTAGGGTTCTGATATTGTATTTTCGATCTAGCTTGCCTTATAAAGCAGCTGACAACTGCTGGGGTTGGCAGATTTTATTGCACCTTGAAATACAAAGGAAATTTCAGAGCCAATTTGTTCTTATTCCTCTTCCAGGCTTGAACCGAAGTGTTCTTCCTCTGTTTTGGAGCTCCCTTTACTCAAATCTCAGATTGTGCCATCACACTTCCACTGCACACACACACACTTCCAGAGCAGCAAATTAATCACACACACAATAAATACACACACGCAGAGCATCAAATTAACCACACACACGACACAATTAAATACACAGACAGAGACGAACAATAGTCCTGCTAGAAGCAAATTAACCACACATACACAAATACACAAAGACAAACACCCACAGACCACACACATATATGTATACCTGAGGCTAATTGAACTCCAAAATCAAAATTCTAACAAAAACACAGATCTTGATGCTAAATTATTTGAATTCATAAAGAATTTGACGAAAAGACCAACATGTTGAGAGAAGCCACCTAATTGCATTTGGATGTAGAGTCCAGAGATTCGCCGAAGTTGGTGAGCTTAGAGTGAAGATCGGTAAACCTCTTGTATTCTCCACTCGTCACGAGCCGAAATCGCCGCCGCTTTGTGACCTCTATCTCCGATGACGGCCACGAAGATAAAATTGTTTGGGAAGAGAGAAAATTGTTGGGGAGGATTTTCTCGAGTCTGCGACATAAGAAAGAGAGAGGAAGAGAGAGAGATTTGTTTGGGAAGAGGGAAAATCGGTTTGAGAGAGAGAGAGTTTCCAGATTTTTTTTTTTCCAAGTTCGAATATATTAGAGTGCAGAAGGTTTATAGGTCATTTCATTCTTTTTTTAAAATATAGTGTTTAATTTGTGTCATATTCCTCAATTTACCAAATTTTGTATTATATTGATAAAGATGTGTTTAAATTTGTGTCATCTAAGTGTTTTCTCTATTTTAAGAGTGAAAAATAGAAAAAATGAGTTGTTCTTTGGTAAGAGGGGAAAAAAAGAATGAATAGAATTTAAAAAGGAAAATAATAAATGTGGTACCCATTATTCAAAAAGAGAAATTCTAGTAAATAGCTTTTTTATAAAATTAATTGAAAATAAATAGTAAGATCTTAAAATATTTGAAGTGAATTAAAATTTATTAGGTAAATAACATGTTAATAAATAAACTATTTACTTGATTTATTAGTTTAAATATTTTTTAAAATCTGCAAATATAATTTTCGAAAAATTCTAAGTTTCTGCAGTAAGATAATAGAATTCTAGATCATTTAAAAATATTATATTTACAATGTGAAAAAAAAAATTTAAAGAAATACAAAGAAACTTTTTCTTTCATGTTTATTCTGCTAAAGAAATTTTTTAAATGTTCACTTAATTTAGCAAAAATTAAAAAGAAAAAAAAAACACATCAAAATTCTACTAGTAGTATTTGCTCTGAGAAAAACTAGGAAAATTATAGCGAACAACATTTTTACGAAAACAATTAAGTCAATAATAAGATGTTAAAATATTTAAAATAAATAATAAATTTATTAAGTAAATAGAAAATTTATTAGATAATCAATAATCACTTACATGATAAATTTGTTGTTTGATATTAATCATTCTAAATATTTTTTTAAATATGCTATTTCTCCAGATTGACCTTATCCAAACTTCTGATTCATGATCATCCTATGGTCAGATTTAACATTATATTCGCCTTTAGCATCATAATGCCATACTAATTGGTCCGCCTTATTACCTTCACATAAGGGAATGTTGTAAAGAACATCATGATCTACCCTCCAGAGAACTCTCTCCACCCAACTCCTATCCCACCCGTGGTCCCTAATTAGCTCCTCCACTAGCATATTCTCATGTCCCTCTCTTGGCACAGTAATTGGGAGAAACCTAGAAGGGCGAAGAAACCAAGGATCCTTGAAAATTCTCATCTCCACGGCCATTCCCGATTTGCCATCTAACCCCAATTTAACAAGGAACCCTCCATCCTTGTTCAGCTAGCAAGGCTTTATTAAAAGCCACCAAATCACGAAAACCCATTCCTCCATCCAACTTGGCTATACATAATTTTTCCCAACAAACCCAATGAATCTTCCTATCCTCACTTCCGCCATTCCACCCAAAAACGAGAGATAAGGGAAAGTAGTTCATCACAAAGAGTTGAAGGTATTTGAAACACACTCATAGCGTATGTAGAGGTAGCTTGGGCCACAACCTTTATCAAAATTTCTCTACCTTCAATTGAAAACACCTTCGATTTCCCTATTTGTAACTTCTTACACACCCTTTCTCGAATATGACTAAAACTCTCCTTTTATCCTGTCCAACAAAAGATGGCAATCCCAGATACGATTCATTGGAAACATCAAAGGCAAATCCAAAGAGTTAATGATAGAACCTTGTCTCGTGGGGTCCAAATTGGGACTGAAAGTTATCACAGACTTCTGAAAATTGATTGCCTGCCCCAAAGCTAGTTCGTGCTTGTGAAGAATCTCTTTCACCACAGAAGTGTTCACCTCGTCTACTCCTTCAAAAATTATGTGGTTATCTGCAAAAAGAAGGTGGTTAATTTTTGGAGTCTCCCGAGAGCACGCCATTCCATCTAATCAACCATCTCTACGCATCTTCTGTAGCAAGGCCGAGAAGCCTTCTGTACAAAGGAGGGAAGATAAGGTGAAAGCGGGCATCCCTGTGACCTTACAAAGAAATATAATGACACGTTACAAAGATTCGACGTTCTAATAAATAGTGTATTGAAGAGATATTTCATTTATCCTACTAAAGAAATTTTTTAAATGTCTACTTACTTTAGCAAAAATAAAAAAGAAAAAAAAACACATCAAAATTCTACTAATAGTATTTGCTCTGAAAAAAACTAGGAAAATTATAACAAACAATACTTTGACGAAAACAATGAAGTAAATAAAAAGATGTTAAATTTCCATTAAAAAAATAATAAGGTGTTAAAGTATATAAAATAAATGATAAGTTTACTAAGTAAATGGAAAATTCATCATATCAATAATAATCATTTACTTGATAAATTTATTATTTAATATTATTTCTTCAATAATTTACCCAAAAAAAAAAAAAAAAAAACTATTTACTTCTTTTCCCAGAAAAAATCATATTAATAATAAGAACTAGAAAAAAAACTAGAAATTGGTCATTCATATTGAGCTAAACAAGACGTGTATAATTTGAGTCTCTAACTCCTTTAATTTTAGAACTTTACTTTAATCAAATTTTTAGTAAATTAAAGGTCAAAAGTGTTCTTCTTCTTCTGAAAAAACAAAAAATAAAAAAATAAAAAAAAATAAAAAATAAAAAATAAAAAACATCGTGAGTTCACTCCACTGCACGTTTCCAAAGTGTTAGTTTCAAAATGTGTCTTAGAGTGGTTGGTTAAAAGATCCTCATTTATACACGATCCTAGTTAGACAGAAACATATATATATATACATATATATATGTTTATATATGCATTTTATTTGAGATTTATATTTTTTTCTTCAAAAATAAAATTTAATCTGATTTGATTAAAAAAATTTTTGAGAAAATGAATGGAAGATCCACTGCCTGCGACTGTGTCGTCGCTGCGTTAGGGTGGACCTCGTGCAGAGGGTGTCGAGGAGGCAGAGCGACTCCTTGCTCTGTGGGCTCCGGATCAATCAAGACAACGTCGTAGGCTTTGGGATTCCCTCCATCGTTTCCTAGCCATTGTTTCATTGGGAGATTTGTCGATCGTATTTTGTTCTCGGCGATTGTAATGTTCTCGAACGGCAAGGGTGGTTGGGTGTCATTGCTTCAGGGTGGGCACCGCAGAGGGCGGCGAGGAAGCGGAGAGACTGCTTGCCCAACGGGCTTGGGATTGGTGGAGACATCGTCGTTGGCATCTGGATTCCCTCCGTCGTTTCCTCGCCGCCGTTTCATTAGGAGATTTCTCGGTCGTACTTTGTGCTCAGTGATCTGTGCTGTACCTGAACAACAAGGGCGGTGGGTCGATGGCGGTGGTGGGGCTGTCGGTGAAGCCCTGTTAGATGTTATTGGAGAGCAGACCAGGGCTGAATAAAGGGTTACTGGATATTTTTCAATTCTTTTAAATTTGTCTATTATATTAATTATCATACACATGCAAATATTTCGCTCAATAGGTTAAACAAATGAGACCTACCAGTAATTATTCTAAAAAAGTCTATACCACAGCTTTGTCCTGTTAAATTATTTGTCTTGCTCTCTTTATTTATTTATTTTCAATGTAAAATTGACGTACATGAGTCATATACACAGAGAGACAGAGATTGTAGTAATCTCCTTTTTGCCTAGATTTTCTTTCCCTATCATCTTCTTCCTCTCTCTCTCTCATGGATTCACCTGACCGAAACGACAACATTTTCGGCCTCGTCAGCTCCACCACTAGCACCGGCACTGGCATTGGCTCCGCTGGCACCACCAATCTCCGTTCCAGTTCCAACTACCGCTTCATCGACTCTTCGGATGACAAAGAAGACAACCAAGATCTCATCAAGAATGGCGACTCCTCTTCCATGGAGTCTGCCTCCAAGTGCCTCGACTACATGCTCTAATTCCTCGACCGCAAGCTCTCCCTCACCCCTCACCATCCTCCACCTTCCAATTCCAATTCCTTCCCCACCGATGCCATTCCTCTGCCGATTGCTCTCTTGGAGTTCATCGCTCAAGCCAGTGGCTCTGGCATCTTCCACCTGCCCGTTCATGCCGACGTGCACCCTCAACGGCCGTTCATCCTAGAGGTGAGGCCTTACCCACTCTGGGAGGCTCATATCGGCCGCTTCCTCTGCTTGATCGCCGCCACGAGCTCGCATCTCTGGGCCACCTCCGAGTGTGGTCTTTGCTGGTGAGAGCTGAGCGATCTCGACGCCGCCGACAGGAAAGGTGACAACCACGAGGATGCGGTGCCATTCGAGGAGTCGGTAGGGACGTCGGAGGTGTCGTGACTGGCAGCAGATGAGGCAGCGAGGGTGGTCTAGAGTGGTCATAGGGATGGGAGAATCAGGTGTTAGAGAATAAAGCCCCTGTGCTTTTAGACCACCTCCATTGCATATTGGTCTATATTAAAATTCGTAATCCTTCGAAGGTATTTAATTTTGATCATTTCACTAGAGGGAAAATCCGTACGAAACACTTAAGAAAAATTAAAATTTAGAAATAGGCCCTTGGTGTTTCTCAACTATAAACATTACAGGAAAAGAGCTAGAATTTCATGTACTAGTAGACTAGCACATTTGAAGCCAAATGCTTTTGACCCAATAAAATTAAATAAAAGGAAAGTGAAAAAAAAAAAAAAAAATGCTGCTCTTGGTTCCCGCTTATTCATGTATAGATGCATGTTTCAATCATTTCATTTTATTTTTTTGATGGCATGTTCAATAATTTTATGATACAATATATCTGCAAAAAAATTCCATTGAAGCATGTCAACAGTTAATTCTTGACGCTTTTTGTTTTTCTTCTTTTTCAGGAGGTGCCACATGCATGGAGATGTTATCTATCCCTTATGACTGCACCATTCAGTCTAACTTTTTTCAATTAATTTCCATTTTATGTATAGTTTTATTTATTAAAACTGTTATTTATTTATTCCACACATAAACAATTTGTATAATTCACACAATTAATTCTTATCAATCGATAAAAAAATTAAATTAAATTACTGTGCTGTATTTATTTTATCAAGTAAAACAAATAAGTCTTCGCACAATTGATATTTATTCTGACACATAAAATATGTACAAGACATAAATAGCAGTGTTATATTCTGATGTCTTAAACATCTAATAGGTGATTTTCAACAGTGCAAAGTTTTACTCTAGATGATCAATTTACAGTAATGGCTTCAAAACATTATGACTAAATTAACTAGCCGCAAATATTCTTATGCTCTAACTAAAAATATGTAAAGATATTATGGGGACAAAGTAGATCTATGTACTTGAAACTCCAACAAGAAGTTATTCATTAATTTAGTAACTATTGTTGTTAACTTAAAATGTCAATGGATAAAAACTGTGCATTAATTTTTGGTGAATAAAGTAAGGATCTGGGGTTGGTCCCATCATTTTCAGGTTTGCTAAGCCATAGGCAAGAACCTTTTTCCCTAGGTATGGCAGAAAAACAAGTTCTTTATATTAGTTTTTCTCAATTGGCCATCCAAAGTCTATCCTGCCATCACCAAACCATTGCTTTAGCAACCGAAGTTGGAGTGAGGCCTAAGGAGAGGCATCGGCAATCGAATCAGGGTGGACAAAGGGGAGAAGCTAGTAAAGGCACCCACTCTTGCCAGCCCATCCACTTTTGTAGGTGTAAAACTGTGCATTCATTGATAGAAGTAATTTGGAACTGATTTTTCAAAAGTGGTTACGCCTCAACTAAATAAAAGTGTTCAAAACAATCATTTCAATTAAATTTACCAACAAACTAATGAAATAACTACATGATATGTTTAAAATAGATTAATAAAGGATGGTTCAGTCAAATAGTTTCGAGTAAATTCAAAACTCATCTTATAAATCCTAACTAAAGCATCAAATATATATGTATACACAACCATATTAACTATTGCTACTATTTTTCAAGTTTTTAAGTTACATTTAATTTGAAATTTGCTGCTAAATATAAATTTACTAATTACATAATATCAATATACAAATATATATATATATATATATATTGTTAAGTTGTATCTATGTAGATATACAAAACCAATCAGAAGAAGTTAAAGTTTTTTTTTTAAATCTATATATATGTTTGTAAGTGCTTAATAATACTACGTGGAAGCCACTCCAAAAGACTATAGAAGAACGTCAAAATCGAAGCACCTTTCTCTGAATTGAGGACTTCATAGAAGAGCGTGCATGTGTGTCGGTTCCTTTCAAGTCTCCGTTCTTTGACACTCGACCATCTTCAAGGTATAGAAACTTTTCTTGAAGGACTTCATGAGCGAGTAACCAACCTGCAGGAGCTCCATATTTGGCGCTGTGCTAGTTTGAAGGAGATAAGTTGGATCAAAAACATTAAATCACTTAGGAGACTGTCTCTCGGGCTATGCACCAATCTAACGATACTACGTGATACAATTAACCTCATCATCTCTTTACCAAAAGTGGAGATCGAGGAATGCCCCAAGGTTTCTCATATTGAACGCATGCTTGAGGATGGCTTATATATACAGGATATCACTTCTGAAAACCAGCTGCTTCTTCAGGTATTGCTGCTCATTTCTTACTGATGAAGTATTAATTGTCGTTTGAATTTTCTTTGTTTTTTAATTTGTCTGCTTGGCAACTCTGTTTTCAGGACTGAGTAAAGTAGGCTTAAGAAGTGGGATTATACCAAAATTGAAGGTCATGATGATAAGCATTCATGAGTTTCTGAAGCTTAGTTTTCATTTTTCAAACAGATGTAAATTTCATCACTTAAGATACTACTCTCTCTATATAAAGTTGTTATTCTCGGCCAAAATGTTAGTTTTTCGGTGAAGATTCTTTTATTTTTACTTCTTTTACGGCTCCATCCTACAATCTCAGTCTATTCTTGCATTTGCTGTCTGATATATTAAAGGATGTATTGGAGACCTTTTTTTTTTTTTTTTTTTGCTTAATATATATTTGGAGACTTGTTTATTATATTCTTGATTCTAATAATAACCCAAAATTGTTTTTTTTTTGTTTTTTTTTTAAACTCAAACCAGGATATTGATGATCTACTACCATTTGTATTCTCTTATAATAGATAGTAAATTGACAACATTAACTACTAGGCAATACTACTTGGTGGTCCTCCATGCCAGGCTTTGTTTTCATCTCGGCTTTCAAAGAATACGGAGGGGTTGTTTGGTAGTATGTCAGACGTCAGATTCTCTCCAATATCATGCACTCTTTTCTCCTTGCATCGATTCTTTTCCCATTGAGTTTTTTTTTTTTGTTGTTTTTTGTTTTTTCCTAATAAGGTTTTTGAACATGGCATTCTCTTTATTTCTTTACAAGATGATTAGATCCTTTAGAGCTTAATTCAGAACAGTTGTTTCTAGATTTCACTTTAGTGGTTGTTTTTGTTTTCATAATTTACAGCTCATGTTAGATTATCGTTGTCAATTGGATGTAAATTTAGCCGAACTTTTGACTGTATGTGTGATGCCCTAGAAATTCATAAGCTTAATTAATGAATTAATATTATGGATTTTATTCATTAATATGCTTTTAGTGAATTATTTTGATGAATATCAAATTTCAAGATCATGACTGATAATATATGTATCATCGGTGTGATGATGTCGATGATTTAACAATGTTGAGTTTCTCTATTTAAATGAGAAATTTTAAATACCTAAAACTTGTGATGAACGACATGAAAATTTATACGAAAAAAATAAGTTATGTCGTATTAGAGGTATAGCGATAATTTTTCGGAAGGACCCCGATTTTTATTAGTAGATCGATTTAATGATCTTAGTATTTATTTTGATCATATTAATAGTCAAGCTTTGAGAGCATGTTTGGGAATTAATGTGTCACATGGATAGAAATGAATTATTAATATTTACTCTTAGGAAATCCAAAGGTGGGAGATTAATCAAGAATTGTGCTTGATTTGAAATCAATGGTGTAGATTTGATGCTAGAGAATCCTAGGCAAATCAATGGCCAAACCTTGGATGATAAGTGACCAATGAGAACTTAGATTAAGGATTGGTGTGATGGAAGATCCAATGGGTAAGAATAAGGATGATAACTTTGGATCAAGGGTGGATATTGAAAGAAAGAAAGAAAAAAAAAAAGGAAGCAATGGGGGGGGGTCGGTTTTGTTGGTTCAAGAAACAAGGAAAAAAATGTGAACAAAAGAGAAATGAGGAAAGTGGTGCATGCATGCAACCACAAGTAAGAAATGACATGGTCTTTTTGGGTAATTTGACCTAGAGAAGAAGCAAGTGATAGTGACCTTTTATCTCAACTTTTTGAACCAAGTTTCACCTAATTTTGCTCCCAAAACAGCCGGCCATTGAAGGGCTAATTCAGCCAATATTTTTCAAATTTCATTTCCAAAAGACAACTCTCTCAAGGCCAAAGTTGGCTAAGCACAAACCCCTAACACCCCATTTTCTTTCTCACACAAACCAAGCTCTAAACAAAACCAAGAACCACCAATACTACTCTCCATCTCCAACACTCCTCAAGCACCTCCTCCATCCATTTTCAAGGTCTAAGGAACCCCAACACCAAGATCGAAGAAGTGCGAGACGGAGTTAGAGGACGTTTTACTAGAGGTAACATAGTGGTGCTATTCGGGTTTTAGTTATTTTTGGAGAAAAAAAATATGATGTTTAGTTATGATTTTAATATTAGATTTTTCTTACCTAGGAAAAATTTTTGAGAAGAACTCGGGAGGTTCGAGATCTTGAAGGATCCCCGGAGCATTTCGGTAAGATTTGTGAACTTTGTTGAAGGTCGTAGTTGTTGTGGTGATATAGCATGCATTAGAAGCTTTGGTATGAAAAATAAATTATATATTAAGATTCTACAGAGGATAAGCTTCATTTTAGGCTTTGGAATCACTTGATTTGCTTTTATATGTATAAAGTTATGTGTATTTGAAGTTGTGACAAAAAACTAGGGAAGAAATGAACCTCCGAGCCACTGTCCAGCCACGGTTTTTTTTATACTCCGAACCATTTACACTCAAAATTTTGGTTTATAAGTTGGAGAACTAAAAACTAGATTCTTTAAGCTTTCCAACAAGGTATCATTCACCTTGAATGGATAAATTTACAATTTTTGGTGAATTTTACAAGTTTGGTCTATGAACCGAAAAACCTTGCCGGAACCCGGTACTAGCTACGGGTTTTGTTCATTTTGACTTAGCAAACCATGACGTTTTATAAAAATTTTTTTACCATACAAAATAGACATTATAAGCTTTCCAATGACATATCTTTTGTCTTATTTGGACTTGTAAGTAAATTGTTATGGATTTTCAAATCTTACTCATGAATCTGGACTGGTGGTGCAAACGTGGGACCAACAGTGACAAAACCTAAGTTTATGGTATGAAATGCTCAAGTAATAAAATAAATAACTTTACCACTGTAAAGTAGACATCTTAAGCTTCAAAATGAGATATCATGTGTTTAAAACGGTTATGTATATGAATTTTAATAAATCCTTAAAGATTGTATTGAAATCTGGAAATCTGAGATTTTACCATAAGACACTTAAGAAAACGTCCACATTATCATTTGAAATGCTTGAAATCTGAGGAAACAAATTATAGAGACAGAAACTAGATGTTTCAAGCTTTCCAACAAGTTATCAAGTATCCAAAACGGAATTATACTCAAATTTAAATAAATCTTACAAGTTAAAGTCCTACACCGATAAAATGATTTAAACATTAAAAGGTGACATAAAAGTAAATCATAACATATGAATATAGTTAGTTATGAAATGAATTGATTTTAAGTGTGTGAACAAATAATGTGAAAAATCCTAATTTCATAAATTAAATCATAAGTTTTAATGGATTAAACTAAAGTACACTAGAGGGTTACTGGGCCTATCCCATGAGATTACCTTGGCCCAATTAAATGGACATAACTCAAGGAATTGAACTAGCCCAATAATAAAATAGAGGTATACCCTTAGGTGACTCCTTATCACCTTAATTGATTTATTAATTAATTTCTTAGTTAATTAATTAATTCATTCATAACCAATTGTAACTTAATAAAGGAATTAATTAATTAACTGATTATTAATTAATTAATTAATTATAAGAGTTAACATATGATAATCAAGATATTTATGTTAATTAATTACATAATTATATTACATGATTAATTATAAATTAATTAATTATTAATAATTAATCATTGATATAATCATCAAAATAATTAGGGATGATTAACTAGAGATTAATCAAACATTAATTATTAGATTAATCAAATTAATAATCATTAATTATTATATGAGAAAGAATATTTAAGTAATATAATTAAATTATTAACAATTTAATTATCATTAAGTCAACTAAAATTATGTAATTTTAATTATAATTACTCAATTAAATAAAGAAATAATTAACTATTACTTAATTAAGTAGTTAATTGATTAATTAGTCAATTGATTAATTAATTAATAAAAACAATTAATTAAATTAAATTAATTAAATCATAATAGAAAATTATTTTAACACTTAATAATTAATAGGAATTAATTATTGAGGTTAATTATGATATAAGTAAATTAAATTCACTATAGTTTATAAAATAATTGAATAATTGAATAAAGTAATATAACCATGATTTTATCTAATAATGAGATATTGTTAAATCAGGACAATTTCTCAAATCCGTATAGTAGGAGATACAACTCCCGAAGTTAAGCACATAAGATAAGTAAGTACAAACGTCACCTACAGCATGAAACAAAATGTTTTTTTTTTATGATGCACTACGGTTGCTATGATTTGACTGAATGATGTGATGAGTCTATAAATTATACGTATTGCTTTGACTAAGTATTTGATTTGCATAAATTCTCTTGCACTGATATGACTTACATGCCTCTCAGATATGTATGCCGTAATGATAGATGCATAGTGACATGTAAATATATACATTGTCACAAATAATAAGAATGAGGCTAATGAAAGATAGGATTAAGTGTCGTACCAACCTCCAACTAGTGAGAGGATATGATAAGAACGAAGTTATAAGATATGACCTTGGAGGCTGTTAGAGGGTCGCTCCCCTAACCCCCCATTGGTTGCGCGCATATGGGTACGACATAGGGGCCCTTAAGTAGACAAGATATGTATATAATGAAGCATAATTGACCACACATGATTCCATGCATTTTGAACATTCTTGATAATTACATGTGATGATATGACTTATGAAAATGTTTTGTGAGATATTGTTTGTACTTGCTGAGCGAAAGCTCATACGTGTGTGTTCGTGCTGTAGGTAACACGGGTAAGCAGCCTATTACTTAGATGTTCTTATGGACAGGCGAAGCTATGCGAAGGCGGTGAAGGAAGGGAGTGGGATACCACCACGAAATTTATTTCCGCATTTAGACTTCGTATTTTATTTTGTAACGACCATAATTTTAGTTATGTCCCAATGTTTTGATATTACTAAATTAGTATGAGTACTCTATGAGAAAAAGACCTTTGACTCTTTTGCTTTAATCAACATGAAGTTATAGCTTTTTAAATATTATTTAAACATGAATTTAAATAGGATAATTATTCACTAGTAGTTTTTAATTTCCACATATAAAAATATTAATAATTCTAATTTTTATAGTATGAATATGATTTAAAAAAAAAAAATTTAGTATTTTTTTTAGAACCGAATTTAAATAAGTGTTAAGACTTAAGTAAGTTTGTTAACGGTCCGAAAAGTCGGGTCGTTACAGTTGGTATCAGAGCGGTATCCTGCCATCCTACCTTACGTCGTTTCCACATCAGTTTCATGCCTGTCCAAGTAAGTTAGAATTCTATTTTATTTATTATTATTTTTTTTTGTAGTTGTTATTGACCTTAATTTTAAAATTAGGCATCTCTATATTATCATCATGCCACCAATTAGAGGATCATCATCCGAAGACACACTTTTTAGTGAGCTCGGTGCCAAAATAACGGTTGCATTTCGGAGAGCCAGACCAGATCACTACTACGGAGAAACTCATCCGGGAGATTGGCTACACCATATCGAGTCCTTATGCAGCTCATGTGGCATAACACGAGGAGCATGGTCGAGACTAGCAGTAATCCAGCTGAGGGGTGCTGCTAGGCATTGGTGGGAGTCTATTGGGCAAGACCTGAACCTCGTACATTGGAGAGATTTTTGCCGCAACATTACGGAGTATTTTGTAGGTCCTTTCCTTTACCGAGAGAGGAGGGCTGAATTGACTTATGCACAAGGACGTCGCTTCTTTACTCGGGCGGCGAGATGGGCACCTGTTCGTGGCGAGAGCATGCAGGAGTACAAACGCCGATTCGAAGAGGACCTCCTAGTCGAGTGCCCTTATGAACTGCGCCAAGAGGACGCATGTGAGTTGTTCTGGCAAGGAGTTCCCCCCGAGATACGGGCACTTGTGTACTTTCCTCGACCGTACCCGGACTACGACCACCTATGCTCAGAGGTCATCTACGCCGAGATGCATCTTAGAGCAGAAAGAGAAGATACTTCCCCATCAAGGGGATTAGAGAATGCGGAGGACGCTACTAGCCATGTTGAGGCACCAGCCCCACACCAACCAGAAGCCGTGGGAGACGATGATGCTCGTATTGGTTCAGAAGAGGAGGACCCCACTGAGGTTTTCACTGAGGGAGAAGATGACGAGACCGATGGCCCATGAGTATTAGTAGAAGATTGAGTGTAGTAGTTTACTATCTAGTAGTTTGCTGTTGTTGTGGATGTTTTATCTATTATCTATCTTATGTAATTGATGACGCCTGTGTTATCTTTATGATTTATGTATTCTCTATGACTAATTATAACCAGTGTGGTTGATCGTTATGTGAACTTATGATTATGTGATGTTATGACATGATGTTTTTAAGATATGATATGTCATGATTTATGAGTCGTATCTCTATCATTATGTTTAAATAAAACTCACATCATAAGACTATGCTTAAGTCAAAATAACTTCTTCGAAATATTAAACAAGTATGGTTCTTTTAGGTTGAACACTAGAGTTATATATAAAGTCATGGTACGTCCTCGAGCGGCAGCAGCAAGACGACCACAAGAAGCGAACCTAGCTGAAATGGTCGTTAACCTTCAGCGTAGATTGGAGGACCAAGAGCGTGAAATGCAGAATCTCCGTGAACAGCTTGCTCAACAAAATCAAGACCCACCTCCTCCTCCAGCTGTCCCAGCTCAACCAGCAGCACCAGCTGTGCCTGCGGCTCAAGCTGTCCAACCTGTGGTCCGACAGGAGCCGTTGTATGAGAGGTTTCGACGTATGAAACCACCAGAATTCGAAGGATCCACCAATCCTTTGGAGGCTGAGGAATGGTTAACCTCCCTTCAAATAGTCTTGAACTTTATGGATCTCACAGATCAAGAAAAAGTGTTTTGTGCTTCCTATGTCATGAAGAAGGATGCTCGTTATTGGTGGGAGACTGTGCAAATGAGGAGGAATGTACTTGAGATGACATGGAATGATTTCATTCAGGAATTCAACGACAAATTCTACAATCGGATGGCTATGAAAGCACAGCAGAATGAATTCAACAACATCAAGCAAGGCACTATGTTCGTAACTGAGGCTGTCCGCAAGTTCGACCAACTGGCACGACTCTGCCCTCACCTTGTGCCAACTGAGGATGAAAGGGTTAGGAGGATGTTAGACATGTTTCGCCCTGAGATTGCGGTAGTGATCGATAGTGGCGAGAAACCGCCTACGACTGTTGCTGAATGTGTCGAAAGAGCGCTACGCGCTGAGTATCGTCTTGCTCAAGCTAAACAAGAGAGGGCCAAGTTCTTTGAAGAGAAAAAGAAAGAGAAGTCGCAATCAAGGCAAAATCAAGGAAATCAACTAACAACCAAGGAAACAGATCCAACCTTAATGGCAATCACTCCAATCAAAACCACAACAAGCGAAAGGGGAATTTCAATGGGAACAAGAACCAGAAAAACCATCCCCAGAAGAAGAACAGCACTGTCTACCCTACATGCTCTAAGTGTGGGAAGAAACATCCAGGTGAATGCAAACTTGGCTCCAATACTTGTTATTATGTGGCAAGGAGGGTCATTTTGCCAAAAACTGCTACACCAACAAACAGAACCAGTTGAAGCCACAAGGGACCCAACTCCATAACATGCAAGCCAAGATCGAGGGTCCGCAGATTAACCAGGGACGTTTGGAGGCCCCGCCAGGACCGAACGCTCACATTTTTGCCTACACAAAGAATGATGTCGAAGTTGGAACCTCGAATGTGGTGACAGGTCAGCTTTCTGTGGCCAACCAAGATACCCATGTTTTATTTGATTCCCGGAGCAACTCATTCCTTTGCATCACATACACTTGCTAGGAAGCTTACTCAATTCACGGATGGAATCAATCAGACCTTTAGAACGGCCTTGCCTTCAGGACAAACTCTGCTGTCAAGTTATTGGTTACGTCATGTGCCAATAATTATTGCTGGTAGAGAACTGTTTGTTAATCTAATTATTTTAGAAATGTTCGACTACGATATCATCTTAGGGATGGACTTTCTAGGAAAATACAATGCGAACATTGAATGTCGGGCACGTAAGGTGACTTTTCAAACCGGATGGAGTAGAAGAGTTCGAATATGTCAACATTTCTGAGAAACAACCGAGAGTGATGATTTCTGCCATGAGGGCGCGAAGGATGCTACATAGCGGATGCGTTGGATACCTAGCCAATATCATAGATATGACAAAAGAAGAACGATCCAAACCGGAAGATGTGGCGGTAGTCAGAAACTTTGTCGAGGTTTTCCCAGAAGACTTACCTGGAATACCTCCTGATCGTGAGATTTCATTTGAAATCGAATTGATGCCCGGCACAGCACCGATATCAAAGGCTCCATACCGCATGGCCCCAGCTGAACTCAAAGAACTGCAGACCCAACTTCAAGAACTTCTGGACAAGGGGTTCATACGTCCAAGTTACTCACCTTGGGGTGCGCCTGTCTTATTCGTCAAAAAGAAGGACGGTACGTTAAGAATGTGCATTGACTACCGTGAGCTCAACAAGGCGACCATCAAGAATAAGTATCCTCTTCCAAGAATCGACGACCTCTTCGATCAGCTTAAAGGAGCATCAGTCTTTTCTAAGATCGACTTACGCTCGGGTTATCACCAATTGAAGATTAAGGAAAGCGATGTCCCAAAGTCAGCATTTCGTACACGTTACGGTCACTATGAGTTCTTAGTCATGTCATTTGGATTGACGAATGCACCTGCAGCTTTCATGGATTTAATGAATAGAGTATTCAAGGAATACTTAGACAAGTTCATCATTGTGTTCATTGATGACATTTTGATCTATTCAAAGACCCAAAAGGAACATGAAGAGCATTTGAGGATCGCTCTCCAAACTCTAAAGAACCACCAGCTTTATGTAAAATTCTCTAAGTGCGAATTTTGGCTTGACAAGGTTCAATTCCTCGGACATGTGATCTCCAAGGATGGAGTATCTGTCGACCCATCCAAGATCGAAGCTGTGAGCAAATGGCCAGCACCGAAGAATGTGACTGAAGTGCGAAGCTTTTTAGGTCTAGCCGGCTACTACAGAAGATTTGTCGAGAGATTCACGAAATTAGCCGCACCTCTTACCGCACTTACTCGGAAAGGAAAGAAGTATGAATGGACAGAGAAATGCGAGGCAAATTTCCAAGAATTGAAGAAGAAACTCACTAGTGCTCCTATTCTCACGATTCCATCAGACGAAGGAGAGTTTGATATCTACAGCGATGCATCCAAGATGGGCTAAGGAGCAGTTTTGATGCAGAACGGGAAAGTCGTGGCTTATGGCTCACGGCAATTGAAAGAGCATGAGAAAAACTACCCGACCCATGATTTGGAATTAGCAGCTGTGGTGTTTGCCCTTAAGATCTGGCGATACTATCTTTACGGCGTTAAATGTCAGATTTTTACAGATCATAAAAGTTTTAAGTACATCTTCACCCAGAAGGAACTCAACATGAGACAAAGAAGATGGTTGGAATTGGTTAAGGATTATGATTGTGAGATTCTTTACCATCCCGGAAAGGCCAACAAAGTCGCTGACGCACTAAGTCGGAAGTCGTCTGCCACCCTCATGATAATTCAAGCACTACTACAACCGTTTCAGGGAGATATTCTCAAGCTTGGAATTGAGCTCATTACAGGAAAACTTTCCTCATTAACTGTCCAACCTACAATCCTTGGTGAAATCAAGGAAGCTCAGGGACTTGATCCTAGTTTGGTCAGGATAAGAAAAAGAAGCTATGGAAGGAAAAGAAACTAATTTTAGTGTGTCGGATGAGGGTATCCTTCATTTTAAAGATAGATTATGCGTGCCTAACAATAAAGAACTTCGAAAGCAGATCCTATCTGAGGCCCACGACACTCCATACTCCATCCATCCCGGAGCGACTAAGATGTATAAGGACTTGAAGGAGCATTTTTGGTGGAACAAGATGAAGAACGACGTGGCTGAATTCGTGAGGAAATGCCTAACCTGTCAGAAAGTTAAGGCGGAACACAAGCGACCAGCTGGAAAATTGCAACCTATTGAAGTTCCAGAGTGGAAATGGGAACAAATCACTATGGACTTTGTGGTCGGATTGCCAAAAAACTAGTGAAGGTTATGACGCCATCTGGGTAATCGTAGATCGTTTGACTAAATCAGCACGTTTCATAGAAATTAAAGTGACTTATTCCCTGGAAAAGTTGGCGGAATTGTATGTATCTAATGTCATTAAGCTGCACGGCATTCCTCTATCGATCATTTCAGACCGCGATAGCTGTTTCACTTCCACTTTTTGGAAAAATGTTCATCGAGTGTTAGGAACTAAGCTCAAGTTTAGCACTGCTTTTCACCCTCAGACGGATGGTCAATCCGAGCGAACCATTCAAACCTTAGAGGATATGCTTCGTGCTTGCGTTATGGACTTCAAGGGTGCATGGAATAAGAAATTACCATTGATTGAATTCTCCTACAACAACAGTTATCAGGCGACTATCGGGATGGCACCCTATGAAGCACTCTATGGCAGGAAGTGCCGATCACCGGTACATTGGCACGAAACAGGGGAGAAGCAATTGGAAACCACAGATTTCATTATCAAGACCACCGAAACAGTCAAGAAAATACGACAACGAATGGAAGCAGCTCAATGTCGATAGAAGAGTTATGCCGACAAGCGAAGGAGGCCCCTTGAATTTCAAAAGGGAGACTTTGTTTTCTTGAATGTAGCACCAATAAAGGGTGTGATGCAATTCGGAAAGAAGGGCAAGTTGAGCCCGAGGTACATAGGACCCTTCGGGATCACAGAACGCATTGGTAAGGTAGCTTACAGATTAGCATTACCATCAGAGTTGTCAACAGTGCACAATGTCTTTCATGTCTCAATGCTGAAGAGATATGTCCCAGATCCGTCTCACGTAATAGAACATGAACCAATTCAAGTTCACGAGGACCTCACTTACGAAGAAAAGCCGGTGCAAATTCTAGCTCGTGAAGAAAAGACTCTCAGAAACAAGACCATACCCCTTGTCAAGGTGTTATGGCGAAATCACAAGATCGAGGAAGCCACTTGGGAACGTGAAGATGAAATGAGGAAAAATTATCCGTTTTTATTCTAATTTTCGAGGACGAAAATTTTGTAAGGAGGGTAGATTGTGATGCCCTAGAAATTCATAAGCTTAATTAATGAATTATTATTATGGATTTTATTCATTAATATGCTTTTAGTGAATTATTTTGATGAATATCAAATTTCAAGATCATGACTGATAATATATGTATCATCGGTGTGATGATATCGATGATTTAACAATGTTGAGTTTCTCTATTTAAATGAGAAATTTTAAATACCTAAAACGTGTGATGAACGACATGAAAATTTATACGAAAAAAATAAGTTATGTCGTATTAGAGGTATAGCGATAATTTTTCGGAAGGACCCCGATTTTTATTAGTAGATCGATTTAATGATCTTAGTATTTATTTTGATCATATTAATAGTCAAGCTTTGAGAGCATGTTTGGGAATTAATGTGTCACATGGATAGAAATGAATTATTAATATTTACTCTTAGGAAATCCAAAGGTGGGAGATTAATCAAGAATTGTGCTTGATTTGAAATCAATGGTGTAGATTTGATGCTAGAGAATCCTAGGCAAATCAATGGCCAAACCTTGGATGATAAGTGACCAATGAGAACTTAGATTAAAGATTGGTGTGATGAAAGATCCAATGGGTAAGAATAAGGATGATAACTTTGGATCAATGGTGGATATTGAAAGAAAGAAAAAAAAAAAAAAAGGAAGCAATGGGAGGGGTCGGTTTTGTTGGTTCAAGAAACAAGGAAAAAAATGTGAACAAAAGAGAAATGAGGAAAGTGGCGCATGCATGCAACCATAAGTAAGAAATGACATGGTCTTTTTGGGTAATTTGACCTAGAGAAGAAGCAAGTGATAGTGACCTTTCATCTCAACTTTTTGAACCAAATTTCACCTAATTTTGCTCCCAAAACAGCCGGCCATTGAAGGGCTAATTCAGCCAATATTTTTCAAATTTCATTTCCAAAAGACAACTCTCTCAAGGCCAAAGTTGGCTAAGCACAAACCCCTAACACCCCATTTTCTTTCTCACACAAACCAAGCTCTAAACAAAACCAAGAACCACCAACACTACTCTCCATCTCCAACACTCCTCAAGCACCTCCTCCATCCATTTTCAAGGTCTAAGGAACCCCAACACCAAGATCGAAGAAGTGTGAGACGGAGTTAGAGGACGTTTTACTAGAGGTAACATAGTGGTGCTATTCGGGTTTTAGTTATTTTTGGAGAAAAAAAAATATGATGTTTAGTTATGATTTTAATATTAGATTTTTCTTACTTAGGAAAAAGTTTTGAGAAGAACTCGGGAGGTTCGAGATCTTGAAGGATCCCCGGAGCATTTCGGTAAGATTTGTGAACTTTGTTGAAGGTCGTAGTTGTTGTGGTGATATAGCATACATTAGAAGCTTTGGTATGAAAAATAAATTATATATTAAGATTCTACAGAGGATAAGCTTCATTTTAGGCTTTGGAATCACTTGATTTGCTTTTATATGTATAAAGTTATGTGTATTTGAAGTTGTGACAAAAAACTAGGGAAGAAATGAACCTCCGAGCCACTGTCCAGCCACGGTTTTTTTTATACTCCGAACCATTTACACTCAAAATTTTGGTTTATAAGCTAGAGAACTAAAAACTAGATTCTTTAAGCTTTCCAACAAGGTATCATACACCTTGAATGGATAAATTTACAATTTTTGGTGAATTCTACAAGTTTGGTCTACGAACCGAAAAACCTTGCTGGAACCCGGTACTAGCTACGGGTTTTGTTGATTTTGACTTAGCAAACCATGACATTTTATAAAACTGTTTTTACCATACAAAATAGATATTATAAGCTTTCCAATGACATATCTTTTGTCTTATTTGGACTTGTAAGTAAATTGTTATGGATTTTCAAATCTTACTCATGAATCTGGACTGGTGGTGCAAACGTGGGACCAACAGTGACAAAACCTAAGTTTATGGTATGAAATGCTCAAGTAATAAAATAAATAACTTTACCACTATAAAGTAGACATCTTAAACTTCAAAATGAGATATCATGTGTTTAAAACGGTTATGTATATGAAATTTAATAAATCCTTAAAGATTGTATTGAAATCTGGAAATCTGAGATTTTACCATAAGACACTTAAGAAAACGTCCACATTATCATTTGAAATGCTTGAAATCTGAGGAAACAAATTATAGAGACAGAAACTAGATGTTTCAAGCTTTCCAACAAGTTATCAAGTGTCCAAAACGGAATTATACTCAAATTTAAATAAATCTTACAAATTAAAGTCCTACACCGATAAAATGATTTAAACATTAAAAGGTGACATAAAAGTAAATCATAACATATGAATATAGTTAGTTATGAAATGAATTGATTTTAAGTGTGTGAACAAATAATGTGAAAAATCCTAATTTCATAAATTAAATCATAAGTTTTAATGGGCTAAAATAAAGTACACTAGAAGGTTACTGGGCCTATCCCATGAGATTACCTTGGCCCAACTAAATGGACATAACTCAAGGAATTGGACTAGCCAAATAGTAAAATAGAGGTATACCCTTAGGTGACTCCTTATCACCTTAATTGATTTATTAATTAATTTCTTAGTTAATTAATTAATTCATTCATAACCAATTGTAACTGAATAAAGGAATTAATTAATTAACTGATTATTAATTAATTAATTAATTATAAGAGTTAACATATGATAATCAAGATATTTATGTTAATTAATTACATAATTATATTACATGATTAATTATAAATTAATTAATTATTAATAATTAATCATTGATATAATCATCAAAATAATTATGGATGATTAATTAGAGATTAATCAAACATTAATTATTAGATTAATCAAATTAATAATCATTAATTATTATATGAGAAAGAATATTTAAGTAATATAATTAAATTATTAATAATTTAATTATCATTAAGTCAACTGAAATTATGTAATTTTAATTATAATTACTCAATTAAATAAAGAAATAATTAACTATTACTTAATTAAGTAGTTAATCGATTAATTAGTCAATTGATTAATTAATTAATAAAAACAATTAATTAAATTAAATTAATTAAATCATAATAGAAAATTATTTTAACACTTAATAATTAATAGGAATTAATTATTGAGGTTAATTATGATATAAGTAAATTAAATTCACTATAGTTTATAAAATAATTGAATAATTGAATAAAGTAATATAACCATGATTTTATCTAATAATGAGATATTGTTAAATCAGGACAATTTCTTAAATCCGCATAGTAGGAGATACAACTCCCGAAGTTAAGCACATAAGACAAGTAAATACAAACCTCACCTACAGCATGAAACAAAATGTTTTTTTTTTTTTGATGATGCTCTACGGTTGCTATGATTTGACTGAATGATGTGATGAGTCTATAAATTATACGTATTGCTTTGACTAAGTATTTGATTTGCATAAATTCTCTTGCACTGATATGACTTACATGCCTCTCAGATATGTATGCCGTAATGATAGATGCATAGTGACATGTAAATATACACATTGTCACAAATAATAAGAATGAGGCTAATGAAAGATAGGATTAAGTGTCGTACCAACCTCCAACTAGTGAGAGGATATGATAAGAACGAAGTTATAAGATATGACCTTGGAGGTTGTTAGAGGGTCGCTCCCCTAACCCCCCATTGGTTGCGCGCATATGGGTACGACATAGGGGCCCTTAAGTAGACAAGATATGTATATAATGAAGCATAATTGAACACACATGATTTCATGCATTTTGAACATTCTTGATAATTACATGTGATGATATGACTTATGAAAATATTTTGTGAGATATTGTTTGTACTTGCTGAGCGAAAGCTCATACGTGTGTGTTCGTACTGTAGGTAACGCGGGTAAGCAGCCTATTACTTAGATGTTCTTATGGACAGGCGAAGCTATGCGGAGGCGGTGAAGGAAGGGAGTGGGATACCACCACGAAATTTATTTCCGCATTTGGACTTCGTATTTTATTTTGTAACGACCATAATTTTAGTTGTGTCCCAATGTTTTGATATTACTAAATTAGTATGAGTACTCTATAAGAAAAAGACCTTTAACTCTTTTGCTTTAATCAACATGAAGTCATAGCTTTTTAAATATTATTTAAACATGAATTTAAATAGGATAATTATTCACTAGTGGTTTTTAATTTCCACATATAAAAATATTAATAATTCTAATTTTTATAGTATGAATATGATTTTTTTAAAAAAAAAAATTTAAGTATTTTTTTAAACCAAATTTAAATAAGTGTTAAGACTTAAGTAAGTTTGTTAACGGTCCGAAAAGTCGGGTCGTTACAGTATGTGTATTTCTTTTTCTAAGACCTGCTCATGAACAGATAAAACAAATTATGTGGCCACAGAATCACTCAGCATGTTTACACTCTAACTAAAATATTGTGTGGATAAACTAAAATAATGATTAATATTATGATTAATAAAAGGATAAATTACTCCACTTGTCTGGAATTTTATACCAAGTTGTAATTTGTCTCCAATTTTTTTTTTAAAATTAAAAGCTCATCAACTCCTAAAAAGCATGTACTTTGGTCCTCCTTCCAAAAGGGCTTTAAACTTTAGATATAAAATCGCAATAAGTCTAAAAACCTTAAGTGAATTTAGAAAATTATTCATAAACGTATTGAAATTAAAAACATTAAGGAAAAAACACATCCTTAAACTAAGGGGGGAAAAAGACAGAGAGAAAAACACTCATCTCTTCCCTCTATTTATATATACATATAAAGAGAGAGACTCATACCAAATTTATTAAATGTTACTTCGTAGTTGTACAGTTAATTCTTCTAGAGGGAAGAAAAATGAAGAAAAACAAATTCATATTGTGTGGGTCCAATCTTTTTAATTGGTTGCTTAGAGCCACTCTATTGGTTTGATTTAACTTCAATTACCATCTAAATTTCAATTTAAGGTGAAGAAACTTCCTATTTAAGGAATAAGATGACGAAAACATTCACTCAAAATATTTACTCATTTTTAATCAAACGCATAATTTCAACATTCACTCATTTCCAATTAAAGTATTTCCACAACTTTAATTGGACTATATGCTCCAAATTCTCCCTAAATAAAAGTAATTATTCTAACAAACTTTACAGAGTTTGCAAATGTTCTTACTTTGTATTACCTGTTCGTCACTCCCATTAATTAAGATTAAGATGTCATTAATACATAATACTTCTAATGATTTGACATTCATTCATTTCTTTTGATAATGAATAAATATCAAGAGAGATTGCAAATACATTCCCTTTCCACGTTCCTTATATTGTCCGTTACTAAGAGTATGTTTGTCTCATCATCTCATTCCAACTCAAATTGTATTTTTTTTCTCTTTTTTCCAAAAAGTTTTTGTTTTTTTTTTTTCAAAAAGTTTTTCGTCTTTTCTGAAAATTTAAAAAAATTTACTATTACAACTAAAATATTTCAATTTAAACTAACCAACCAAACATACCCTAAGCTTTCATTATCGATTTTATAAAAAAAAAAAAAACATATGATTATTCGGTTCCAGGGCAACTCAGTCTCAGAGGATCCTCCGAAAACGTTTCTCAGCCATTCCAGGCTCCCTCCCAACACCTCCTTGCTCTCCATAGACTCTCTTATCGCCTTCTTTGCAGCAGCGAGCTCTTGGCCGCTTCCCACGGCATCAATCAGAAACCTCCCATTGATCATCTCAACCATCTCTCGTCCACATTCCCTCACCCAAGAAGAACATGCCTTCGCAATGTAGTCTCTGTTGAGTATCACCATCGCCGACTCCAGCTGATCCCTGAAGGAATTCCAAAGCTTGACCTCCTCTTCCGGATTCGGAATTCCACCGAACAGCTGAGACGCAGGAGGCGAGCCAAGCACCACCTTGTAGAACAACGGCAATTCGTTCAAAACCCTCAAGAAAAGCTCTCCGACTTGCCCTACCGTCACCTGAATCGTCCTCAAGACCTCAAGATAAACCCTAACCACCTCCCCATCTTCGCGGTCCCGAGCTAGGGACTGCGAAATCCAGGCCTTCCGGCTGTCGAGAAAGAGAAACAGATTCCGCTGCGGAGAAGGCTCATAGATGACGGAGATGGCGGCCATGGCGTCGGCGTAGGATGCGATGGGGAGCTTGCGATGGGAAAAGGCGGTCCCTGACGCGCTGCGAGATCTAAGACTTCAAGCCGTCGACGATCTGCCATTGGTGCTGGAGAAAAGCACCTAACCGGCGGCTATCGGAGTCATGAAGGTCGGCATTGAGACGGAGATGGACGTGCTTAGAGCTGGCGGACCTTGAAGCGGCTTCGACGAACATGGATTCGTCGAGGCAACCCCAGATGTGCTCGGGAGCATTGACGAGGTACTTGACACGGCAAGCCAAAGAGTAGATGCGAGATCTGGCATCGGATTTAGGAGAGAGAAGATTGGAATGAGGAGAGAGACTCAGAGGAGGGGGGTTTAGAGAGAGAAAGAGAGGAGAGGCAGAGGTGAATGGAGGAGAGGTTGGAGGAGATGGAGAGAGAGGATTGCTTCATGAGGAGAATGGAGTTGGCGAAGTCGATGGGGTCGTGGAAGCGAGTGCCGACGAGGCGGCAGAGATCGTCCTGCTTCTGCTGGATGAGGGAGCGGGCGCTGGATTCGGCAGTTCGGATGTTGGCGATTGGTCTCGAGCGGAACAGAGAATCGGCGTCTCTGTAACCGCCGCCGCCGAGGATTATCCTCTGGAGGCCCTCCTCCGCCGGAACTACTCTCATTGCTCAAACCTCCTGCTCAGGAGTTTTGTCTGTCTGAATAGAAAGAACAATCGCCAACCCAAAACACAGTACTAAAGTTAGGTTGATTTTTGTATATTTGTTGTTTGGCATTTGACAGTTGATGATGGTTTAACAACCCACACGACGAGTCGTTCCCGTGATAAATCTTTTTTTTTTTTTTTTGCTTAAATGTCCTGTTTAGTTTGTCTGTATAGTGAACCGAGTTTGACTTGGTCGGAATTGTCTTTGGCTCGAAAAACGACAGGTTGTTTCCTTTCAAAACTTTAGGAGGCTAATTAGGTTACATGCTATAAAATTTTAGTATGGATTGATATTTGTTACATCTGAAAATTATTTGAAAATATACTACAATAACATACATGATTACATTTTCTTAAATTACTTCAAGATTATTATTTTTTTCTCTTTTCCATTTTCTCTCTTTCTCTTTCTTTCTCTTCGTCAGCTCTTTCTCCCACCCCACACATACGACACACATCGCGACGATCATGCTTATCGTCAAATCTACAACAACAATAGCCATGTGGCCACTACCAGACCACCATCAGGAGATATTCTGGTCAGTGATCTTCCAATCCATATCCAATATCATTTGGATATGAAAATATTTTTGGATGAATTGGATTGGTTCAGTTAAATAAATGGGGTGAATGGTTCTTAAGCCCACCCCTAAAAATCATGATAAAAATTATGTATTTTTTGATTTTCATCCAATATATGATAATAGTTACCGATCGGTAACTAATTGGTAACCAACCGACTACCAGTATTATAGTGGATATTAGTCGGTATTAAGGTGGATATCGTATAGTACTAAGTAATCAATGACCATCAGTTGACCAATATCGTCATGAATACCGGCTGGTATCACAGTGACTACCATATGGTAACCAACTAGTGACCAAGGATGAAAATGTCGATGTTGACCGGAGGTTTTGATTTATGGATAATGTCGATGGAAATATCGATATTGATGCATATCCCGGGAAAAAAATAGATACTCAAAGAAAAACTTATAATTTATTGCTGAAACTTTACAAAATTTAAAAACAATGAAGTTTAATTATTATGAACTAATTGTATAATAGAAACGATAAAATTTTTTATTAAATATGAGAGTTCTATCACATAGTGTAATAGAAAATCACAATAATTATGCATTAATTATAATTTTGCTATGATATTATATACTTGTTAGACATTACGACAAAATACAATAATTTAATATATTATATAAAAGTAAATATCAAATATAAGAGAGTACATACAAGTTTTGAATTTCTTTAATACCAAAAAGAGCTTATATCAGGTTGGAAGACATTAGGCAGGTGCTGATTTTGATCTAAACAATAAATTTATCCATATATGCTCTTAAATAATTCTGAAACTAATTGTTAATGCGTCACATGTTTCTTGGTCTCTTTCAATTATTAATCCATAAATTGGATAATGTTAATTTATCCAATATGATCAATAATCTAGATGGATATGCTTTGACATCTCCATATTAATTTATGGCTAAAGATATATAAACATATCAAAGAAACAGCCTAGATTTTGTACTTTCGAACTAGACTATATTTGAAAATCATAAGAAGGATTATAACTGTATGAACTTTGCTGGAATCTAAACTCAAAGCAATAGAATCCTCATTTGTCTAATTCATTTGAGTGGCATAATGTCTTCTTATATGTTGTTTCTTAATTGTCACATTACCCTCACATACTACCCTACAACCATGATCTTCGACCGTCGAAGAATATTGTCACATTTTATTGACATTTAAAATAATGAAATGTTTGTCAAAATTAAAATTTTTGCCAAAAAAAAAATCCCCGAGTTTTTGGATATTTTATGGAAATATCCAAAAATATTGTTGATATTCACGGATATTTGCTGATATTGCGGATATTTTTGAATATTATAGACATTTGATGAATATTTCAGGAAGAAATATCATTTCTCCCGTTATACATGTCAAGATTTCAAAATATGGATAATATCATGGAAATATTGATGATATCGTGGACATTTTAATCAATGCCGATGGCCAACGACAGTCGGGTGTCAACGTGGATACTAGTTGATATCATATTGGATACTGGATGGTAACCAACCGATGATCATCGACTTGACGGTGTCATGGTGGATACCAGCAGGTATTGTCATGGATACCGACCGGTAATTTAAGGATATAATTAGTATTTTAAAATAAACAAATAAATTGAATATGATGTCATGTTATAGTATTTTTTGCATTTTTTTTTCTTTTTTTGCAAAAATCAATCCAAGGAATGAATCTATGTCATCTCTCTAAAGTCCGCAAACTTTGGTAGCCAATGAGTAGGGCATTTTTGTCCGATGTATTCTGGTTGATTACCGGTTGTATTTTACCAGAATACTTTTTTAGTTGGTTGGGGGTAATATAATCCATTTTGAAAAGATATTTTATGTTGACTTGTCTTATTTTA